>OX123206.2:35696790-36296790 GCA_944739405.2 Euclidia mi
AACTTCGTTTGTGTAATGGAAGAAACCAAATAGCTTAACAAATACTTATGCAATACTATTCAAAGAAAAGATAGGAAACGGAGATAGTCCAAACAATGGATATAAAAAACCGATGCCAAGTTAGGTGCAGGAAGCTATCAGGATTGAATCACAGGAAACTACATAACCAAGTATTATTACAATGGCCTGAGAGGCTGAGTCAGCGTCGAGGAATTCTATAAATCGGATCTAAAATGCTGGTGACATTTGAGTGTCGAAATGTGCAACAGATATGCGGAATTATGATTAATTTCGTGAGAATTTTAAATTCTTCACATATTTGCGATTTTTGTGAGTCAATTTTACTTAATCCTATCTTTATAGCAAACAAAGGACAGGCTTTTTTAAATGTGGCTGGTCAAAGTAGTTAAGACAAAAGTTCCAAGTAGTCATGCTGACATATTTATACTTAGTGGAAACTGATTTTTGTACGACTAGACAATTTCTAAAGAATTATGATGAGTATTCAAAGATAGTGATTATATTTCTTCGTCATGATGGTCGTGTGAGTCCTAAGCTAGTGGTATGGTCATTGATGTACAATAAAAAATATATATATATATTTTCGTAAGACAGAAACTCTTTAATATATCTCTTCACAATTCTGAAGCAAAGCAGAATGCATGCTTTAAAATACTCAGTGAAAATATTTGTAAACACTGTCTTCTATAATGTTTGAATTATTGGCATCTATTGGTGTGAGGGCCCTGGCACCCGTAACACAAGTTAAATCTTATCACGGGTGCCAGAGTTCAAAATGTTCTTGATGTAACTTTTAAACTACTTTTTCAATATTTGTGTAAAACTGTGTACATTTCTTTAAATGAAATAAATATATTATTATTAATAAAGCCATGGTATTATTATTTTGATAAGGTATTTTTTATCTTGCATTATACAATCGTCAAAGATATGATCAAATTGTCTAAAAATTACTGTTTTCATCACAGTGAAAGCAGTTTTCTTTGTTTCATAAATGATAAAATCGACAATAGATAATAACTGATTGTATTATTCGCCTGCAAATTATAAACAAACTAAATAAGCGTGGCTGGACAATTGGCATTGTATTATAGTAATACCAATTTAACAATTATTCTGGCCGTGTTACAATAACTGCAGTCGCAGGATGTGTGCTCTCATTCACGCAGCACGAATCGATGATTAACGCAATATGATTCAATAAAATCGTCACTTGACATTTGTGTTTGATGTTCACAAATATTTGTTTTGACAATTTTTCGATGAAAATATCGGTTAAATACTGCAAGTTAACGAGATTAAACTGTCCCCGATAAATAACGAAAAGCTTTCTGAAAATGAAATTGTAATCAAAACCGCCATCCACGGCCAATTCTGTGGCGATACTCTTTTACTACGGAATTCAATATTCGATCTTTAGATAGATCTGTAGATTTTAGATTAGTTTTTGACATAAGCTCCATACAAAATATGTCAAACACGAATCTCGAATCTCAAAATCCATGTATGGATCGAATATTGAAAATGGCCGTTAGAGAGCTGACACATGGAAAATATTGGTTTTATGGATAAAATATGAAATGATGCTATTAATCTGACTTAGTTAATAAATCTACGACTCTAATTAGGATATTATCATATCAAAGCATCTTAATAGGACACCGCGTTGTAGAAAAATAGCTTTGATTAGTTAGAGAAAAACCGGTTGTCTATTTGCAAAAGATTTTAGATTATTATAATTTGGACAAAATCTTCAGTTCGCTAGAGCAAATGGCCAAGCTTAAGAGGGGTTGGTTTTATAAAAACAACTGTTGAAACAAGTTCACATCACAATCACCCAAGAATTCATAAACATACAGAATAATTTACAGAAGCCCTTGGGGACCCTCATCAATATAAAAGAGACGTTTTTGCAGCCGCGAAGGACCTTGTAAACTGATACTGTATATCATTAACTTGTCTTCTTCCCTCACTTTGACGAAATTGATAATATTTCAAAGCCACTTAAAAATGCATTATGTGCTTTACTTTGATGTTATTTATGTCTGTACTGATGACAGGAAAAGTATGTAAATAATAAATATTGTCCTTGTTTGTGTAAAAAGTAAGTGTACACAGTAAATGTCAACAAACTGCTTCTGGGTTTGCGGTTATTACTTCTGTACTTATATTTTATTGAAACGTGCGGCCAGCTATATAATTTTACGTCATACTAACTAAGGATAACGGTCGATTCAGGTCATTTTAGTGAACGAGCCAAAATTAAATGGTCCAGTTAGTGAGTAAAAAAATATTTTTATTTTATTTTGATGTACGCAGTATTATTGTTTTAGCATGCGAATGTACAAAATAAAGTCCGTAGCTAGTGTTAATTTATTCATGTGAAATGTAGTAGTTTCTTTATAGCCATGGGCTCTATATTACTCGTTTTCGCAATACAATAGCGTTCGGTATGTAAATGAGCGTATACGCTGCAGGAAGATAGGCGGTAGGTACTGGAAATGTTTTCTAAAAAGTATGAATAAGATTTATAGGTATATTTTTATGAATCTTATATTTAGTAATTCGAAAATATTCTAGAAAAACTAGACTGTTATTTGGATTTTAAATACAAGAGTTTAAATACATTAGGTACTGTCAGTACTTCGACTCACATACTACGTTTGCTATAAAATGAAGTGGTAGGCTGCAGTCAAAAACAAAGGTATTTTTAAAGATTATAAACTCCCTTTTAAAAGATATTTTGACCCATGTAACGAGTTCAAAGATTCTATTAATTTGTGGCACTTCAATAGTGTTCAACAAAAATAACAGTTGCCTCAAACAGACAAGGCTACAAGATATCTCGGTAACATAATCTGTACCAATACAGGAGGCCTACTTCTCGCGGAAAAACATTTCACAACACATACTGTAACGGTTTGTTCACATGTCTAACGTAGAAAATGTGTTAGTGTAAATATTAGTAACTGTTTATATAAGGATCAAAGAAAATTGATTCTTAATGCAATTTTATAAATATTATCATCAATATTATAATTGTCAAACACTTTTGAGCTTATTATCTAGTTATAGAGGAATGTTAGTTGAATAGGTACTACCGTTAAACATGGATGCCTTTATCTTCTCAATATATAAAATCCTTGCGTTACTGACTGACTGACAGACACGCTACAGCCGAAACTATTGGGCGCAGGAAGCTGAAATTTGGCATGTATGTTCCTTGGGGATCGTAGGGGTGCACTAAGAAGGGATTTCCTGAAATTCCCACGGGATCGGTCAAAGCGGGTAAATTAAAAAAAAATGCAGGCGTAGCTGCTGGCGTCCTCTAGTAATCTATATAATCAGTCAAAGACAAGACAAAACGAACGAGACGAGAGAATAAAATCAATCTGAAGAATGCCTACTTAACGATGTACCTTTAGAAATAGCTCCTTCCTTTTCTAGAAGTAGTCCTATTCGCTTTACCAATACTGTGTCACCTGAATAACAACAGCAAGTAGAAGTTACCGTTCAAGACAACAAGTTTGGACACACGTGAAAACACTGTAACGGCCCTGTCACGACCTTGCCGCTCTGAGCGGCGGCTTAGCGCGGGGCGGCTAGCGGCAAGATCAAATGTATGAAGACGTTCGAAGCACGCCACGAGCCGCCGCGCACAGCGATAACGCGCGCGTTTTTTTTGGCGCGATTGGCTGCGCGGCGAGCGGCGCGGCGTGCGGTGCGGCCAGCGGCGGGAACAAATGTACTGCGACCGAGTCCGACGCCACGACTCCGAGCGGCACAGACAGCGTTACGCGAGGGACGAACTAGGCGGTTAAACTATTTGTTAAATATTTTGTGGCGGTAATGAATACGGAGACATTTAAAGTCGAAATTTTTAAACGGTCGCGTGTGTGGATAGCAACACATCCGCTGTATAAATACAAAAATGTTAATAAAACGTTGCGAGATGTAATGAAACAATGTTTTACAGAATGTAATGGTAGGTTTTAATATAAATCGCAAACTTTAAAACATTGAGTAATGTACATATGTACCTATTTAGGTACAGACACAGCTACTATGAAAGTTAAAAGGTGATTTACCTACCTACTTAACGTAATCTACGTTGTGTAGGTACCTATTCAACGCCTCATTAATTGCGAATATGTATTATTCCTTTGATATAAAATACTTGTAAGAAATGAAGATCCAATGTCGACAATTTTGTAGGTATACCGTATAGTTACACAAAGATATTTTGGTTATCGCCATATTTATGGGTAACTCCGTCGGCCCAAATACGTCCACATTTGCCGCTGCGTTTACCGCTGCTGTAGGGTCGTGGCGTGCACGACGCTCTGCCGCGCCGCCCGCCGCGACGCGCGCCGCTTAGACCGATCTCGTGAACAGGCCCAAGAGGGTATTCAAAAATTCGGACGTTGCGTTTCACAATAGTATGTAGCATTTACATAAAGTAAATTGTTCAGTGTTTCTCTACGCATTTTGTCAAAAACACAATGGTCATGTGACATATTGCCAACCATAAGATACCTAAGAGTCAGTTACTTTACACTTTACAAAGACCACAATATACCAAAGCCAACGATATTCTTAAAAATACGAAACCAAGAAAGTACCCTAGAAAATTGTGCCCTACTTTTAGTACTAGTCCAGCTGAATACCTCATACAGTTCAGGCATGACTATTGAATGCAACAAGTTTTGACACCCGTGAAAACATTGTGTGAACAGTGTGTATTCATTGATAGTTCGGCGCAGCACATTTCACAACTAACAGTTATGTATAGTTCTCATAACGTACACTATTTAGTGTTCCTCTAAGCATTTAGTGTTTCATCATGTTTACAAGCGCGCTACGAGGTCGCACCGCTATCTAACGCATGAATGCAGAACTTAGACATGCCAGCAGAGATTTATCGAATGTGTAATGCTGCTTCTGTAACCTCAATTGAGGCTGAATGTAATTCTGGGTCATTTCCTACTGCGAATGTGGATTTAGATGTATGGTGGGAATTTACTAAATGTTACATACATCATACATACATAGACTCACGCCTGTTTCCCGGAGGGGTAGGCAGAGACTACGGAACGCCATTTGCAACGTCCTGACATACCTCACTTGCTTCACTCACTCCCATCAAGTTTCTCATGCATGCTCTTCTGTTAAGGGTACTTCTGACTTGTCCTTTTTTCAGGATGTCTCCAATCTGGTCAGAGAACGTCCGCCTAGGTCTTCCCCTTTGTCCTGTTCCATTCACATAAATTTCATTCACTAAATGTTAGTGCTTGCTTTTAGCTACACTCGGATATTTTTTGACATTTTACAATGTCTTCTTGATCCGGTGGCAATTTTGGAAATCCCTTTTTAATGCACCCTAAGGTTCCCAATGAACGTACGTGTGAACATTTCAGTTTCTTGCGCCCAATGGCTTCGGCTGTGCGTTGTGTGTCAGTCAGTTAGTAGCGCAAGAATTTTATATTAGACTGCACGGCTGGCGTAGTGGTTTAAGCGGCAGCCTCTCAGTTGTGGATTCGATCCCCATACGAGACAACAATTAGTGTAATTCATAAATTGTTGTTTCGAGTCTGGGTATTCATTGTGTCCGTTAGTTGTATGTTTGTAAAGTGCGACACAGGATTTAGTCCTAATGCGGGAGTTGTCTTTTTAAAAAAGAAAGAAAAAAAAGAGATATATACAGATAGTAATATCAGCCCTGTATATAAATCGTACCACTGCTGGGCGCGGGCCTGTCCTCAGGAGATACCTATATACAAATATTATAATATTACCATGCTTGAATGTCATTATACCGATGCACTTTTAGACTACGTAGCTGTTTTTTTATGTTTTGATGATATCAGAATCTATCTTAATTTGAATAACCGTTGTGAGCAGTCTGAATAAAATAAGTCTGCTCTAGCTTACTTAATGACAAACGTCTGAATTGTTAAATCAAATTTAATGCGAATCATCCAAGGTCGTTCCCAAAATAGATGGTGATTCCGATGATGAGTTATTTTTAACCGACATTAATTTATTATTTACTGTTATAAATATAGCTCATAACTTAGTACTTAGTTGGTATAAACATTCTAAGAAATACAAATATGTATACTAACAACATTATTTATAAAAAATCATCAGGTGTACACAGTTTCTTATTTATTTCGAAGATGTATAGTTAAAAAAGTAAAGTTACAAAAAGTGTTGTCTGTTATTTGTAGTCCGCTACCAACAATCCAATTTGTAAGAGCCGGTAAGTGGTTTTAGAAATGATACATAACTATCCCTTGTGTTAAAATGTATTATTTTTTTTTGTATTATATTAAATCCCACACCCACACTTAGACTGTGATGATAATGTTTGTCTGGACTTCTAAAGAAAACTTATTTATATCAATTTAAAATTCCAAATTTTATTCAGATATGGGACTAGATTTTCCCCGTGGTCCGCTTACTTAGGTGTCAGTTTTCGCGATCAAAAGTAGCTCAAGTATAACTGTAGTTTCATTCAAATCCATCCAGTAGCATTTGCTGAAAGAGTAACTATGAGAGTGGATCTCTGAACACGAATACTATTGCGACTCGCGGCTTTGCCAACTTCATATTTAATTGCCAGTCTCGCCGCCAAAGCACGCGCGGTACGTTCAACTCGCTACGTCGTCGCTATTAGCTACCATTTGAACCCGAAGTTTCATTCGTATGAACCGATCATATCAGATTTAAGTATCATGGACTGAGGATCAGATGCCATTAGTATTTGATGTTAAACGGCTCAATTTTATTGTTGTTATATTTCAAATATTTAAGTTTGTTTCAGTTTTTACAAGCTAAATTGAGTTAAACTGCATATTGAAGTAATACAACAACTACCGCTTTATTTCCTGACGTTTCGACCGGCTTACATCGATCGTGGTCGCGGTAGACTGCCATGTTAAATAAATTTATCCAAATCAAATTAAGAATACCTCAAATAGTTCTAAATACGAATACGATTGCAGTATTATTCCCGCCAAAGTAATTCACACTATGACTGGCATTTTACATTTTTAATCTGTCACCCGATTCAAATTATGAAGCTCACAAATACTTCCAAATACCAATAGGATAAGGACCGTATGTTTTGCGCCGATTTGGCGGTCTGTTTGTGAAAGCATGTTCGTACCAACTCACCGCATCTTCGAACTATCAGCCATCATTAACCCGCAGTTTCAATACGAACGATCATATTACCAACTTCTTGTGGCTCCACAAGTTTCTGGGTTCATTGTACAAACAGCTCCGAGCAAGGTTTATATGATTTAAGTTTGGCTCATTTAAGACGTTTGCTGAAACAATATTGGTATCGATTTACGTAAGTATCAGATTGCGTGGATATTAATAGTAACTTTATTTGTTTATATTTAAGTATTAAATACATTTTGGTAGCAGGGAGAGTATTAAGATATATTTTTATTTAGATTGCGAAATGATGAAACAAAAAGGTAACATATTTGTTTTCCTGGATGAGCAAAGAGTTACTGTAAATTTTGTAAGCAATTTTAGTAGCAGCAGGGAGTTTACAATATTCCCGCCAGACGGCAACATGGTGTGGTGATTTGGGTTCAGCTAACACAAATCACGTCAGCTTTATGCCCAGCAAAACTTAATCAAAACCCATTCAATTAGAGTTAAAGAACGAATACCAAAAACACAGATTCGCATTTATAATACAACTGAGAATGGATATTCACGCATGCAATGAAAGCAGTAGGTACATCGTCCAGCGAGATCCGTGCACATCCGAATATCCAGTATATCCGGCATATCCGGATTGCCACAGATAAATCCGTCACCGTGACGGATGCCGCCATCTGTCCGGCTCAGTCGGCCGGCAAGATAGCCTGACCACAGACTACAATACTGCTAGACCTATGCGTGTATACAATGCAATATTACTTATATACATATGAGGTCTTTTAGTAAGATTCATTAAGAGGTCAGGCAGCCTAGTGCAAAAATTAGAATGATTTCGTTGCTACCAGCGGATAAAAAACAAATCACTACGTAACTTGAGAACTATATTTTTTATTATTCTATTATAGTTTCGGCATTTACTGAAACATCTACGTATAGGTACCATGTTTACCAGAGTTAATTTTATAAAATGCTGAACTGCTCTAGAATCGTATTTACCATAATGATCTCAGATACGATCTTGGATTCGTTATGGCAAAATCGCAAAGATTTAACCGCTTTAAACTTGAAGACCGATAATGAGAATGACTGCCAAACGAGCCAATCCAAACCCTTATAGCGAGCGTAGCACTCAGCCACAGCAAGCGAGAGTTACATAGCAACCTCTTATTTCTCGGTATTGATTACCGAGAGAGTGCGTCTGCAACTATTGCAATACAAACACACCGCTGCAATAACTTCGTACTGTTTATCCAATAAACAAGCAAACACAAGGAGGATTCATTCGAAACGAATCCAAATTCCAAACAACCTATTTAGTTGTTCTATCAGATGCTGCTCCAATTCCTGAGCCATTCAGAATATGTAGGGCGTCGGTAACGCAGTTGAAACGGAACCGAATGTCTGCAGGACAGCAAAACTAAATGAAAATTTATTGTTAACCTGTATTTCGCAACTGTTCCGCCTTTTCCCGGGAGTGTGGATGCATTCCAGATTCCGGTGTGCAGCCGTGCTCTCATTTATTATTGCTTTGTTTTGTCACGCGGAATGGTACTGTTTTATTAAATTGGTTGGCTGAATTTTGTTGCCAGTTTTTGCAAGGACTACATAGGTAGGTAGGTTGTATATCTGTGCCTTGTAGGGGGGTCGGTGGAAAGGCATTAAACCTACATTTCAACAGCGATTTTGATGTTTCATACAATTGGAACAATTGTTGGGTACCGGCCATGTAAATACTGCCATGATAATGAGAATATTCTCACATAGAATCTGAACTTTGGATTTTCCTATATTCGTTTTATTCTACATCATGGTCGCACAAGTTTATGTCATAAAAGCCTTGAAGCTTCTTTACAAATGCTTTAATAAATGTTACATAAAGTCTTAGTTTTAGTTTACTTTATGTAAAGCATGACTTTGCATAACTTAATTGCTTTAAGTCTTTGACCAAGTTTTATACTTTACACAATTATGACATTATTATGCACTCAACCCTGCGTAAAATTTTAATTGTCGTTGTGCGGCTACTATCCTCAAGGTTTGAAGGTTTTGGAAAATTTAAGTTTGCAAGTTGTATTAGTGTTAGTTGAATGTGGAAACTGAAAAGTATTGCCGAAGTATGTTTAAAGCTTCAATAAATTGTTAGAGTATATGACTACTCTGGAGACGAATGTCTCCCCCTGTGAGGCATTAATATTAAGAATGGTGATATCGGAGAGCAAGTCAATTCCATGATTATGAAAAAAATGGAGCGTATAAACGGAGCTGCTCAAAAGCGATATCGAAGACATCCTGGCGCATCACAAGCTGCCAAGTATTGCTCGTCATGGTCATATATAATGAATAAAGCTGCAAAGCCAAAATGAACCTAGTACAAAATATGTTGACTACACTTTGGTTTGTCACATTTGTTATCTAGACATGACAGACATCCAAAAGGTTAAGCTGCAATCTATATTCTCTTCCAGCTACAGAAGTCTCTCGACAAAAAATACGTGTGAATTCACATATGCAAATATTAAAAAGTCTCCGAGCTGTCACCGAGCGAGTCATAATATCCAACGGAGGCGGCACACACATCGCATACGATATTAGGGGTGCCATTTAAGGGCAGACGAACAACACCACCGGGCGTTCCTTCCTGCTATTGTCTGCTAACAAGGGTTATTCTTGGGTTTTCACTCAAGGAAACGTTGCAGTGTTTGCAGCTAGGAAACACTGCAACTGGGTACTTCTAAAGATAGCTAAACCTTATTCGTGTACCATAGTGTATTGTTGTGTTAGATTGTCTAAGCAAATTAGCTGCATTGCCGTTTCGTAGTATTTGGTCTAGGAAATCTGGATTTCAAGGATACTATTTGAGTTATGATTAATGACCTGAATTTGGGTGGACAGCTGTGGTGGTTTTCCTTAGCCTTAAAATATACAATAAATATGGCTTTGTCCCTACTAAAGTTATGAATCCAAAAGTAATAATAAACGCGTCCAGAGACGATGGGCCATTTACTGTGAGTCCAGAGTAGTACATGTTTGACGACTTATACGAAGGAAGGCCTAACGCCATTTGAGTGTAAACGCCATTTAAAGTAAGTAAGTAATACAAAAGTGCGTTTTTATGTGTGTTTCATGTTTACGCCAAGCCAGAGGCAAAAGCAAGTAGCCAAATAACCCTGGAGTTGATTGGATAATGCCGTGATATACGCGACATTGAGAATAATATTTTACAAATAAAACACGGTTGGTTTCGTTAGGGGCGCCATATAAGGTGCCATACACCCACACTCGTCATGCGTATGACACCTTCCGGCTATTGTGACTTCTTCAATACTTTCTCGGAATATTTTATATTATGGCACCCACGGCGACGCATAAAGGTGAAATTACACTTGCATGGAAAATAACAATACCTACGTATAAGGCTTCAAAAGCGCGGGAAAATATTCAGAAATCCAAAACGACATTAAAAATATTCTGGATAACTGAAAAATAACCATAAAGGGCCTATTTGTATACAGGGTGTAAAAAGACCCTTAACGAAAACTATCCCAGGTTATACCAATCACTACGAACATTTTTTACTTCGGCACCATACCTGGGAAATTACTGGTTCAGGAGATATTGAGGCTCAAAGTTATTATGGAATTTTTCTAATTAGGTACAAAATCGACGCATTTACCCCGCCAGTATGTTCTTTAGATGCCCTATGACCCCATGGATAAGTAGGTATTTCGAGCATTGCACGCGCGCGCTTTTAATTGCGGTTTAAAAAATGTGAAAACGTAAAAAATATCATTTGCCAGGTATTATTTTTGGTTAATATAACTTGGCATGATGTCTAAAACGAGTAGACTTCGGCTTGGTGATGGGTCTTGTGACATCCTGTATAAACCCACTTCAGAGCATATGCCAATCTCCGTGTTAGAAGTGATACATGTATCATAAGTCCACCATGTTAAATGCTAATTGTCAAAATACAAATATGAAAATTCTTTCAAGCTCTTAAACTATGAAAGCGAACGCTAGTTAATAATTTAATAACGGCCGAGCTATCTAACGGTATTTATAACGAAGATGGTTCACTAGTCGCGGTCATATCTTAAATTCTCATAGATAAATACCGGCTTTACATAATCTACTAAAGTCCCAAGTAACAGGACACAGGCAAAACCTAGTTCACTCTGGATTTGATTTCGTCAGAGCAAACTTAGCTGGAGTGTAGTACAAACAAGTAACCAAACGACATCGCTCCACTACGCCGCGTGTAAGTACTCGCTACAAATAAAATAGAGCATAGCAACACCAACACATTGGCAATTTCATTAGATTTTCTTTTTATAAAAATATAATTAATTTCATTCATGTATATCCCGAGTGGTGACGGATTAAGAATACGGATTGTCACCACCCCATATCATCCCATGGGTGTCGTAACAGCCGACAGAGGGACCATATTAAGCAGAGAACTGTAAGAGAAGGAAAACTTAATACAAACCTTATGCCAACCCGCTTGACCAGCGTGGTATAGTAGGCCAATTCCTCCTTTCAAAGGAGAGGCCCAGTCCAGCAGTGCACTGTTAAAGGCTGATGATGATGATATCCCGAGCGATTTACAAACTTTCCCTCAACGGATATGGACAATACCTTGACTTGTTACAATATTTTGTGAATCGCACAATGTGTTGCGGGTCAACACATTGTGCTTTTCAACGTGCTTTTCGGGTCAACATCTGGGGATCCAATCCAAGACACTTGACACAATTGCTGCAATTGTTGCCCGCCAGGCGATTGCTTTACTTACCAAACCGTGCAGTCATACTTAGGAACCCACGGCTTTGTCTAGACAGTATTAGGTTTACTCATTTGGGTGAATTGAACAGAAATTTTTAATGGTCGTTCAAGCTCATTTTGCGCCAATTTCCATCAATATCGCTTCAGTGATTTAGTTATAAAAACAACACAGATGAGATAGCAATAACATTCGCCTTCATAACATCACTAAGGATTAGATAGATTTATTTTAGCACAGGTGTTTTGTGAATAAAGGGCGCTTTTAAGAAGATATAATAGATATTTATGAAAAGAAAATTATGTTCGTAGCTTGAATAGAAAACTGTCCGGCTGAGAGGAAACGAAAACGTTCACTGACCTTTCAAATGACCATTACACAACAATACATACATACATAGACTCACGCCTGTTTCCCGGAGGGGTAGGCAGAGACTACGGAACGCCATTTGCAACGATCCTGACATATCTCTCTTGCTTCATTCACTCCCATCAGATTCGTCATGCATGCTCTTGTGTTCAGGGTACTTCTCACCTGTCCTGTTTTTAGGATGTCTCCAATCTGGTCAGAGAACGTCCGCCTAGGTCTTCCCCTTCGTCCTGTCCCTTCCACACTTGCCTTATATATCTGCTTGGTCAGTCTTTCGTCATCCATCCTCTCCACGTGCCCAAACCATCTTAGCATACCTTTCTCGATGCTTGTCACTATATCTTCTTTTACCCCACAACACTCTCTTATCACCCAATTCTTAATTCTGTCAGTCAGAGAAACACCACACATACTTCTCAGTGCTCTCATTTCTACAGCATTTATTCTACTTTCATGACTCTTCTGCCATACCCAACTATCACTGCCATACATAAGAGTAGGTACTAACACCCCAAACGTGCCGTTTTGGACACGTTTTGGCTATTCATAAACGCCTTCAGAGCTCCATTCACTCTATTACCTGCATTAACTCTTCTTTCAATATATTCTACATTCTTACCATCTCTTGTAAACAGCGTACCTAAATATACAAACTCATTCATTTGCTCCACTCGCTGTCCATCGATCATAATATTACAAGCCGTACGGTTACGGCTTACACAACAAATGATACATTTATCGTTTAAAAAACGTATTCTTGAAGAAGGGAAGAAGAAATATGTTCTATATCGTAATTTATGCTATGGAAGTATGGACAGATGAACAATAATTGATTAATAATGGTAAAGTGCCTGGTTGGTGTAGGCTTCATAAGAAAACACTTTTTCCAGGGATTTTTTGTACTAAAGTTAGTATTTTTATTTTATATTGGAGGCTTCGAGTACTACTGCGTGTTAGTCAAAATATATTTATGTAAACTGTTGAGAAAATAATTATGAACTTATTCGATATGATGAACAAAACTTGCTTCGGTCTTTCTCACTTTAATGAATATATCTTTCTAAAACACAGCATTCGTCTAAACAACCTCATGAATCCAATATCCGTCTAAACAACACTATATCAAGGAAGCCAAACAAGCTTCAATAAGGTAAAACAGCTATACATAAATACGCAATAAATAAAAATATATGAGCCGCCATCGTTGCTACGTCTCTTGGGAATCTTGGGATTGTTCCACTCCGAGATCGTAAGACTGCGCTCACGTAGTTCTGAAAGCCAAGCGACTATTTACAATATTGAACGAAAATAAGCTTTTTTGGAAAATTACACGTTAAGTGACCTTTTGCAATTTAAGGGGCTCCATTGTTCCGTCGGCGTCAAAAGTATTTACTGCATTTAAACATTAAACCCTCGGGTTAATAATTAGTAAATATTTATTATATAACCACAACGACAACCCAGCCTACTAGACGGCAGACGTAAGGCGAACACTTTCTGACAACACGTTAGACTTATACGTCTTACATAAGACCAATCCCAACACTAGTTATGAATTATGACGTACCGCAAATTTGAACCGGCCAATTAGAATGCATTTTTGTAGCCCCCTTCGCCCCGCATACCTCATCGCTTTGACAGAATTGTTTGTAGAAATGAAAACATTAGGTGTCTAGTAGGCTGGGTTGTCGTTGTATAACCATTACCGCTAGGAGTGCCATTGGATTTGTAACTCAAAGAAGCTGTATACAAATTTTCAAGCTAAATACTCAGGTCAGTCAATCAGTCAGTCAGTTATCAGTTTAAGTAAATAATATGATACGAAAATTATAAATTATTGTGCCGACAGCCCTCGGGATACCCCGTTATTATGAAATTATACTAATAATTTGTCGGTCAAATGCCAACTTTATTTCCATACTACACGCGAAATTACTCTTGTTGTATTCATTTCTTTGCCACAACGAGTGGTCCGTGAGTGTAGAGCCTAAGTAACATGGCACACGTTGGAAATACAACTTATTTTTAGTTCAGGAGCTTGATATTGTATTAGATTTGTCTCTTGTTTATTTTGCGACGTTCTTGTTGGTTTAATGTGAGTAGATCGTATGTAATGGGTTCTTGATAAATTGATATCTTTGATATCGATATCTTTGATATCTTTGCCTCTGATGATGTTGTAGATTGTGTATAAAGACGTAAAATGATTGAAAGAGGTCTTTATGTCTGTTCTTTTGGAGTACTAACGTGATAAAGGAAGTTTCCTACTGCAAAATTGGTCGATAAGAATCTTCCTAGCAACTTTTATAAGTGTCACATAGAACTTAAATGTATTAAAAGATAATCACATCACCTGCCTTGATCCTCAATGTCACGAGTCTAATGTTCTTAGTTCATTTATGTATATTGTTGCCTATCAAAATGACTTCATACCGCCCGTTCACATCGTTTATAAATTTCTCTGATTCAGAAACAGTTATTATAACTCAGTTTGCCGTATGAAACGTTCCCAGAACCCAACAAATACAGTCATAAGGAAGTAACCTTAAAAAAATAATAAGAACAGTCGATGAAACACCAAATCATCACTGTCAACGAAATTGAAGCATAAACCTGCATGGTAACGCATTATTTATATTCTGGCAACACATTTATCGTTTAATATGACATAGCTGGCAACACTAACGAGCTGGCGTCGATCCAAAGGACTCCTGATGACTCAGGTGCTCAGGGAATTCCTGAAAGCCATGATGTCATTAGCTTTAACTGCAGACGGAACTGGGACCGTTAATTGTTATTTATATTTAGAATAATTGCGTATTGTATGTGTGAGAAGCAAATGTTTCTGATTTGAACTTGAAAATTAAGTTTTTATTTAAATGCCTGGCTGGTTTTGTGGTATAAATTGTATTTAATTTGCGCTTTGTTTAGAGGTTGGGAAAATTACTGGGCAGTAAATTATTTCTATAGGGTCTGTCTTTTATATATTAAATTGTATGCATGTGAAGTGTGAGTACCTACCTTATATAAATATGACATCTAACGGCGTAATAGCCTGTTAATTAATAAAAAAACTTCGTAATAAACTTTTAATTATCTCTTTCTTAGCGCCGCCGCCGAAGGAAAACGTCTAGAGAAAACCTGTTTGATTGAGACTCTATAATGTTCTCGAAGGACATGTGCAGTCTGCCAACCCGCACTTGGTCAGCATGTTCTGACCAAGAGGTCCGCACTCGGCAATGAAAAAGATTATAAAAAGAACGAATATAACATAACACAACTTCACGCCTTTTATCCCAGAAGGGGTAGGCAGAGGTGTATTACACACCCACTTTTCGCCAGATAAGTTTCGGTCCCAATGTAATAGGTAGTGGGCGAGCCTATTGCCATCTGCTGGGCACATTATTAAGCGAGCGATAATTAAGGTTTTAATACACACATAACATAAGAACGAATATTACATTATTAAATGAAATACTACTCCTTTAACCCAGCATCAACTTCACAACGCCGTAAGTTTGCATAAAGCATTTAATATACGCAGGTCTGTCCAGTCCAGGCTCGCGTAAGCCCAAGACAATTTAGCTAATGGGTCATACGTAACCGAAGCCAAGCGTTAGCGCCAACACAAGACGTCTCTTGCCTCGTTATGACTCAGTCACTCGCCTAAAAAAACACAACGTCTGGTCACACTTATGGCGCCAACACATTAATATGCCGTTTGAATTCGTAAATTATCTGTGACACGCAAAAAATATTAATGTCAAGATTTTAATGAGTATGATATAATTATTTATATAATTAATGTCGAAGTACTTAACTTGTTTTATAGTTTCATATTAAAAGTTAATGAAAGGCTTATGGCTCGCGAAGTTTATGCTTGCACTAAGATACGGGATTGGGTTTACCGTTACCGCATTAAAATTTGCAAGTTATAATTTGTGTTCAGGTTATCTAAATACAAGGATTTTCTTTAAGGGAGAAAGAGTATTTATTATGAATAAGCGCTACATCTGTGTATGCCTATCATCATCCTAGCACTAGGCATCATCATCATCATCATCAGCCTTTAACAGTCCACTGCTGGACTAGGCATCTCCTTTGAAAGCAGGAATTGGCCTACTATACCACGCTGGCCAAACTGGTTGGTATAGGGTTTGTATACATTTTACCTTCTCTTATAGTGCTGTTCTCTGCATAATATGCTCCCTCTGTCGGGTCTTAAGACACCCATGGGATGATATTGGGTGGTGACATTTCGTATTCTTAATCCGTCACCACACTGACAGCACTAGGCAGCTCAGAGTTATTAATGGTAACCGTAGCCAAATAAAACTTCCTCGAAACATCTTTCTAAACTTAGATCAGTTATTAGGATATTTGAGAGCACTCCCTGCTTAATGCAGTAAATGCAGGTCTACCTGTAGGGGTGCACGGATGGTGTAGTGGTTTAATAGATCACCACGCCGTTTGACATCGCGTCGAAAGTTGTGAGTTCGACACTCAGACGGGACAACACTGAAATTCAATCCATGAAAGGCTGTTCCGAGTTTAAATGTCCTTTCTTTGAATGTTTGTAGAGACCTCTTAGAATATATTCTTAAAAAGAGTCCATCGAGGCAGTATATCTAACTGTATATAACTTGCGACAGGAAACCACACTTCCTTCGTCAACATAAAGCATTACAAAACGCCATTACATAAAACGCAATAAAAAGCCAGCAAACAAAAGTTCACCTACCCCGAGTTTATATAACTGTAACAAGTATAAAATAATTACTGTTACATTATATAACTTAATTACGTCGTATTTTAATGTGATGGGCCACAGACTGCTACGTAGAGGGCCTCAGAGCGCTTCCACACACTAAGAAAAGTCGCCGGGCGTACGTAAGAATTCGTGTCGTCTCTGCATACGCTATATCGGCGTTGAATAAGACAAATATTTTGTTTAAATTAGACAAGACTCGTGAACGTTGAAAAATGTTCATGCCTAGATCCAAAAAATACTTGCCGTCTACATGAAGCAGACACCGCGGCAATTCTTAGCGTATACAAAAGCCCTCATGATCAAACCCATGCTGAGCATCATTGACTTTTCGAAGTTATATGTGCGTAAATACAGTTTGAATGATCGCTAGCCAAATGGTGAAGGAAAACAACATCTGGGGCCCAATTCTGCTATTTTAGGTGACATCGACATCATATTTTGAATGGAATGAGATTATATTTTGAATTGACTCAAAATCGGTATTCTGCTACACAATGTCATTCTATTCTAATTTCGATATATTCAATTTAATGTCAAATATCCTGACATGAGTAGGTATTGCCATTAATGAAATAATTAACTTTATTGCTGGTAATTTGATGTTACAGCGTTGCCTATGATTTGTTTTTTTATGTAATATGCACGCAAGTACGCTCTCACATTTTATTTCACTTTAACAGTTCCTTATGATCTGGTAGATGTTTCGGGAAATCTCTTCTTAGTCAGGGCACATGAGTAAATAAACCGAACAGAGAGACAGCTTCTTAAGACCTTGTAAATTTGTTACCTATTTTGGTAGGGTTGTCACAATAGGTTAAGACAAATCGCTTGTTCGGTATACGACAGATTCTGGATTGGACAGATTCGTGATTTGGCAGATTCCCAACTCGACAGATTCGTGGATTGGGCAGATTCTTGGACTCGACGGATTCGCTATACAGCGGAAGTACAGCTGTTGTAAATAAAATAGCGAGTGGAACCAAAAAAGGCATGCACCTGAAACTTTTAAAAGCACGGAATAAAAATATACATTTGTTACCAAGGTGACGACGTGATTTATTTGATATTCCCAACGATACCACTAATCGTGTTGAATATTTTCTGGTAATATGATCTATTTTGCTAATAAACATAGGAATCTCCTTTAGCTATTATGGCCACTTGTTTTACCACGGGAATAGGTATCTAAAATAAGTTTAAAAAGAAATTGTGTAAGACAAATGAACGTCTACAAAACAAATGACTATAAAATGATCAACCATCGATAGGGCTTACAAAAAACAGGTGCATGCGATTTTCAACCTTATTGACAATTCATGACAGACTTTTATTTGGTATTTTCTTGCTTTCTGACATTGATACGTTATTAAAATTGTAAATTCTGAGTTACGTCAATAAGGTCGAAAATCGCATGCACCTGTTTTTTGTAATCCCTATCGATGGCTGATCACTTTCTGATAGTCATTGGTTTTGTAAACATTAATTTGTTTTTACACAATTTCACAACTAATGAGTTGTTAAGTATTTCGTTGCCAACATTGACAATATTTATTTCAAGATCGAAATATTCGCGAAACTTTTGCTCGAGCAATTCAACAAATGCGACAAAATTATCAGGAGTTATACCTAACTAGCTGACCCGGCAAACGTTGTTTTGCAAAATTTTTTTTTTTTTTTTTGAAAAATAGATGTTGGCCGATTCTCATAGATACCGGATAAGCACAAAAAATTTCATCAAAATCGGTCAAGCCGTTTCGGAGGAGTATGGGAACGAAAACTGTGACACGAGAATTTTATATATTAGATTAAAAAACCCAATTGTACGTTACCATTGTTAAAATCTTTATAATGATTTAATTATTTCATCTAGTATTATTCATACACACAGAACAATAAACAACCATTATTAATAATAAAACACCACTTTTTTACATTAAAATATTAAAACTTGCAACGTACCAAACAAACAACGTGCGTCGTAATAACCCTAAGATTGTCAACTGCCTGTGCCTACGTAAACCGGTTCTTTCCACTCTCGTCGCGTACACGACAAGCGGCCAGTGGTCACGCACACATAAGCCGCGTGCTCGTAGTAGTGCAACCGATTCGCGCTGTTGTATGAAGCTGTGTCTCTGTTCCGTTTATCTACTCATGTGGTCAGGGACCGTAAGGGTGCAGCATACGGTCCTCGAGGAACGTACATGCCAATTTTTAGCATCTTGTGCCCAGTAGATTCGGCTGTGCATTGCTGTTAGTCAGGGGATTGTGAATGAATTTTATATATACAGATGATACTACCTAGCAGTGCAATATGGCAGTCTATAATACTAACCAGTACCATTTTAGTAAATGAATTTATTCGTTGGATTTTGAGAGATTTTTTGATACATAATCAATAATGTTACGTACGATTTGAAATCGAACATTTAAAGTATGGGTGTTTTGAATATGTGTATTTACAGTTTGACGTTTGTCTTTGTACAAAAATATATTTAGCAGACGTACCTAGAACCCTATACGACTGCCTCGGTGGTCTTGCGGCATAAATGTGCGCGTGGGATCAGGAGGTCCCGGGTTCGATTCCTGGGTCGGGTAGTGTTATTGGGTTTTTCTGTCACGAAATTCTCAGTAGCAGCATGGAGTCTGGAAATGTGCCCGGTACGGCAATAAGCTCGCCCCTTATTACGTGGGACTAAAGTATATCTGGCGAAAAGTGGGTGTAGAAATACACCTCTGCCTACCTCTTCGGGGTTATAGGCGTGAGACTGTGTGTGTATATTTAGCAGAATACCGTTTATGTATTTTTCAACTCTCAATATATTCGCAATATCATTTCAATGTCTCTTAATTTAGGAGAATACCATTATGACGTAAATATGACACTGACATCATATCGAAACTGCATTTTGAACAAATATAATTAGCAGAATTGGGCCCCAGGTAACCTGCATGTCTGAGAGTTCTCCATGTTCTTCAAGGAAATGTAAAGTCTGCTAACCGGCACTAAGCCAGCGTGGAGGACTATGGCCTACAATACAAAATTCTATTAAGATATTATATTCTCTCGAAAGTTAGCTTCACTCTTAATTGAGCCTTTCATTATGCTGAATAAAATATTACGAAGGATTTCATTGAATCATTCATTTCTGTACATTGTTCTTTCCGTTACAATTAGGAGGTAAAAGTATCTTATTTCTTTGTAACAAGATATTTCTTACGGTAGTAATAATTCTTCATAAAGTACTTTATAAATATTGTAACAACCACCGTGAAATAAAGAACATACAAATTATGTTCGGATATAAGAATGACGGATTAAGAATACAGAATGTCACTGCCTAATTTCTTTCCGTGGTCGTAAGAGGCGGCATATTTGTTGAAGAACCATAACCGTGTTCATTGGAGTAGTCGTGTTCTAGAGTGGAGACCGCGCCTCGGCAAACGTAGTGTAGGACGCCCTCCGGTTAGGTGGAGTGACGCGAAACGCTAAGTGGCTGGCAGCGGCTAGACACGAAGAGTCGAAAATCGGGCTCAGTGGCGTGCGATTGAAGAGGCCTATTTCCAGCAGTGGACTATAGCAGGCTGATGATGAATTGATGATGAAGAGGCGACCGAGAAAAAATGGATAACTCAAAATCAAACCCTATATACCAAGGGAACCCTGGAACCAAACTATGTATGGTCGGTCCTTGGGGATTGTAGGATTTTTGGAAATTGCCACCCTAAGGGGGTAAAAAGGTCCCACGCGGGCGGAGCTGCGGGCGAAATCTTGTAGTTAATATAATCTCAAATAATTAGAGAATACATAAAATTTGATTGCCCGTTTACTTCATGCAAAATTATAACTATTAAAATTTGCATGTAATGAGTTATAATCTACACTAAACGTCGGCCATGAACCAATATACTGAGTTTAAAGACCTTAATACAAATTAAGGTAAACATAGCTTAGCTTTGATTTGTAAACGCTTTAAGTAGAGATTATTTTTTTATAAGACAGATCTTTATCATACAGCCTGTCGCAGTTCACTGCTGGACATAGGGCGGTTTCAGATTAGTGTTTTATACGCGCGTATAAGCTCGTTTTTGGAAGCGCATGTAGGCGCATATAGGTGCGCCTTTTGGCACAAGCGCAACTCGTAAGAGCATTCACGCGCTTCTAAGTTCGTATAAGCGCGAGCCGTCAGAATCCATGTTGTAACTGACACGATGTCACTACCGTTTCGAGCGAACACGCCGAAATATGCCCGTTTACGTGAGTCCGGTTTTTTGAAGCGAGTAATGTAGCGCGCTTGTAAGCGCGTATGCTGAAACGACCGTATACGCGCAGAAAAATACGCTAATCTGAAACCGCCCATAGTCCTCTCCCTATTTAAGTCACAATAGCGACTCAATAGGAGGACTTGGCCTACTATATCACACTGGCCAGGTTGGCATAAGGTTTGATGTCCAGATTTCCGCTCTTCGCAAAGATTGGCTTGACTCTTACAGAATGAATTGGGGTAGTGACAATTTATATTCTTGAATTATAAATTATCGCTTGTCCCGTGCCTCGGAGAGCACGTTAAGCCGTCGGTCCCGGTTGTCATGAAGATCTTTGACAGTCGTTATAGGGCGTCAGTACCTTCTAAATATACTGACACTTGTCTAAACCATGGAATATCGTTATCCCTTCGAGTTGCGGAGGTCAGACAGGTAGTCACGCTGTGGAAAAGCGAATATTCAGCCAAATCTGGTTAGACTAGTAAGCGGACCCCAGGTTGGAACTGGGATAACGCTAGGAGAATGAGTGACAATTTACCTATATTCTTAATCCGTTACCACATGGAGAAAGACAAAGCTTATTATGAGTACCTAAGTGCACCCAGATGCGAAAGATCAATTTGAGGATCACACAAAGTGGTGTCTCGTGCAGAAATTGAACCCTCAACATTCGACGCAGTGTTAAGCGACGAGCTGGTCACTTAAGGCTCTAGACTGACGGACCGCATTTCAACTGCAATCCAACTGCAACGTGCAACTGCACGTGCAGTCCGATTGCAGTTCAATTGCAGTCGGCGTGCAATCGAATTGCACGGTTGGTTTGCAGTTCTATTGCAGATCAACTGCGTTCAAACTGCATCCGAACTGCAATTTGCAGTTGGATTGCAGTTGAAATGCGGTCCGTCTGTCTAGAGCCTAAATCACGACGTCATCCATTTAGTCCTGTAAACGGTTGTGTAATAAACCGTACTGTGATACCGTCTTCTAATATTATTATGTAATTTTGTGTTACTATAAACGCGTCAATCTTGGGAATTAGTCCGACAAGAGCAAAACATTTTGCGTTGGACAACTTGTTTATAAACGTGATGCTACGAATGTCTGAAGTTTACGTGAATGTTACACATATGAATTTAACTACTATTCACGCTATTAATAGGAGATCTTTTGGTTTTACAGCTTAAAAACAACAACAAAAATCTGGGAATGTAAGGATGTGTGTGTGATGTTATGCAAAACTACTGAACGGATTTTGATGAATCTTTTCAGAAATATAGCTTAGATGAGTAAAATTTTGTCGCGATATCCAACGTCTATGTGGGCGGAGTCGATAACAGAAGCTACTTTGACATATCTAAGGTACTTGCTATTCGATAAGTTACTAAAGTTACGACCTAAAGCTATGTTATATTAGTATGAGTACATGTATTTGTATGTATAATCCTTGTACTATATTCTCCTAAATGTCAAACGTTGTATCCGTTTCTAGTAAACGTTATCATACTGCTGAATCAGTCTGAGGTCGAACTAAAACATACTTAGTTAGATATTAGCCCGGAATCTGGTAATGTGCCCGGTAACGGCAATAGGCTCGCAAAATGTGGGTATAATATTTACACCTCTGCCTACCCCTTCGGGGATATAGGCGTGAGACTATAAATAAAATAAATAAAAATATATAATGAGCGAATATCACAACATTGCTTCATAGCATGGAAAACGAGACATGTTGACCACAGTACACTAGGTGTGGTGTGTTGCCAGTACTCATAGTTAAGTATTTCTTTGCGAGGCCTAACATTACTAACGCTATCATGAAAAGAAAAGGAAAATTTGCTTTAGAAATAGAGTAATCTTGTTAAAAGGGCAAACATTTTACAGTCTTACGTGTAATATTTCTAGTTTTATAAGACAACTTTCGCTCTAGCGGGAGCTGCTAAGCTGAGCCTCGCTCCTTATGAAATCGCCATTTATGAATATAGAATTCTCAAACACAGAAAGATTACCCAATTTAATGAATAGAAAATTGTGGGACACATAAACTGCTATCTCATGCAGGTATAACTTGCAACTACGATCAGTAGTCCTAACCACGACCAATCAACTACACATGCAGAGAGATGTTGAACCAAGGATTTCATTTGTCATGTTCCCAAATACAACCACAGCAAAACAGCCACTCTCACCATTATCTAACGCCTATTATCCTGTGAAGAGTTTCACGTACCTACGTATACTGTACCATCATTCACCATCGCCTGAACTATTACCGTCACTTCAAACCCGCCACTTGTGAGGCGACTCAAAGCTAAATAACATCGTTCGCAGAACTACCGGAGCGATATTCGGGGAACACTGATGTAACACATATCATCTACATTTATCCACTGTGTCTGTCGGAATACTCACCTATCAACTTGGAATATCTAATTAACCACTCAAAATGTAGTTATACTTCTTTTTAATACTTCCTTCATAAAAGTACAAAAAGGCACAACATAATTTCAAGTTGCATAAATATTAGCGAAATGAATAGAATATCACATCACATCAGCCTTTAACAGTCCACTGCTGGACTAGGCCTCTCCTTTGAAAGGAGGAATTGGCCTTCTGTAACCACGCTAGCCAAACGGGTTGGTATAGGGTTTGTATCAAGTTTTCCTTCTCTTACAGTGCTATTCTCTGCATAATATGCTCCCTCTGTCGGCTCTTACGACACCCATGGGATGATATGGGGTGGTGACATTTAGTATTATAAGACGGAATAGCATATCCCATGCACTTTTTATATTATCAAAACAAAGTTTGTTCCGATCTGAAACAACTATTGTAAAGAATAAACACTAATTTTTGCCTGCACTTTGCCCGCGTGGTATGAAGTATCATTAAAATTTGTTCTGCATTTTTATACGAATAAGTAAGAAATATACCACCTCTCACTTTCATATTTACAATCGTGGAAACAATTAAAGTTAAAATACCATTTCAATTAAGTTAATATCGTTCTCAAAAGGACATTCATAAGGCGAGTCCTTTCATTATCCACTCATAATGTCGTGTTTTTAATGTCACGCATTCAAAAAGCTTTAAAGCTCTGTATCCACTAGACTAGACGCAGCCTTGAGTCGAGATATTGCCTCGACCCGAAGCTGCTCAAAAGGAGACGCTGCTTCAACCTGTGGTACGGCGTAGTTAGAGGTTGAGGCAAAGTTTCCTTCCGCGCAGCCTCGGGCCGAAGTTAGTTCAAAGCTTAGAGTTTCTTAACACTTTTATTATAATGGACCCTTTTGAAAATTTTAACCATCATACGGACCTTTACAAGGACAAAAAGCGTTAATGTATTTTGGTTACTAGGTAGGTATACTAATACAGTGACAAGTCAGTCTTTAAAATTGTAAACAAGATGGTCGAATTTTATTACGACGAGCAGTATTTTTAATATCTTCATGGACCCCTGGAGGTACCTAACCCAAGGACCACAGGTTAAGGACGTGCCCTAGTGAATACAGACCTTTATAAATGCGTTCGAAATTAATATAATATGTCTTTTCTTTATAAAAAATACAATACGTGATGGCGGTGCGCAAGGTGGTCTTACACGTAAATGATATTCCCGCAATAAATATAATTATAGCAATTCTTTATTAATGTTATTGTTCGGTGCAGAGTATATTAAGTTTTAAAGTATTTTAATCAATATTATCAATATTAATCGTCATCCGTGACCTTTGAAAGGAAAAATATATTTTACTTCCTCTGGTATGAGTGTACGTGATGATGTAAAGGTGCTTGTTTTTGGTTATCATGGGAACTGCCAGACCGATTTTGATGAAATTGTGTTTGGATAGGATATAAGGACAAAATTGGGTACATACGCTTATGCCTTAGAAATTCAGATCTGTTTGATTTGCACCTTTTGTTAAAGTCGATAAAAAATCATCATTATCATCAGCATTCTTTAGATATAACCAGCACCACTGTTGGCCTTGGCCTTCCCATTATGGGGATACTTGGGCCGTAGTCCACAACGCTGTTCGCTGGTTGGAGGACTGCTCATATCTTTCAAAAAATTAGGGAGGACTCTTAGAAATGCAGCTTTAGGTACTTCAGCTTTCAGCAAGTGAAAATTAACAATTTCATATGCACTTAACTCCGAAAAGTGGTACACCACGTTTTGGGTTTAACTCGAGATCCTCTGCGTAGTAGACTGTAAGTCACTAGGCAATTCTTCTTAAAAGTCACAACAAAGAAAACTTTAAACAAACAAAGAAGGAAAAATCCCGTCTGTAACATGACACTAAACTATAGACGAGTCAGTCAGTCTAAGATTATCTTCCTAGTGAGTCAGCCGTTGAATCGTACGCACTTGTTTGACAACAGCCGTCCCGCACCTTACGCACACAAATATTACTAAATAGCGTCACTCTAAACACTCGTAATGATATAAAAATAGTTGGCGCCACGGCCAAAGGGATATGACACTTTTATAATGTGTATAAAATCTCTGATGTTTTAATAAGACTGTAACGTAATACGCCGAGGGTATAAACCAGTGTGCGGGAATATATGGGTAGTGAGGTGATGAGATATAAGCGAATGAATGCTCTTGTCTCGACGAAGACAACATTTTGCTATTTAGCTTAAGTCAAGCGAAGAGTCCTTAGGTCTTTTTAAGAAATAGTTTTTAATAGTAGCAGGAATTCTAGAAATGTCTGCGGTAAGCATCGGGAACGTCACATAACCCGTTTAATAATATTGCAATAGACATGCATCTATTATGGTAATACTGAAAAATTAATTGTCAAATTTTATGTATATAGCCTATCTTAAGTTCGTAACATCGGAAATATAGAGACTTGAATTGAAATATTATACAAAAATAATATGATAGCACTAATACTCGTAGTTTGCAAAACTCCATTTATATTTACAAACAGTAGCCAAGCAACCAAACGGTTACCAATCCATCGATGACAACAAGAGGCCGTAAAACAAAATGTTTACGCGATAGCAATAGCGATAGCATGGCAATTACATCTGTCAACAATTGTTGAAATAAATACGAGGTAGGATCGCTTCGACCTGATTCTTGTAAGAATTTGGTTCACACGGTTACGGGAATTGGTCTGCACTGTCTGCAGATGTGTGGGCTAAAGTATAGATGTAACAATGTTGAAAGCTAGTAAAATAATAGTTTAGATGACTTCAAAGTGTTTTGTCTAAATAATAAAGTATACGTGAAGAATGTAAATGTAGGTGTTGGAAAGGCTAATGGAATTAGCCCAAACCTATAGCGATTTACTTAAACTGTTAGTAATGTTTACCTAACGAAGATATAGGTTTAAATCTGGTCCAGTTTCGATTACTTATATTGGAGACAACTGTAACACGTGCTATGACAAAATTTAAAAAACATCGGTCAAGAAATAAAAAACCGTTCGTAATTGTTTTATCTATTCCTATATTGTCCAATATATACCAATACCCATACGTACAATTCGATTAGTTTAGCATAAAGATGAACACTGAAATTGACGAAGATTTATTGAAATACGCAGTCGATCCGTATAACGGAAAGCAATACAGTTAAATAATCACAAACGCTAGACCAAATCGTTATATACGCATATTCAACTTCTACCGACACTAATCTCGTTCAATATTGATTTATTTAATTTTCAGCTCAACGATAATCCAATAATATTACAGTTAGCTTTAAGTAAATAGCAATTAGCAAAATAACAGGTTTAAAATAACGCTGCTATAGCAAACACGTAGATATCTATACTTATAATAAAACTGTAGAGAGGTCAATTCTGTACATTGAATATATATTCAAAATTAATATTGGAGGATGAATGGTGATCGATACTGATGCCAAAAATGCAATCAGTAAATTTTTTGTCTGTCTGTCTGTCTGTCCGTCTGTCTGTCTGTCTGTCTGTATGTGCACGCATGGGTCAAAAACTACTGAAGTGATTTTAACCAAACTTGGTACGATTGTAGTCCATATTCCTGGGCAGGTTATAGGCTATATCACATAATGCTAAGACACCTAGGAGCTGAGCAGTGACGATAAATTTGAAGCAAGTCTGATGAAAATGCGCTTTCGAGCTCTTATCCTCGCATACGTTGATCATACACCAAAAGTATGTACTACAAAGATGATGGTCTTCAAAAGATCTACAAAAAAGTCTTTAATAGTATATATCTATCTTTTATAAATTAGCCACAATAACGGGTTTAATCGTTAGCCATTTCTTCAAAGTGTATTAAATTCATTAATATATTGTATTTCACATAGATATATCTTTATCAAACTCCCATATTCAAAAAGTACACTTTAATATGTATATTATATAAAAAATATACATACAAATCGGTTTAGAAACACACAAGATATAGATGAAATAAAACTTCCGAATCTCGCCGCGCCAGTATGGGTACGGCTATACGATTGATTTTTGTTTAACGCTCGAAACGGCCGTGTATACATATAATAAATCTGTAAGTGATCGATGTCTGTACATGGAAGGTATTCAGAAGAAATCTATTTTAAGGGGTCTACATTAAAGAAGAGAAGCCAAAAATATAATTATTACAATTTTTGTCTGTTTGTCTGTGCGTTTGTGCACGCTAATTTCAGAAACGGCTAATAGAATTAGAATGCGGTTTTCCCTGATGTATAGTAGTAAGCCCCACTTAACATTTGATGTATGTTTCATACGAATCGGTTCATTCAAATATAAAATTACGAGGGTTTAAAGAGTATAAATAGGATATTTTCGAACATTTGAATGTTCCAATTTAAATTGAGCTTAAATTTGTATGATTCATTATATTAAATAGAGGTCAGCTTAGGCTGGACTTATTCGCACATGTAATTATGTAAACAGGTTGAAGAGTGGCGAGTCATTTTATTTTACTGGATGTGGATAAACACTGGGATGGCATTGTCTGAAGCAAGTATAAGTAAAAGTCCTCATCGATTACGCCATAGGTTTGAGATGCTGCATAAATATGGCATAATTATGAAGACAAATTGGCCGAGGACATTTTAAGGTCCCACAACAATCTAATAAACCATTGCTTGACAGTAGATATAGGTATATCTATCCTATTACTCAATATGAACAATCACGACGACCGATACGAACCATCATTTGCTGGTGTTAAAATGATCTCTCGAGACTTATTGAAGAACAGCGTTTAATATAGTTATAATCGTGTGTGTCGTAGCGAGGATAGTGATTTGAGGAACGGCAAGACTTTTCCTACCAAGGTGATTTCGGCAAAGGAACGAAGCTAAAGTAAGATTGTGCGAATACAAAATGAAGAACCCATGGGCGGTATAACAGTACTTTTTCATTGCGCTTTTCGTTAGGCTCTGTCAGTTATACTTACCACCATAGAATATGAGACAAGAGCTGATGAAATTATAGCCTGTCTAAAGAGTTCATAACTATGGGATTGTATTATCGCTATGCATTTTGACATTAAATATGCGAGCATGATTATGAGGCAACGAACGTGCACAGGAATTCTCTTATCTTTTACTCGCGATTGGTAACTTCGCGATGTGAACTTGCACGAACAAGTGAAAGTCATTTGAGCTATTTTTAAGACATCTACACTATTCAATATAGGTATTATATGCAACTTAAAACATTTTGGGTATCAATTCTGTAGCCCATGCAGATTCCGCGCGAACGGAGTCGCGGGCACAGCTAGTATATACATAAAATTAATTAAGTCGTTAGCTGCCAAGATCAACATTAATTTGGGTCTTTTTGTTTATTTTAATTTGGCACAAGCAAAAAGTTATAAAGGTCTTACGCCCAATCAAGGATTAGTTATAACAGAATTTCATTTCATTTTCATTTTTCGTGTGACCGTGTGGCCTGTTGTAGATATGACTATAGATTGTTATTTATATCAACTTTACGAGAATTATTTTTAGAGTTAGGTGCTACGCAACATATTTTTTTAACAGGACTAAACTTTAAATAATAAGCCGCATAAAATTAAAGCGCGGTTATATATATTTCTGGTAAGCATAGGAATAATTTTATTGTACCCTCATTTAGCTAGATTCAAACGTATGCATACTTCATACGGCTACTACGAATTACCAAGAAGGTAAACCAAACAACAATTAACCTGAGACTTGAATCACAACCAGCCACAAACATAGCAGTGAGTTTTAGTGTTTACTTACGTCATTAAACCAACTTCATTTATACACATATATGCCATATAATTAATGATGACTAACATAGAGTAATGTTCAAAAACAGTTGTAAAGTCTCGTGTTTCTCTTACGCAGAAAAGGAACTGTCAATTTAACGACTGATAGACATGTCAACCTAAAATCAAATCACTACGTCATGTGACAAGATAACTGTTAAAGTTTCCCACCTTTCTAAACATTTAACAACATTTTGTTATAACAGTTATAGCTATTAATTTAAATACTTATGTGGTCATACTATTTATCAAATTGTGAGTCTATTACTTACTAGCTGTTACTCGCAAGTGCTAGCTTTAAAACACAGGTTTTATACAAGACACAGACGTCGATTTCACCCCTTTTAACGGAAGAGTATAAAATTATTATTTCCTAGTCTGGCTTAGGCCAAATATATTTTTACATTTACGATTTCTAGCTGTAGTAGTTTAGGCTCTGTGATGATATGTCAGAAATGTATTACATTACACGTCATGTATAGACAGATAAAATTAAATGCAGATTGTGCAATGCCATGTTTATAGTTTAGTAAGAATGTTGAGATAGTGCGGTTTTATGTGTGTCTAGGCAAGCGGGAGACCTAGGCCTGCATAGCATGCCATTCTTATGGCATGTCCAGTTCAACGAGTTTACACTTTAACGTTATTTGACCTCTAGTACTTGTTAGAATAGTGTTAAAGAATATTTTAAGCATCTTCACGAAGGTTCCTTGGTGACAAGATTGAGCAAGAATAATATAATAAGGGGTTTTGCATCTCATAATGGCATAGTAGTAACGACGTCATTCGTCAACTTTCGAAATTGTGATTTGATCTGCACACGGGATAAATATAACGATGTCGGTCTGTCTGTACCTTACGCTTTCTAGCTAGACCACCGAATTCACTGAAAAAAAAAACCATAATTGGATTTACTAGTAAAATATAATTAAAACGTGGTTTTGATCACAATTTTCCTTACTTGTTTCTTTGCATTCATTTTACTTTAACTATTTTATTTGGTTAACTAAGAACGTTTGTTTTTGTCACTAAACGGGCAATCCTAACGGGCTTAGGTAAAAATATCTAAGAGCCATATTTTATTATTTCGATAGAAGTTAAAAGAATCCACTAAGACCTCTAATTTGAGACATAAAACTCAGTGCAGTACACACAAAAGAAATACAATTGCCTCGTCACCGCGCACTCTCTCGTTATTAAATTTTCCATTTCATATTTTTGTCGTTTTCGTTGTATATCTTTGTCAAAGCCTTTAAACGTAAAAATAATTAAAGCTTACTAAAGTCGTTTAACTGTTATATGGTATTTTAGCTTTTGTCATAATGCTAGCTTAAAAATAAACCAACTTCCAACCAAGCTTAGCAAGCAACCCCTATTTTTACCCCCTTAGGAAGGCATATTAAAAATCTTTTCACAGTAGGTGCTTTTGTCATACAAGTTCAAGATTCTAGATTCAGTAATATAGGGTCTAAGATGATAAATTTACTATGATAATTATTTCAGTTAGAAAAAGCGTTATATTGATTTTAAGTTTTTTCCAGCAGATAAAGTCAATTATTATATTTTTATAGGATAGTACGGGATTTTTTATGTTTTCTATAGGAAATCTTGTCTTAGCTTGTCTATAGGCAATATTTATATTGTCTATATGCATACTTAGCCATACGTTGGAGATCCAACGTATGGCTAAGTATGCATGGAACTGAAAGTCAGTGAAAAATAAGGACAAAGAAAGTGAAAAGCATTCCGTAAAAAGTGTTTGTCTATACATCTCTGCTTAGTCTACCGAAATTGATAATAGCCGTGACAATATACTTTTGATCTGTATCGTCCATTTAATCATCTAAGTTTTAAGAGTACACTTACAGTTTACCATCGAAAATTTTAAAAGCAACATCTGTCTCATCGGGTGTAGCTTCCAATAAAACTGTGTGTCTAAATAAAAGTATGTGTGCGCGAGTGTGTTAGGGTTGCTAGATAGTTGAACAAGAAATATAGAAAGCATATTAATTTTTTAAACGCAATACACAAAGATTATTTTTTAAGCTTAAGTTCTTTTTATTTTGTTAAAATTTTACACCTTTCGAGCGGTTTTCAGGCTACTAATTAATTTAAAATATTTTCTGAAAGTTACATGCAAAATAGGCGATCTGTTATCAGCTCTCTTCCATGCAAACTTACTTTGCAGCAAAACTTAAACTAGGATTTATACTGGTCTTCGGAAAATTGTGTAAAGATGAAGAAACTAAAAATCAACTTACACTTACTTACAATAAAATATTGTAAAGGTACTCGGTTTTTAGCAGCGATAGCCTAGGGGAGAGACCGACAGACTGTTACGCAGAGGGTCCGGGTTCGAATCCACAGCGCGCACCAATGACTTTTCGGAGTTATGTGCCTATTAAATTGTTAATTATCGCTTGCTAAACGGTGAAGGAAAACATCGTGAGGAAACCTGCGTGTCTGAGAGTAATCCATAATGTTCTCGAAAGACATGTGAAGTCTGCCAACCCGCACTAGGCCAGCGTGGTGGACTATGGCCTTACCCTTCTCATAGTGAGAAGAGGCCCGTGCCCAGCAGTGGGACAGTTTATTTAATGTGTATAGTACTCCTTTTTTTTTGTTTCACAATAGTTAACGCATTGAAAGTCCTGACTGACATATCATATACTTCGAACGGTCACTACTATCTAGAAACATGAAATTTGGACAGCGGTTTTCTTTTTCGACGTATGTACCTAGTCACCTACTAAGAAAGGGTTTTTTAGTATTTCACCGCTAAGGGTGTATAATAAATAAAGGTTGAAAGTTTAGAGCAATGGAAGCCGCGGATGACTGCTAGTTATATAAAAAAAAATATGTGCAGCCCTAGCGCCTGTGCGTGTGTGACCAAATGACAGTTCCGTGCAGTGTCGCCAGTTAACTGTCCAGTTTATTTTCGACTGCAGTATAAACAGTGATCACAAAGGCGCCCTTTTTGAACACACTATAGACGAATTTGGAAATGGTGGCTTTTAACAACATTTTTGGTGCGAGTTTTTTGTTGGCTTTGAACTGTTTCTGTGTTGATATACCGGCTTTCTATGGCAAGAAAGTGATTGATATTTTAAATGTGAGAACAAATTCTGCAGACAAAATACTTTCTGTATTTATATCTGATGTGAATAACAGACAGTGAAACGGCTCCTAGCATCATCTTGATAAAGGTATTTTGATGTATGTGTTTATGTTGCTTAAAGTGAATGCGAATAACATAAAGTAATGATCACTGAAATTGCGAAAATCATAAATTTGCGTAAAGAGAGCTACGACACCGCATACGCAAGATTGCGAAACGTTACAAAACCACAACTTAAATATTAACTGTAATAAAAATAAACGAGCACTTCAGAACGCCTTATTAGAACGTTATTTTTACAAACATGGTTATTTTAGTACATTCAAGTAGTAAATCACATGCTTTAACAGGAAGGCACTGGGCACAAAAAAAATTGTGACTAATGAAGGCAGTTTAGACCGAGGGTCTAAAGCTCCGATTAAAAAAAATATGAACTAGAGTTGCACCTCCTCTCACAGATTCACAGAAAATCACTGAACAATGGCACATCGACAAACTTCGTGAATATCGAATATCGAACGCGGCAATTCGCTATTTGAATAACGCAATGCGCGGGAGCGCCGCACGCACAGCGGCCTGAGACTGGCTGGAGTCGGAGCTCACCGCACGCATCATTCACCTCAATCATCCATCCCTTTCACACACGTGAGCTTTCAACTACCAAGACAAGGACGCAAAAGCTGGTTCATTCTTCTCGTAGTGGTGCGGAGGCGTCATTATTTCGCAAGGCTCTACCGTCAAGGACGATTTACAAAACAATATTGGAATAAAAATATAAATAAAATGTGGACTCTTTTTTGTGAAATGTCAGCTGTCTTGATGTCTTGAACAGCGGGCCAGTAGGCGCGGTCGAGAACTTTATTTTTAGTTGGCGTCGTGGCGTGCTATTAACACATGGTTTATGGGCAAATTAAGCTGTTAAAAATAGATGTTTTATGTAAGTCCGATAGCATCCGCTGAAAGTGTGAACTGAAGCTGCCAATGTAAACAAACTAATTAGAATTTGGACCGAAAGAAAGGCATTTGAGTTTGTGAAAGATTTCATTGAAGAGCTTCTACGTAAAATAGTGATATTTGTACAGCGCAAACTTTTACGAAGTTTCCAGAGAAGGCAATATTCTTGCGCCCGGAACAACTGCCTCCGTAACCTATAATTACGTTTTGATTACAATCAATGAAATATAAGTATTAATTTCAATAAAAACGAATGACATGTCTCTTAAAGCTGGCGAAAATACTTGCGTGATATTATTTCCTGCAATATTTTGAGTCAATAAAATCAATATGGTGATTGCATCGTACAATTTTTTGCCCGCGTTGGTCTAGTACGAGCTATTGCCGAGCAATATCAATAAAATGTGCAATTAATCGGTCTTTAACGAGTTAACGGAAGGTATGCGAGGTCTAGTCGAGTAAATATGTTCAGCCATATAAGTACATTTTATTTATTATCTCGTTCGTCTGTCAAGTTTGCGCGCTTTTTTAGAGATTTTTCGTCACCTTGCGTTTTATTGCATATCTACTTTGTTCCTTTCAGCCTCTGTTTAAAACGTGAGCTGAATAAAGTTCGAAGTTCAGCGCTGGTCAAAACAGTTATACTTAAGTTAAAGTGGTATTTTCAACTTCTCTTAAATTAGTTGAGACAAATGTCTAATTGATAGATAAATACCTACTATCTAAAACAGTGTAAATCTCACAGTCAATTTTGGTGTTTAAAGCGCTGTTTTTTTTAAGGGATTTGAGATAGTAAGTTGAGACTTTTACATACTAACATTTCTGTACAAAGCAGGCCTTATCCATGATCTTAAAGTAAATAAAGAAAATCTTGCCTTTGAACTTGTAGACACTCGTCTTCGAATGCCATTTACGAAGTTGACAGCATGCTTCTTCTCTATAATTATTATTCATCGACGTCAAACCAACTTGCACACTCATCGGTAACCTCGAAATATTTACAAGAAAAACAAGTAATTAAAGCTACCTACAAAAAACCTGACAGAACATATTATTGTAATAACTAGGTATGAACCTGTCAGTATTCTTTGAGAATAATTGAGCCCTCTAATACGAAACGATTAATTTCAGTTTATAGAATACATACAATGCAAATGATTAATTATTGTCAATTGCTAAAAGATGACGGACAATGTTGCATGTTTCTGAATTTTCCACAATGTCCTCGGAAGATATGCAAGTCTTTTAACTCGCACTAGGGTATTAAAGGTCGATATGATAAGACATTCAAAGGTTATGTTGCTTGTGAATTTATGTATCATGTGAATCATTAGCAATCATGCAATCAGGTCTGAATATCTTAGAAACCTTGGGCAGATGTATGTTGGTTTACATTTAGCCTGCAGTCTTTTTAAAATAGACGTGTTCTCGATTGCTTAGTTTTATATGTAAGAACCAGCTGATTAAAGTCGACTTATTTACATACATAAAAGTTGATTCACTCGCATACTCTTCTACTTACTGAAGAAACAAACATTTCGAAAACTACTTGAATTTTGTAGCCGTCATTTAGGAGGTAAAAGACGTCGGTTTGGAACTACTTTGAGATAAAATTAGCGATCGTAGACGATATAAAAATAATGCTGAAAAAATATGGGCAGCAGTTAGTCACCATCCTTCTAGCGATCTTGGTCGCATCATCATTTAGTCTTGGAGCCCGTGAACGACCTACGTGACCTTACCAGAATTTACAGTTTATTTGCTTTTCACAGCGGGCAACTACTTTAGGTAAAATATACATACAAGTAAAATAATAGTACCTTTAAAGCAACATAATTCTCAGTTGATAACAAACAGTAATATAAGGAAATGATAGTACGCCAACCTCACGCCGGCCGTGAAGGGCGTTGGCTAATAATTTGTAATGAATTATGGATTATTAATGCTCTTGATTAGTCACGAGTGTACCACTCAAGTAATATATATAAGCAGGTAGTCAAAAAAGGCCAACTGGTTTAATAGTACTACTATATTATATTATCTGTAGTACTCAGATAGTATTGAGACATTGGCGTGTAACTTACTAAAAGATAAGTGACTTGTGAATATTTAAATGATTAAACAATTATACAATACCCCTCAGTGTCGTACACCTACTGGCTCTTGACCAGTTTTTTACTGATGAAAGTAATTTAATGCCTGTTTGAGGAAGGGGACATTTTGCGAAAGGGACATTTTGCGAAAGGGACATTTTGCGAAAGGGACATTCTGCGAAAGGGACATTTTGCGAAGTGGACATTTTGCGAAGTGGACATTCTGCGAAAAGGACATTTTGCGACCAGTGGACATTTTGAGAAGTGGACATTTTGCGACTGAGCCTGATCTATGGTATAGTTGCTGAGTTAGCTGCAAGTTTAGAATGCAAATTCTTTTGGAAAACATTACAATAAAAAAACTAATGATGCTTGCAGAAGACTAGCTTTTTAGTATGCTTTATAATAAAACCATAGAGTCACTCATTCCAAACATGTGATAAAGAAATTCAATGTTAGGTAGTCGCTATTCTTGATCTCGATAGAACTGTTGTGGAATGCACTATTGCTTATTGCACATACCTTAAAGTGGTACAAAATAACAGTATTAAAATAATAATTTGTTGTGATAGAAGTTTTCTTTTTCTTGGATAATAACAGTTTGACAGCAATTAATAACATAAATAATTTGTCCCGTTACCACCATACCATTCAAAGTCTGCGGGGTCAGATGAAAAATATTGTAGGCGTTGTATGCAAAATGAAGCCCCTAGGCAAAGAGACGGACACTCTTTAAGATACAGATTTCACTGATGTTTACGGACCTTATGCGTCTTGTCCAGTTAAATATGAAAAAGTAGAGAAAGTCAATATAAAGCTGACTGGTTTTGCATTTATTAACTGTGACACTGCGGCTAAATTATTAAATTGAACATAATTCTACATACATACATATACTCAGGCCTTTTCCCGTCGGGATAGGCAGAGACAACAGAACGCCACTTGCTTTATACACATAATTCTGTTATCGTAAAAAAATATTGGCAGGTTTCTATAGAAACTATGCTGGAAACTTTGATATATTAAAATGAGGAAAGGATCTGTGCTCTTTATTAAATTCTAACTCAACGAAGACAATTGTACAGATGGCGTTATAGTTGAAGCGGCCGACACACCATTAAGTGCTACCAAAAGTTAGTACCTACATTCACTTTTAAATAAGCCTGTGTATAATTATGAGAGTTGAGGGATATAAGGCAAGAGGAAGACCAAAGAAAACATGGGTGGATTGTGTGAAGGATGACGTGAATGAAAAGGGAGTGAATAATCAGATGACGTCTGATAGGAGAGAATGGAAGAGGAAGACATTCTGCGCCGAACCCAAGTAATATGGGAACAGGGCAGGCAAAAGAAGAAGAAGATAAAAAGTGAACAGCGCTGTGTACTTTGTCTCAGTTGATTTTATGTTTGTAGAGTCCCTTGCGATATGGCCAAAAGATAGAATTGACTACTAAAGGCAGCAGCTTTACTTCTACTAATAACATTAAAGGTTTCCGAGGCGTAAGTCTTGGATGCAACCGGGATAACGCTAGGACGATGATGATGCTGATATTTTATTTGCATTCGTAAAAGAATTTTTATTTCATTAATTTTTGAAATTTCAAGTAAACGTTAATACCATTCGGGCTGATTTTTCGACATTTTTAGACATTTGGACATTAATATCACCAATTGTTTGGCATTTTGATATTGATTTAACACACGGATCATAACATTGATTTTCTTTGTGAGATTCAGAGATCCGTATGAAAAATCTATAACACATTTTTTTTTAAGTGACCTTATAGCACTCTCCATACATACTGTAAGATAAATTCCCCCGGCACCGACTGTCTTCCTATATAAACGTAACAAACACAAAAACTACCGAACGGATTTTAACACGGTTTTCAACATAAGGTGCTTCCTGAGAAAGGTATAGTCAGCATTCTACCTGTTCAACTTATCTTGCAATTAGCCAAGTGCAGGACATTCACATTGTAAAAAAGAAAGGTAGTAGAGAGCTGACGGAAACGTCTAAATGGTTTAAAGGTCTTTAAGTGGTTGAACTTTTGTTACACTTGCGGCTTGTCATGCGTCACAAGTTGACGTCAGATTATAATTTGTCTTAAACTAAAAGATCGCTTCAAGCAACGATTTAAAAAATACAAATACATCCATCATTATACAGCCTTTTGCAGTCCACTGCTGGACACAAGCAGCACATTGCATTTTGAGAAAACAGGACTTGGACTACTATGCTACGCTGGTCATATAGGATTTGATGTCGAAATTTTCGTCTCTAGTCTGAATGTGATGGCCATTTAAAGAGAAGGATAAAGGGTACGTGACATCACGCTACAATACTTAGGAGTCGGGGAAGTACCAAGGGGCAGCACCTGATAAAAAGTATTATTTAATATTTTAATCAATGAGAACCCTCCGTTCATAAGTCACAGTAAACAACAACAATCATAAGTATAACACAATCTTATTGCCATATTAGCAGAGCCAGAATGTAATTACTCCATGTCGCCATACTTAAACAGCCGGTACACACGATCTGCATATGTGTGCCGGCACTAATTCAAATCGTGAATGTAGATCGTGACTAGCGCCGAATGCCAATATGCAGCGTACACATACTACATTAATGCTTTTAGTTTTTTATTCGCCTTTTGTGCGCCACTAGTGTTGATTGACTTTCCCTTTTGTGTTTGACTGCTCTAGTTTTTTACAAGAGATGTAGAGCATTAATTTTATTTTTCCTTTTTAAGACACCAGCACTGTAACACATATATTATATAGAACGACCAGACTGGAATCAACTGAAAGTGAAATCGACTGCACGGTTAAGCGGCCGCCCCGCCGTTTGACACTGCGCCGAGTGTTGTGGGTTCGATTCCCACACGAGACAACACTTTGTGTGATCCATAAATTGATGTTTCGAGTCTGGGTGTTCATAGTGTTTGTTGGTTGTATGTTTATAAAGTCCCCCGCGACACAGGATTAATTCCTAGTGCGGGAGTTGACTTTTTAAAATAGAGAAAAGAGACAAAAAATTAAAAGCGTTTTCATGGTTGCATCCAGGCGACTTAGAGCCCGGAATTTTTCAAGTCTAACCATGTTTGAATTAATATTTGCTAACGATATCGTATCTATATGCCTCGCGCTTAGATTTTGTTGTCTCACGATTGATCGCGAATTTCGTTGCACCTCTGCTCAATATTTAAAGAATTGCTGTACGTCATGGCATGCATTCCATCAAGACGTACCACATAGGCATCTGTCGAAGTTCCCAAATGGCGTATTCCCAACCGCTTGTGGTAATTCTTTACCCCAAGTCTTGCATTATATTGGGCAAGTTTTGTAATCGGTCTTTGGTCGCAAACTTTACGTCCCAGACCGTTTCTGTGGCCAATTGGTTAAGTTAAGGCCCCGGTGCTATTTATGGCCAAGTTGTGTTTTATTGTGGCTGAACTTTGGTGGAGATGGAGTTTATGCGACTTTATGGTTTGAAGGAGCTCGGTTGATGTGTGTTTTAGTAATTACTATTAAACCGGTAAAGATTTGAAAGGCCATGTTTTTTGGTTTAAAATGATTGCATTAATTTTACAATAAAACTTTGTTTCTTCCGATTAATTATCATAATAATAAATAAAACATCTATGTTAGTTTAAAATGGGTATTGCAACTTTAGACTCGCTTAAGCCTTGTATTCATTAGGCAACATTTGTTGATAAACACTGTTTATAAACAGTTTATAAGCAGTGTTGCATCATCTCTGGATACAGTTTATAAACATTTCATAAACAAATGTGATGAAACATTGTTTCTGAAACATGTTGCCGTGTTCCCCAATCAAACGGAGAACAAGCCGAAACATTTTGTTTATAAGCAAAGGTCAACAGGTGTGGACGTGTGTTGCGCGAGTTTATTAACATGGAAGTAGTGTGGTCCAACAACCAAGTTTCGATGCTCATAGAGCTTTATCAACAGCATCATGTACTTTGAGGGTTGAACTACACCTATCAGCACCGCATCGCACTTTTCTATGCTTCTATCCTTTTCTGTAACTTAGGACCGTCATTTACTAGAGCGAGAAAGAGAGAGGGAACACGATCGCCTTTTCGATTCCGCGGCGTGCTGAAGCGTTTCGATGCGGTGCTGATAAGTGTAGCTCAACCCTGAGACTCTTCAAATAGAGATTATAAAGATAAATAAAAAAAAAATGCTTGGACCGATATTGCTGCAGAATTGAATATGTCGCAAAAAGAAGTGGAAACGAAGATGCATACTCTACGCTCACAATTTTCTCGTGAAAAGAAAAAGCTTAGGTCATCAAAAAGACTTGTACTTGTATACCAAATCAAAAAGACTTGTACTTGTGTACCATCAAATTCACGAAGGTCATGAAGTACGTATTTTTTTATTTAAGAGATAATTCCAAAGCCACCACCTTTTCTTAATTTTTTTTAGTAGCACTGTTATGAATTATTATGTAACACAAACACCGAGCATCACTACCTCCTCGGGCGACATCCTAGCAACAACTGACAGGTGTGGACGGCCATGTTTCAGAAACAGTGTTTACGGTAAACTTGATGATAAACACGTCATAAACAGTTTATCAACAAATGTTGCCTAATGAATACAAGGCTTTATAGTTGTGATCATTCAAGCCTAAATATACACCTCCTGTTAGTTTAGGAAAACATTGAAACATGTTCGTAGATATGCATCAATAAGTATTATTGCGCTTTCCTTGAGAATCATTCTTGTAACGTCACATGACGCCACAGTTGTAATGACTGATTTGGTTCTACAGAGTCACCGAATAACGGTAATGCCAGGCAGTCTTTTCGGTTTACCCCATCGACATCAAGGTCTGAGGACGCATCACTAGAGCTGCAGGCATCATCAGATTCGTATGGCATTTAGTGTTCAACGGGTTTTTACAACAATGCATTTTATTTCCTTGAATTGGGTTTTCAAAATGTTTTTATTCGTAAGTTACACATGGATACTTGGATAGTACCAAATGGTTTGGTTTTTACTTTCTGGAAATATCTATTAATTTCTATTAAATATATAAGTCAAACTTCACTTCTAAAATACACCTACCATTAATCTCTGCACCACTCTAAGGTAGACTGGCAGAAAATGCCTAACGGCCTGTTCACGAGATCGGTCTAAGCGGCGCGCGGCGCGGCGCGCGGCGCGGCAGAGCGTCGTGCACGCCACGACCCCACAGTAGCGGCAAACACAGCGGCAGCGGTGGACGTATTTGGATAGACGTAACGCACCCAATATTATGGCCTTGTCCAAAATATCTCTTCTGTGCTTGGAAAGCAGTTCATTTCTTAAACAGGACATTCTTTATAATATGAGAGAAGGAGTGCACGAACTAAATAAATCACGACGTTTAAAGGGTGAATTTCGTAATATATATGAAGACTATAGGAAATATCCAGATAAATTTTATGAATATACAAGAATAAGTGTGCAAACGTTCGATTACATTTTGAAACACATAAATGTACATTTAAAACATCATCTTACATCCAAAAGGGTTATCAGCAATGCAGAAAAGCTTTTTCTCACTATGAGGTAAGTGTAAATAAAATGCAATTAGGTAGATATAGAACGCAAATAATATTTATTTACTTTTTTCATATAGATTCTCGTTTTATTATGATTAATGTAAGCACTTAAATAGAATATGTTCAAACATATAATTCTATTATATATTTATTTAGAATAATCAGTCTCTATTAAGGAGTAGTAGTACTCTACCTAGTAGGTACGGACGTAATCATAGTTGCTAGGTGCCATTTATTTATTTATTTAGTATAGTAGGGGTGAGAACGATGCCCGTCTTCACACTATTAGCCTTCTCTCATTCCATAGTTTTCGGCCATCATTGATTATGCATCAAGCGTATTAGTGATATATCATAGGTACAATTATTATTTTATTTTCTCAGTGTAATTCTCAAATAAACTTATTATTACGCGGCGGGAGTGTAAAGGCCTGCCACGCTGAAGGTTGCGGGTTCGATTCCCACTCAAGTCAAACATTTTTGTGCGTGAACAAGGATGTTTGTCTTGGTCTGGTGTTTCTATGTATAATATGTATGTATTTACAAAAAAAAGTATATAGGTTTGTTTATCCATTGTCTAATACCCATACTACTTACCAATAGTTACGTACTTATTGTGATTCCTGAGGAAGGTTTAGGTATCTAAAGCACGCGGGCGAAGCATAGTTTATAAATAAATGGCACCTTTACACTTATTAATCAACATTTCACTGGGTTAAAATAAATGTGACTTTATCTAATCATTGCTAATGTTAGTAGTTGGAGGCGGTTGTGTGTAGTAAGCATGTGGTGTGTAGATATCTCCGTACGTATTTAAAGCCAATTCATCCATCAGAACTTGGTTTATCTTATTCCGCACTCTCATTTTCTGCATGGAACTTAATTTTTGCATTTCGGGCAAAATACTCATGAGATAATAATAATCCTCTGATCTTTCCGTATCTGGGATATTTTGTGTCTTTTTGACTTCTTCTTCCAAGATCTTCAGCTTTTTCTTTTCAATTTCTAAATATTCAGCCCGAATATCAATTACTTTTCTTTTTCGGGAGGAATCAGGTTTCGCCGAATGCGGGGTTGCTGGTTGAGGCTGAGGCGATAGTGATACCTCACGTGGCCATTGAGGTTCGAAAGGTGACGGCGGTGACAGCGTAACCTGACCTAAGTCTGATTGTGAAGCATTGTCCAAATCCTGACATTCGTTTTCATTGAGATTCGACTCATTTTCTGGTGGCATAAACTCTTCTTTTAAAAATGACATTAACCTAAAATATTTCCACTGCGAAAAACAGTCTTCGTCGTCGGGGGCAGGATCCCCAGAGCGTTCAATTGGACTCTTCTTTAACTCTTTTCTATAAAAATCCTTCAGATTTTTCCACTTTTTCTTCAATTGATCAACTGAAATAAAAGTTATTTATATTAACACTAACGACCCATCCCGGATTCATATAGGTAGGATATATTATCAACTTTCATAAGAGTATGATATTCAATAGCAACAGCGGGGTGCGGAGATGATCGCATCGAGCGCCAAATAAAATTGTCGGTGTTTGAATTCTTTCTTGCGCTCAATACCTACTTATTTATTTAGCGGTAGGTACTTATGTACTACGTATACGTATGTACTACCTCTATTCTAAGATATATAACTAAAAAAGATAGGTATATACTTATGTACCTAGGTACCTATCTTCTAAGATAGTTATTCTACTTAAAGGCTGTAAAAACAAAGAAAGCTGACCGCCACCATGTGGGATATGTAACTAGGAAGAGAGACAGGTTGTAAAGAGCCTTTGTCATCTATTATAAATAACTTAACGTATTAATCCTATTGCTTAAAATGTTATGTTTATTTTTTTTTGCTACATAATTTTTAAAATTGTTACTGTAGTAATTGTTTCGCGGGCTTTTATATATATATATATTTTCTTATGATAAACTTTTTGTAGTAGGTGCAATGTATTTAACTATCTCGTAAGGTTAAGCCAGCGTTTGCAATGTAAGCGCTGCACAATAACTTCGTGGTTTCGGCATTTCTGTAAGAAAGCGCGAGAAACGCTGCCGGGCGTGCGGCGGCCCTCTCTGTCGTTTGTACCGATAGCGGTACACGAAATGGTAGGTATTTATCGCGCGAATTTGAGCCAGTGACGGGGGCTGACATTAGGTACTAATGCCGCCTGCACGTAGGTAGGTAGATACAGCTACCTATGGCGTGTGGTCGCCTCGCCGTTTAGACGCCGTTTTGTCTCGGTAATAGCTATTACCTCGATTCGAGCGTGTGTTACAGCTGTAACACACGCTCGGATTTGGTTCAAACAGACCACGGATTTGGTTCGCATCCGAACCAAATCTGACCGTCTGCAGACTAGTCCTGCGAACATAATTATTATTGATAGAGTCCGCCTTGGTCCACTAGTTTGCACATCGGATATGGATTCACCTGAAGGCTTACGTGAACCAACTCCAGCAACTGTTCGGTCCGATCGTCTGTAGCGAGAACGGATTTGGTCCGCCGGACCAAATGTAACTCGGCCGTCTCCCCGAGTTACCTATATGGCTACAGTCGCGCCGCACGCCAGCAAGCGGTAGGGCTTTATAATATACCTACCTAATGATTTGTTACAGATACCTTGCACACGGGACATCGTTTATGTTGCTGTCGCATTCATATCGCCTTGGTCGAAGCACAATCGGAGCAATTATTTATCAAACACTTAATGCTATATGGGTGGCTTTAAGTGTTATTCATATGCCGCATCCGACGCGAGAAGATTTAAAAAGAAAATCTGATGATTTTTTCATGAAATGGCAATTTCCTAATTGTATGGGGTCGATAGATGGAAAACATTTCCGAATAATGAAACCACCACACAGTGGTAGTGAATACTACAACTACAAAAAATATTTTTCGTTAGTACTCCAGGCCATTTCGGATGCGGACTATAAATTTACCGCTATTGAGATTGGTGGCAAAGGACGTCAAAGCGACGGTGGGACTTTTCATTTTTCTTTGTTGAACAAATTGTTGACCAACGATAGATTGAATGTACCTCCAGCTCAAAGTTTGCCTAGTACGGGTATAATATTACCGCACGTTTTGGTGGGAGACGAAGCTTATCCACTAAAACCTTATTTAATGCGCCCTTATCCGTCCGGAAATTTGGACAGAGAGAAAAAAATATTCAATAAAAGATTATCACGAGCCAGAGTTACTATAGAGTGTGCCTTTGGTATTCTAACAAACAAATGGCGTATTTTTATGAAAGCTATTGAGACCAATACAAAACATGCAAAGTTGATAATAAAAGCTGCATGTCTGTTGCACAATATTGTACGGGAAAGAGATGGTGACAGTGATAAGGATTTCAGAACCTATATTCGTAATTCATCCAGTGGAAGGAACACAATAACAAGATCGAGGCGCAATAATCGAGCGTCATTACGTGCAATCGCCATACGAGATCATTACAGAAATTATTTCGTTAATAACCCAATACGCATGTAGGTGATATAGGTCACTATTTAAATAAATATATTATGATTAATATGCGATTAATTAACGAAAACTGAAATCCTATATTGTATCAATAATTACGAACATTTTTTACTGCGGCACCATACATGGGAAATTACTGGTTAAGGAGATATTGAAGCTCAAAGTCCCGATGTACCTATTTTTTCTAATTAGGTATTGCAAAATCGTGTTTAGAATGATAAATGTAAACTTTCTGAAGAATTCACTACAACTCGTCGCTATAATTATAATTTAAATAAAGAACACTGCTACAAAAACCGTCACCGTCCGTTCGTCACCGCGGCACGATCGCAGCATTCGCAGCTGTTGTGTAGGTACTATAGGCACAGTATAATGTATTGTGTACTGCGCTCAGGGCGCGTAGGTATAACTCGAGTTTTGTGCATTTGTATGGAGTTAGAATACTGTTAGATATTATTACCGTGGTAATGTTGACCTGTATAGATACCTACTTACAATATTTCAACTTCGTACAAACGGTCTGTAGGTACGGTGTTATCTATACTTATTGTTATTTATCTTCACACAAAACGGTTGGATCGCAAGTCATACCCACGCTCCTAATCGCGCCCGTTCGAATCACACTAGGTACCGACACGGTAATGCCACAGTACATAGTAGGTAGGTAGTTTTGAACTTCGTATAAACGGTCGGGACGTGGTCGGAACAGACGTGATAGATACCTACACGATTCGGGCGCGGTACCTAGTGCATATCGAGCTCAAGGCGCTCTGATACACACTCAGTACTGAGCCCGAGTCGTGTAGGTACCTATTACACCTGTTCCGTCTACGTCCCGAGTGTCCCGACCGTTTATACGAAGTTTAAATACCTCCTATGTAGATAACATTATTACCGTGTCGAAACCTAGTGTGACCGGTGATGAACTTAAGGCGCTTAGGTATGACTCGCGAGCCAACCGTTTTGTGTGAAGATAAATAACATTAGGTAAGTATAGATAACATAAGGTACCGTGATATAACAGGGGTGGTAAAATATGGTCATGAATATCTACATTATGTAAACCATATTCTTACTTATGTACCTATAATATCATAGTAGCTGTGTCTACACTACACTATGTTCCTAATCTACCGATTTAAATAAAAAACTTACCATCATTCTCGGGAAAACATTCTTTTATTTCATCCCACAACCTTTTTATTACGTTTCTGTATTTATGGTGTGGATGTCTCGCCATCCATATGGGAGGCCGTTTTAAAATTTCTCCTATAAATAATTCTGTATTCATTGTAAAATTCGGTATTTAAATTTCTTAGCCGCCTAGTTCGTCCCTCGCGCGCCGCTGTCTGTGCCGCTCTGCGTCGTGGCGTCGGACTCGGTCGCAGTACATTTGTTCCCGCCGCTCGACGCACCGCGCGCCGCGCCGCTCGCCGCGCAGCCAATCGCGCCAAAAAAAACGCGCGCGTTATCGCTGTGCGCGGCGGCTCGTGGCGTGCTTCGAACGTTTTCATACATTTGTTCTTACCGCTCGCCGCCCCGCGCTAAGCCGCCGCTCAAAGCGGCAAGGTCGTGAACAGGCCCTAAGGCATGAAGTACACCTTTCTACCTATACGTGTATATAAAGATAATAAATAAAAATAAATAAATAAAATAAATGTTGAATTACCACTTCAATATATACATTATTATGTAATTGAGGATGCGGTTATCCCTATAACACTCACATTTGGTGTTCGCTTCCGCTCTTTACTCACGTAATCTATTACGTGACGATGGGACTCATTTTTGGTTACCTCGGACACAGCATACATTAGCTTCACAGAGCGACTGCCGTCTAACCCTGCTACCTCAAGAGAAAGCAGTACACCACAGCTTAGACTAGCGTCAGTATACTCAACTGAACGATCGTGTTCATCAAACAAAGATATGTTCCTAGGAATCGAACCCAAAGCTCTAGCTTGGCAGTCAGGGTGACTACCCACTCGACTAGCTGGAAAGTATAAATATTTTATCATAATATAATATTTTTTGACGGGTCTTACTCTACCATATTTAAGGCAGTTATACAGGATGTAACAAGACCTTTAACGTAAACTGAAATCCTATGTTGTACTAATCAGTACGAACATTTTTTACTTAGGCACCATACCTGGAAAATTACTGGTTCAGGAGATATTGAGGCTCAAAGTTAGTATGAAATTTTTCTAATTAGGTACAAAATCGATGCATTTACCCCGCCAATATGTTCTTTAGATGCCCTATAACCCCATGGATAAGTAGTTATTTCGAGCATTGCACGCGCGCGCTTTAAATTGCGGTTTAAAAAATTTGAAAACTCAAAAAAAATCGTCTCCCAGGTATTAGTTTTGGTTAGTATGACTTGGCATGATGTCCACAACGAGTAGACTTCGGCTTGGTGATGGGTCTTGTGACACCCTGTATATTTCAGACGTTAACGTCAGACAAGCAGTCGCAAACATAGGTGCATGTATACTCCACCTATAGTACTACAAACTATTAAGTCTAAAAGACAATACGTACGAGGGGCAAGCGTCGGCATAAGATCAGCTTCATTACGGAGCTTGGACCACCACGCTGGACCGAGAGCTATTGTATATCACACGACTCACTCGCTCAGGGTTACTGCGCGATACAAAACACACTGTTTTAGCACATTGCATGGACTAATTATACAAAAACAAAGTGTGTTAATAAGTTATAGTTTAAACTTTATATAGTAAACTAGAGGACGCCATCAGCTACGCCTGCATTTTTTTTAAATTTACCAGTTTTTGCCGATCCCGTGGGAATTTCGGAAAATCCCTTCTTAGTGCACCTCTACGGTCCCCAAGGAACATACATGCCAAATTTCAGCTTCCTGCGCCCAATAGTTTTTGGCTGTAGCTTGTCTGTCAATCAGTCAGTAACGCAAGGATTTTATATATTAAGATAATAAAGCAGTACTCGTCCCCTCGTCTTATTTTTTTTGTTGGGCTAACAATAACATGCTTGTATATAGAGATGTATTGTTATGTTGCCTGATTGCCTATATCAAACCAACCGTGTGTAAAAATCCTATGTATACTATCTAGTTATATATTGAGATTGTATTGAGCAGTACATCAGCGGTTGCAAACCGCATCGAAATAATACTTGAAACGAAGTTTGCCCATCCATATGAACACGCACCCATTTATACATACATTAATAAATAGCTGCACAGAAATACTTGCCATTTGTAAGTCAAATAGCTGGCAATCTTGACAAATTGCGACATTAACAGTGCCCAGATTCCTTTCACCCACTACAAAAAAAGGAAACAAAACGGAATGGTATTTATCGAATAACACCTGCAAGGACTGGGCACCGTCAATCCAAGCCAGCCGTGTTACAATTAATATAAAGTACTGCCTTCATTATCAAGATATACTCCATGTACACTACTCTGATAGCAACATGCCACTTTAATTAAAAACTATACATTACAGCTCCTTATATAGGCCGGGCCCGCAAGACGGCTGTCCGCAAAGAACTCCTATTTTGCATAGCAAAGCTTGTCTGATTGGACTATAAATATAGTTGGAAACGTTATAAATTGAAATAAAACATGACTGTGAGATGTGCTGTGTAAAAATAATTAAAATACAATGTATAAAAATATGGTAATTATAAGCCTTATGAGGAGAATGAGATAAAGGCGACCTCAGACACTACTCATTAACAGCTGTCATCAATATATTCTGTCGGCATGCACTCAAAAATTACAAAAGCATGAAAATACATACAGCACACGGTTCTCTTTGTAAATCTGTAAACTTTTTATTTGATTAAGATTATAGTGTCTCGGGATAAAACTGGGATAATGCTAGGAAGATGCAACTACTATCTTTGACAAATTATTAAATCACTAATCAAATATTAATAAGAATTTTGAACTTCTGTGCTCAGATGAACAAACAGTGCCAAGAAAATCGGGAATTAAAATTTTAATACTCGCCAAGCTGCCACAGAACGCGAAATAAAACGGCAAAGTTTTTGCGAGCGCGTACCAAATTATGAGGCCGTAACTTACAAATTCGCCGCATGTCTGTCACCACCTTCGTTTTTATTTTAAGATCAATAAGTCGTAGATTACCAACTTTTGTGTACATTCATCGCAATGATAAGATTAACGCAATAAGTATTTTTAATTAAAAATTAATTTACTTCGTTGGCACACATAAATTATTACGGGCGCTTATTTAATTTTCACAAAACTTCAATGCATCGAAGTATTCAATTAATAATGGAAATAATTAATGCACTTGCTATTGAATGAAAGTGAATTTGGTTGGTTTCATTGGATTTTTATTTGTCCACCCTTTCACTGCATTGCAAGCATCTCGCCCCTTTCAAATGATTTAGGTAATATAATTTAGTAATTTTATAAACGCCGTCTTTAATATTAAAACTTTCACTATCGTGTATTTCGATGTTACATCTATGGCGGCCAGTTTCGACGGTGTCTAGCCAACTCAGCGTGTTATCATAGAGCACAACAGTGTGCAAAAATACATGTGCAAAAACAGCACATAAGCGGACACAATACAAGACGAATAGAAATCTTTAGAAATACAACAACCACGCTGGATCTAAAAATAAATAGAAGGGTTAGACGTCGACCCAATTTGAAACAGTTTAAACCTCTGGGAATATATAGGCGGGTCAAAGCATATACGAAATGAGAATAGCTTCATTAAGTCAGTAGGTCCCAAGACGCAGCTCCGTAAGATAACTAGGCAATCTCCGTTCGACTCGCAGCGCAAACATCTTAGACGGTTCCGGTGTGGGACGTGCCTAATTTAACATTAGCTAGCTAAAACTACCGGCTAAGGCTGCGGCTGTGGATCCAACTGAAATAAGCAAAGCGAGTGGCAGGCGAGAGAAACATGCATTAATATAAAGTTTTGCAAATAGGTGCATGCGTCATATACCGACATTACAGCACTGATTACAATTTATTATTGGATTTATTGGATCGAAGAAAAAAAACACAGACCATGTTTAAAAATCAGTAATAAACGTTAAATTTATACAAATTTACCGAAATATATTACGTTACAATAGAGGGTAGCCGTGACACTAGTTACGTTGACTTTTCCCATGAGAGAACATGCAATGCATGCTCTATGAAACCAATGCTCCAAACCTATGCTCCAGAGAGCATGCAAGGCATGCTCTATGAAACCAATAAATGTGCAGACCATCGAATTTTATAAATATAGCCCGTAAAAAGTATCGAAATACATAGAAAAAACATTGACATTTGAAAGTTGCAACATTTACTGAAGGAATATAAAACCACAGAACACCATCACTTATGCTTTCGTAAATGTTCCCATCTCTGCATTAATAGTACTTTATATTACGAGTCGTTCACACGCTGAGCAAATCCATACATCTTTAATGAGTATGCACTTATACAGTCTAAGTCAACACTTGTAATCAGAGTTCGGATGAACTAGCAGGATGGCGGTAACCCCGCGCGGTTTCTTCGAAACTATGCCTCAGAGGATATTAGTATTCTCTCAGAGTGCAGTCGCGACTTCGATGTACGACTAGAGCGTGCCCAGACGACGATTGTTGCTGAATAAAAATGAAAATTGTATAAAACGAATTGTACAAAACATATTTTGTTTTACTCTTTATTTCTTGACTTGGTGATCGATGCGCTTAGAATATAGGTGGTACAAAAGCAAAAAAAATGTTGTGTGTGTTTTTACAGCTCATCAATAACCGAAATAAATAATAACTAAGACCCTTAGACCCATTTACACAAGATTTATTGTATTGAATAAAAATCTCATACAAATATTGAATAAATGTCACATTTTGACATTAACGATATGCACTTCGGCGATCTAAATTACTTTAAAATCTGTCTTAGGAGTTTATGCCCGTAGTACGAATTATGAGTACACATAATTATTTTTTATGTTCCAACATTTACCGAAGGTGAAATCGATATATAATGTAAGGTGACATGACAAATTTATCTCTTCACAATCTTACGTGATGATTTAATTCTTCGCAGATTCGGACACGTAAAAAGTGTATCGCTTTGATGCACTCAACTGTACAGATAGAAAACTAGCGGCAGGGGAGTAGTAATTCTAAGTTTACTAAACTAATAAAAAAAAACATTTATGAATTTGTGCGCATGTAGCTTAATTATATTAATACATAAGGATAAAATATCTCTCGATACTATAGAACAAATGCAAATATCAATGTAACTACACTTGTGTAAACCCGCCATTATGCTCGTAATCAATTGATTCCATTCAATTAATCCGTTTAATATGCATGCACATCACTGTCTGTCCGTACGTCATCTTCTAGCGTAATGAATATCGTGTTTTTCCTTCGTAGGAAAAGTCGCTTAATGTTTCCACACTATCAAGAACTTGATCAATTGATCGAATAATTAAATTGTCTACTAGTACAAGGAAATATCCGGTGATGTTTAGCGGGCAATCTGCATATTTACCGCGTATGACTCATTACTAGACGTGTGGTTAATTTACGAGAAAATTATCTCATTGTCGAGATGGGGAAATCATTAACCAAATTTGATTACAATTAAATAAGGTCGGTCGCCTGGCTGATGGCAAGTTTTCATAGAATGTGGACTGGCAATACGGGGTTATAACTACTTGAACATCTTATAAACAAATCAGTGAGGTCCCACAGTAATCATTGAATATGAATGCATGAACATTTCAATCGGTAAGGTTATGTTACAAACAAATTGACCTCTGTCTGTGTATGATAATGCATCCTTCATATAAAAAATAAGCATTATTTTCCAGTATATGACACATTCCGATTATGCCGCACATCTGTCGCATGTCTTCTGTAAAATATGTCACTATGCGGTGTTATATAACTACCGATAGAGTCGATCGTAAGGCTATATGAATTCTCATGATAAATACAAATCCGTTCTCAGGAAGTTATTGTATGTTCTAGCGTATGTTGACAATGATAAACGATGCAGTGAGGGCTAATATTGAGAAATAATAATAAATTCTATGATATCGCGGCGTGCTCGGCTCAGTTTCCATATAGGGTGTGCGCGTTAACGGAAAGCCGTGAGGCGATGTTATTCACACGGACGCAAGGTGACTGTGGTGACTGTGAGTTTGTAGCTTGTGAGATAATATGGGAGTTTATCTCTCTTCGAAACTATAGATAAAGCTATAACTTTAGTAAATCCGTAGAGAATGTATTTTGAACTTGTATTTACGATTTTACTTATGCTTTAATGCCTGCGTAAATCTATAAAATCATATACAATGTTCATCTTAAAGTATTCTACAATGATTATTTGTCAAATATCCTCGGGTGACAAATAAAAATGATTTGTAGGGGTATGAAAATTCCAATTACAGTTTGATGAACCCATGGCCGAGAGCTTTCAGTGGCTGCCTCATAGCTTAATACTGCGCTGTGTGGTATGAATTTGATTCACACACATATTGTTGTTTCAACCCTGGATGTTTTTATATATGTTGATATGAGGACATTTATGTCTGCGGAAGTATATAGAAAATAAATCAATTTAGAATAATGTTACTGATTTCTACGTCATCACCTTATCTAAAAACGTTTTTTATAACAATGCAAGATAACGTACTTTAAAAGCTTAGTTCGACTCACGGAATCGCTGCAAGTTTATGCATCGATTCCGAACTGCATAAACATACAGTCACCCTACTGTGATTGAGTTCGTTATAAAATTAATTTTATGTAAATCTGTTGACCGACTTTGGTAGGAGCACAAGACTTTTGGTATTTTATGTTTTGATGCCGTCAGCCTGTCGAAACACGTGTTATTGTCATGTAGCCACTTGTCTAAGCTTTGTATACACAATGCCAAGATCCAACATATTTTGTTTATAGTTAACTTAGAGTTTTTGGATTGAACTACAGATACGATTATTTATTTCTGGTCGTATGTTCGAGTGGGATGTAGAGACTACATTTTACAAGTAAATTCACTATTTTTGTTTGTTACGGGCTCAGGAGGCCCAGGACAACGAAATTCGTCATATGGCGTGTCACGGCAGTTTGTAGGGACTGTTAACGTAAATGTACAGAGGAATTTTCTACATTTTTGTCAATACATATTAAGTTTTCTTCAACTAGTCTATTGGTCTAGTGGTAACTGACCCTGACCGCTAAGCTGGAGGTCGTGGATTCGAACCACACCCACAAAAAATAATCGTGTGTTGAACATGATGATTTGTTCTGTATATGGATGTAATTTACATATATTAATTAATCTTTTTTTTATTTTCGTATCGATTACAGCATTTGTAGACTTTATTTACTACAGAAAGATATACGTGGCTAAAATTACAGTCGACAATGAGAAGTGTAAGCACAAAGCCCGCTGGCGAACAATTGTGCAACAATTAGGCCTATACTAATTGTAGCATATCAAAGAGTCTAATTAATAGGTAAAGGCCACTCAAATTGCCAAATTTTATCGTTGATGAAATGTAATGAATGATAAAGTAGCTGGTATAGTACGTTTGGTGGGCTATGGGTTATCAGACTTAAACTATCATAGTTAATTTTAGTTAGATTATTATCATATCCGATGGAAAATCCACTTATTGATGTGGACTGTCAACGAAATTGGCTGCTGTCTTTGGATTAAACGATAGATCCTTTCTTCGTTTATAAGCGGTCCCAGTCGCTGGAAGCTATAGGTATACACATTTAAATTTATTTGGATCCGGCAACTGGTACCGCAGTCTGAGTTATTTAGAATAATTATCATTTAAATACATTCTACCTAATAGTTTAATATTAAACCCTCATATAATATTAACACGGCTTTGACAATAACAGGCAAACACAATAATCAATTAAATATCGAAACGAAGCTCACAATGTAGGTTATTCGCATAATACGGGGTGATTCTAAAATCATGCAATTACATTGATACAAAAGATTAACTATCTACTACGTACAAAACAAAGCAATTTTTGACGCAGTTTATAATCTGTCATTGAAATATTTTTATTTATGAAGAATTTGCTTTAATAACAGTTGTATTTTTGCTGTAACGCAAAATAGTAGAAAATGTATTTTGTAAACGCCACCAGGCACATTTTTAAGCCATGAGCTGAACAATATATCTTTTTTTTTATTTATGGCAATACATTTCTTGTAAAGCTAAAATTCTTAAACAAAGCTTTCAAAACGAAATATCCTACCAACCTCCAAATATCAGTGTTATAATATTCTGACCGATTAGATCAGAAAGGTTGTAAAGAATTGCAAAATACAAACACCCTGTAAGTAAAGTGATTGATCAAGCGAATCCTAATCAAATATTGACGAACGTTTAGCAGCGAACATGGACAATAACGTAATACCGCTGCTATTATATATATGCCCATCAATTAGTGTAATTATTGTACGTACGTACACAAAGATATATTGTTTGTTTATGTAAATGATACAGCTGATAACAAATGGATCAGCCACAGATATTATAAAATACACCAAATGGTTTATTTATTTTTACTCTAGACTTATAACAAAAACAACTTTTGAAATATTTCTAGAAGAAGTCAAGATCATATCATACGAACCCATGACCTTTTTTTATAGACTCACGCCTGTATCCCCGAAGGGGTAGGCAGAGGTGTAATACTACACCCACATTTCGCCATGAATTTTTAGGTCCCACGTAATAGGGGTCGAGCCTATTGCCGTTACCGGGCACAACACCAGACTCCGTGCTGCTACTGAGAATTCGGAAAAACCAGTGACACTTTTGCCCGACCCGGGAATCGAGTCGCATACGCTATCCACTGGATCACGGAGGCAGCCATGACCATTACAAGTAGCAATCAGGATCACTAACTATTACACCTACCAGACTAGCCATAAAACATTCCATTTTTCTGAACATTTAGGCGACCTGTCTATTCATCCTGGTTTTGTTTCGATCTTTCTTCTTAAGAGGTTATTTATCTCAAAAAACCGAGATCATCTAAAAAGCGGACTTTGAATTGCATAGGTAAACAACTAAAACGCAGAATTAAATGTGTCTTTTTTTGCTATAGGTAAAATTTTACCCGACCCGGAAATCAAAAGCAGGATCTCACGCACCTTCCGCATACACCACGGGCCAGTCACTTTACAAAACATATCAATCCACCATCTATCTAGATAATTACACGTCATGTCGATCTATCAATCTTGTTTGTAAAATCAATACATAAATACATACATATTGGCTAATTACGACGACAACATGAGCAACAAGCAACAATAGATAATAATCTAAACAATCTATAGTTCGCGCCATCTGATATTCTAGGAGAGAGTCAATGACCTGGCAAGCACTAAGGAGATGTGCAGATTGGACATTGTGGTGGTATAGTGCCTACAGGCTGGTTACATATATTTTTAAATGCTGTGTATAAATGCGTGTTTCCGTGGCATAACGGCTGAGCCGTATTGCTCAAATTGTAGAACTCTTAACGAGTAAAACTTTGGAAACATAAATTTTACTGCTTTTTTTGCGAAAGGAACCTGTGAAACACTTCGACAAAATGTGGGATAAAAGTACTACCCGTTACAAGTTTTATCGCCATTTGTTGTTCATTATAAATAGTACAACCACCCCTATAAAGTGCACAACCATAAGCCTCTCCAATTTGCTTCACAGTAACACTGGGAGTCAATAGGAAAATTACATTTTTAACACAGAGCTTTACATCCATTGTAAACGTTAACCTCAATACTTACGCGTAAAGTCGACTACGTATTTTACGTGATTCCATGTTCTGTAACAAAAGTTTGAACTAGTAGATATAAGACACTTGCCCACTATAAGTTTTTCAATTTTCCGTCCAACTGTTCCAATATTGCTGTGAAGAATTTTATTTTATTGCTTGTTTTGAAACGATTGTTTGAAGTTACTATTTACTTTGCTTGGATTTCTTTTATTACCAATGGTAATAAGGATATGTTTATTAAAATGTATTTGTGCAGCGGCTGATTTGAGTTGCAGATAATCATGACTAATGAAATCCTATTTTGAACTCAACTAATTGGGTTTAAGCTTAAGAAAGTATTTTAGCTACTTCAGTAAAAAAGGTGCAGTGGTATTCTTCCAGTAAATTATATGTTTAGCAAATAATTAAAGACGTAAGTAATCAGTATTAAGTGGGTTTATACATATGTGTACTTCCATTAACAGCTTGGTGTAGAAATTGCGATTCATCCTGTCAGCCTAGATACGTCCAATGCTGGGCAAAGGCCTCCCCGAAGGATCTCCACACAGACCGATTTTGAGCCGCCCGCATCCAACCGCCTCCCGATTGGTAATTTGCGATTACCAGTCACTATATTATAGGTTTAAAAATAGCAATAGAATCAGGATTGGAAATGAAAAACCACAAACAAGTTTTCAGTCTTAAAAACGTAGTGTCTAACTTCAGTACCTACATTCATTTTAAATTCTGTCCCCACATCATAAAACACAAACGCCCACCACCTCAGACCATGACGTCACTCAATTCAATTACAAAACCGCAGCTCCGCGACAAATGGGCTAATTACTTCAGCTGTAACAACGTATTCAAAGGAGTGGCCACTCTGCAATTAGTGCACTACTCTATGAGCCGCGCAATTGCACGACTGGCGTTATGCCAGTGGCGGGCGATTTTATTAAAAACTCTGTTAACTCTGTAAGCAAGTATTGTCAACATCTGTGCCGCTTGTGCACACATCATACTTAAACACTTAAATGTACAGCGACACATTTTTGGGCTTACGTGTAATTGAATTTCAACTTGAAGACAGATTTACTGTATACTAGCTTTTGCCCGCGGCTTCGCTCTCGTAAATTTGGGGTTCTCTAGTTATAACTAGAGAACCCCAAGGAGATCTGTGTTACCCCGAACATCGATGATATACTATATATATCATCGATGTTCGGGGTAACACAGATCTCCTTTATTGGGCGGATATTATATAACTGTAAAAAGTATTTACACATGCAAACTACTAAGACTTAGTAGTACTCAAAATGTTATCCGGTATCTGTGACGATTCGCGAGAGTGGCCAATATGGCGACTGTGATTTGTCTGTTAGAACCATTAGAATTTAACAAAATACTCAACAATCCAAATTTTGCGGATATATGTTGTCGACTCGACATCTTTATTTTTTAATGTTTTATTATTCAGGGAAGGTTTCGATGTACTCCTTGACGAAATTATTAATATAAGATTTGACACTGCGATAGCAGCGCAGTCCTTCGGTTCCAATGTGAAACATTCCGAAATCCACAACTACTTACAAATTAAAAATTAAGTAAAAATACATTTTCCAGTGGACTAAATTGTGAATCTAAACCATTCTCAAGTCCCCTTGAACACACACAAAAAAAATTCATCAAGATCGGTCCAGTCGTTTAGGAGGAGTTCAGTGACATACACACGCACACAAGAAATCTTTCGACGTATTATTATGAACCTAGCATCTGAGTTTTTGATATTAAATGAAATTATAATATGATGAATAGCTGCCGAGACAAATCCTTATATAATTATATGTTATTTTAACGGCGTATCGCAATGTCTGTATGTCATATCTTGTGTACTTATACCCACTATAATATTTTGTATATACAAAAATAAACTATTTCTTTTTTTACCTCCGCTTTATATGTTAGTATCATGTATTTATGTTAATCTATTATTTTGTGTGCATGTAAAATCACTTTTTTTGTCAGTTTTGTGTTATTTTTATTTTGGCTTAATTCTTTTAGTTGCTTGCCTCCGTCCGTGCATCACTTATACAGGGTGACCAACTGAAAATCAGCGCTGGGTATCCTCCAATCAGGGCACCCAGCTAATGCTGAGCTGGTAACCCTTTTAGTCTGCGTAAGGCATACAGATTTATATATAAAATATTTATTAATTGTATACCTTCCTCTAACGTGTAAGTACTTTTTTGTCTTTTTCTTTCTTGCATCACTGTATGTTTTTTGTGGACAAAATAAATGCCATTTCATTCATTCATTCATTTCATTCAAATATATATATTAAGATAGGGTAAGTATAAAGTTTGTCCTTACACGTAAGCATTTTCGGTAATAAAAATATAACAAATCGAGCTCATCATTCAAACGATTTGTAACTTACGACTACCGGTATACTCAGGGTCAGGTGTTTCTTATTTAGGCGTTGTTTTTGAACATTTTCATACAACTGTAGCACAGAAAAAGTCATCACACAAAGATTATTCCTGGATCGGAATCTAGGACCTCTAGCCATTAACTACCATACCACCAGGGCACACGAACAAACGAGTTGATAAACAACATTACCTCTGACATTATAAATAACATCAGACACGGTGAGCCCCGCGGTACGGAGTAACTCCGCAGCGCACCCACGCCGAAAGCCTCGCTATAATAAAGACGAAGACTCGGGGATGAACGACACGTATATTATTATTAACGAGGGGAATATTCCATCTGTGCGCATTTCTTCAAGATGAAGAAGAAAGTTTCCAGACACATATAGCCATATGTCTGAAAACATGCTTTAGATTTTAGAATAACGACATAGGTACCTCATAGGTTCATCTTCTTACAAACTTCAAAAGAAAGAAGGTTCCTCAAGATGGTTGAATTTTTTAAAAGGTCTTCTCTTTCTAAAATACGAATTTGTAACTTTAAAAATATTTGTGAGGAAATGGTACGTGCAGATTGATCCTGTAAAAAAGTATTGAATTGAATTTTTTTTAGCATAATTGCTATTTAATCACATTATTACTCTAATGCAGCTTATATGAGCAATTGTTAGAGTCTGATTAAGATTTCCTTTACGACTTATTTTTTAAACATTGCCACTGTACATACATTACCACTTGTTCTTTCTTTTTTTCTTTCTACATCCTAAACGAAACAATTTTACATCTTTTCCAAGTCCGACAGGCAGAGCGCAAGCCTTTGGTTATAAAAATCCTTTCGGATAATTTCAATAGAAAATAGCAGTAGGTATGGAACAGGTTATATGCTATACAACGTATATAGTATGCAGTACCGAAGTAGGCAGACGTCGTCATGTAAATTAAATATTTATGTAAAAGCTACATGGATGTTTACAAATCGCTACCACTGCTATGTATGATATATGAGCAATAATGTTTGAACGCCTAGCCTAGCCTAATGTCAATACTGCGAATGATGTAGGTTTGACGACCAGATGAAGCAGAATGTGTGTTAACTACATACATTTGTTCCGAGTTAAGGTGTTCCTTGTATTGACTCCAGAAGCTATTCCAAAGTGGACCTCTTTTATGTGAAAAATAAATACTTTTAGATTTTATTTGCGTTTAATGCTTTTTGGTTAAGCAATTCTTTATACAGCTCATATAAAAAAAAGTCTGGCAATAGGCTTGTGTCCACTAAGAATAAATCGGTTTGATTGTAGTATCTATAGATTCATTATGATTTTAAGATGTCAATAAAGTTTATTATTTATTATAAAAAGGTAAGATTAATGTTATTTTTAGGATTCTAAAACTAAAAATAATTTATCTATTCCTGTGACAGTGAACACCAATCAGAGAGCATTACGTCAAACAGTACGTCCGCCATTCATGTTGTTGACGTTTTCGTAGTAAATACAACTAAAACGTCAAACTTTCTACCTGTCAAATCGAATATAACAAAATAAACGTGGGTACATCAGACCACACTTCATTCACGGTTTGTTTTGTTTTGCACTTTGTGATATCACTCAACCGCCATGATGGTTTACAGCGTTTTCGTGTCAAATTCAAAAAGGTTTTTAAAAAGTCGTAATCAGTAATGTTGCTGATCGATTTTTGAAGAAAAATTCAGTTATTTCAGTTTAACATCTAATAAAGGAACGAATCAATCGCTAATTACATTTTAGGACACAAGCCTATTGTGATCCGCGTGACTACAGCGTTAAGAAGAGGAAGAAGAAACAGGTTTAGGTAGTAGAGCCTTGCTGATTTCAGCATGAATGGGCCGGCTCGACCGCAGAAGTACTACCCTCTCACAGAAAATCGACGTAAAGTAACAGTACCTAAACTATTTCGTTTCGTTCGGTGAGTGAGAGTACCGGAGGCTCTATCCCCTATTCCTTCTCCCTCATCCCACTCCTCATCCTATCATTATTCCCAACCCCAAGGGTCGGCAACGCACTTGTGACTCCAGTGGTGTTGCTTGTGTCCATGGGCGGCGGTAATTGCTTACCATCAGGCGACCCGTCTGCTCGTTTGCCGCCTATTACGATAAAAAAAATCATTAAGGCAGACCACTGTGTTTATATTTTCACTCCGAAGGCCTGTATAAGAGAGTCCTCCTCCAAAGTAGAGACATAGAGGCGTGAGGCGTAAAGCCTTCAATAAGGTTTCGACACCGGAAACAAAAACAGCAGCCCATAACCTTCTCAATCAATCTAATACCTAACCCAAAAACGACTTCCAAAACAGACATGTTATAACGAAGAATGACGTATTTCACGTATTCAAACAAAAGTCTTTAGCTCCATAACATTAGCATAGAGTATAAAATTGCTTTTATACTCTATGCTAATGTTATGGAGCTAAAGCTCAAACACATTGTCTATTGAACTAAATAGTTAACTGTATAATGTTTTGTCTATGGCTTGTTACGGCTTGGCAATATTATGTCACTGACTATTGTATATTCAAAATGACATCATCATTACGAGAGGCATTTTGCGTATAACACAATTGACATATTTATCTAAATAAGCAGTAAATGCCAGCTCAAGCTTATCTCAATACATCTTTGAAAACGACATCCAAATTGGTTAAGATGTTGCAGAGATTAATGTGCGCAAAGGCACAGATCAACCGCGAATGGCTTTATTGCTCAGTCGATTTGAGCAGGCAGTATAGGAAATAAATTATTGAGGGATTCTCTAAAAGTAATAAACAGTTTTACCCAAAATTCTAGTTCCATTGAAATGAAAAGTAATAAGCGGTCAATGGCGACAGATTTTTAGTATTTGCTGTCCAGTCTTTCAAGAACCTAATAACATTATGCATTTTATCACCCGCAAAAATCCACTACTATCATAAATGAAAAAGTTTGTGAGGATGGATGAATGTTAGTTTAGCCATAGGGTGTCTTTATCATCAGCTTTTAACAGTCCACTGCTGGACTAGGCCTCTCTTTTGAAAGGAGGAATTGGCCTACTATACCACGCTGGCCAAACGGGTCGGTATAGGGTTTGTATTAAGTTTTCCTTCCTTACAGTGCTGTTCACTTCATAATATGGTCTTTCTGTCCGCTCTTACGACACCCATGAGATGATATGGGGTGTTGACATTCCGTATTCTTAATCCGTCACCACACGGACGCAGGGTGCCTTCACGGAAAGCTATTCTACGAATTTTGAGGGCAACTTAGGCAAAGAGCACATAGTCTCCCTTTACCGCAATAACCGACAGCAGAAGCTAGCACGCACATTAAACTAATATAAAACATTCAACATAAAACACAAACAAAACTGCATGCCTGCACTAATGTGGCAGACCGGCAAGTATGTAAAACAACTCACATTATTATCACAAGTTTACAAAATGATACACCTCGTGAATGCGTCCGATGTGCGGCGTACGAGAGTTGATCCCACGCTTGCATTGTGCTAAATTGTTAGGTGTTATGCGCTAGTACTTAGTTGCCAAGGTATTTCATATGTACCGTGTTGTTGGGTTAGGTTAGGCTACACATTATGTAATTTGTGGACTAACACAAAACATAACTGTGTTCACATTAATTAAGTTTTTTTTAAAGGAATATAATAATGAACTAAATTTCAAATATTTTGATAAGTAGAAGAGATGAACTGCAATGATATGAATCTTTAAAAATCTATTGAAGTTCTAATTATAAGACTTCAGTTTTTCGAAACTTCAGTTTCAAATATAAAACATCCTATAATCTTAGCTTTTCTTAATGTTTAAATATTTATCTATTTGATAATTTTGATTTTATGTGGCGATACCTGCGTGTAGTTAAAAAAAGCGGGGTTTTTATCAAAACAGCAAGCGTTTGATGAACAGCATAAAAAAGTTATCTTTGCGTCAATAAAATGAAGAAGAGACGAGAGGGTACTGAAACAAAGCTTGCAAGAAAAAGAAGTTTTTATACGTTATACACGTTCAGACAGATGCCAAGTGTCAAGCCAATTCTTCAATAAAGATGCTGTAAATCACAAAATTGGTGTAAATTCAGTTAGGGAGCGTAATTTAAGTAGTTTTATAAAGCCGTGTGTATTGTGTATGATTATGATTGGCGCGTGGGCGGACGGATGCGAGCGAGTTATCGCGTGCGTTTGCGCAAGCGCACCTAGGGATGGGACGGAGGAGCATCGATAAAATATACATGCATAATTGACTCGACTAATATGGTATGAGGATTACATTGAACATAGGTTGTTGTTGAATTACGATTACGGTTAAAAATGCTATAAGCACTGAGAATTGTGAATATTGAATAATTTTCTTACATCAACTTTTAGTTATCTAATCATATTGCTCTTTTTATATGTATTGATATGTTTAACTAGTTGTCTGAGTATTAGTCAACAAGAATTGACAATGATAATATCACATAGTTCCTCTTCCAAAGGCACTTTCTGTTGGACAATTTTTAAACCACATTCAAATGTAAAACATCACGACGAATGCTACAAAACTTATTTTTATTTACCTAACAATATCCTGCTAAGTCCACAACTAAGCTGCAACATTATAAATCCCGAACTGTCGCGCCTTTTCCCGCCGCCGAGTTATAAGCTACGTTGGCACCGGTTCAAGCCGCATAAATCCTATTGGGCATAAAAATTGCAATAGCGCATTAATGCTAGTCTAGATATTCTGTGGATACTAGTGCTCTAGTTCCCTCGGAGTTTTGACTTATGCGAAGTACGTGTTTCGTTGTAGGCATGAGTTGAATGCGGGCTTAACCGGCGGGGGATACATTTTTGATGGATTAGAGTAATGCTTTGTTTTGACACTGTGTAAATTTAAAATCAAATTACTGTTGTGTTTTTAATTTAACACTTGACTCCGCAGTGCTATTCCGTAGACAATATGAACTTGTGATGTTCTTGGTTATTCTGAATCGTATGCTGGTTGACTTATAAAAATAAAATGCTTATTATACATGATATTGGTACAGCTTTCAGCTACCTTTGGGATTCCGGATGTGGCCGCTAATAAAGTCCAGTTATAATACATTAACGGGCCGTTGTATCCCATCACTATATATCGACACTATAGTGTCCCAGCACAACATTACGAAAGATATCGATATGTCAACGTAACCCTACACTAAATTTTAATTGACAAGCCGTTGTTTATGAATACGTATAAAAATCATTATGCAATAATTTAATATTGTTTCTTTATATGGATTTGTAGATATTTCGTAAAACGAATGTATTTTTATTGCCTCATTCGGTTGAAAGAAAGAAACCTTGCATGCAACCACTTTTTTAAGTAATTTATTAGATACATACATACATAGTCTCACGCCTATATCCCCGAACAGGTAGGCAAAGGTATATTGCTACACCCACTTTTCGCGAGCTTTATTTTAGTCCCACGTAATAGGGGGCGAGCCTATTGCCATACCGGGCACATTACCAGACTCCGAGCTGCTACTGGGAATTTCCTAACGGAAAACCCCAATAACACTTTGCCCGACCCGGCAATCGAACCCGAGACCTCCCAATCCCTCGCGTACATTTATGCCGCGAGACCAACGAGGCATTAGATACATAGACGTAATAAAATATTTTTTAAAGCGGTAATAGCCGGTTTAACAAGCTCTCCAAGGCATGGGGTAAGAGTTTGGAAGGGCAGTGACTGTGGGTCTGCACCCGCTACCCTTTGCATGGCAGTCCGTTGGTATCTCCACTAGGCTATGACAATTAGGCTATATTAATTAAGGAGATATTGCCAACATATTACATTATGCAAACACAATGCACTTACGTTGCATTAAGACCTATCTTTTAAGTACTTGTATAGCGACAAATGCGGACATTTCGCTCTATGCATAGATTACAGCTTAATTAGTGTACTGACATTAACAACGGTTGACATTTCTAAGGTCTTAGGTTATGTTCCTGGTTTTTGCAATGTAAAGCTTTGTAGCAATACCTACGTGCTTGGAAAGACAAATTGTATTAATTTGATAACGTTGGTAACTAATTATTTTTATACATATTTTTTACTACTTTTGCACATACTACTGTATACTGCATTGTATTTCGGGAATCCCTGATACCTTCGTTTTGCATATCCGTTATTAATAACCGCGAAAGGTTCAATTCACCAACCATTACAGATTTAGACCTTATACGGTAACACGGTAATACACGGTGTACGGCACAAGAATATCCCGACAAAAAAAAAGCTGCCTCGTTGGTCTCGCGGCATAAATGTGTGCGTGTGGGATTGGGAGATCTCGGGTTCGATTCCCGGGTCGGGCAAAGTGTTATTGGGTTTTTCCGTTAGGAAATTCTCAGTAGCAGCACGGAGTCTGGTAATGTGCCTGGTACGGCAAAACGGCAATAGGCTCGCCCCGTGGGTGTAGCAATACTCCTCTGCCTACCTCTTCGGGAATATAGGCGTGAGACTATGTTTGTATGTAATATCCCGACAACTTATCTATGACCATTTCTACAGACATAATAATATGTACTTACTAAGTGTCTATAATAACATTTATTTTTTTGTCATTTTGCGGTAGGTCCAACACAGCTTTCGGCTTAAATCCATTGTTATATTCGTAATGCTGCTTCACTTGTAAACTATGATAGAGTATTTTAACTGCCCTACAATAATATACCAACTTCTTATAGAGCTTACATCACTAGCTTATCAATATTTTACTTAACATACCATAAAACCTTATAATCCTCGTCATTTTAAACCATTAACATCCAAATCGAAGTGATTGTAACAATAAAACAGCTTGCACAACAATAACACGAGCATCGCCGAGAGTTGGCCAATTGGCGCGATTTACGATACAAACGTTATCTTATTACGATAACTGTTAACAATTGATACGAGCCGGGCTTCACCGCGTTCAGTTACATTGTAGTTAAGAATCGATGAATCATGTAAGCTGACGTGCTAGATTTAAGTTATTCGAGATGCTGTAAATTAAGTGTAAATATTTTCAAACTTTTAGGATTTACACACATACAAGATTTATGCGTATTTAACGGGTCTATATCATGTTATATTGAAAATTAAAGTGACATCGAAACGTCGGGTCAAATAATACATTTATGTATTTTATTTGTTAATCATGTATGTATTGTGTATGTATTAAGTCTATGTATGAATATAAATCTACTTTATTTTAACAATTTATAATATCTTTATGCAAATATATCATGTTCTACATAATTAAGTTACTAGTACATTCCCCTCACACTATACAATACACCTACTTCTTCCTCTCTGCACCACTCTCAAGTAGACTGGTAGATAATGCCCATGGCATTAAGTCCGCCTAAGTGCGTTGTGTGTGTATAAAGAAGAGGTATTTTGCGTAACAGACCTTAATAGATTCTGTTCGTAAAATTCTTTTGACGTTCAATACCAAATAAACCAATTTAAGCCTGGGCAACAAAGAACACCTACATAATTCTCAATATAACAGACAAATTGACGAGAAGTATATTTTTGTTGTTGTGAACTTTCGTCTAGATGATCTTTCTACTACTTTAATCTCTGGAGACATAGATCTCGACAGTTTTAAGCTTAAAATAAATCAACAAACAATCTTAATATATATGAAACATTCTACTGTACAAAATTAAGGTACGTAGGCGCACTTAGGGGTTTTCGCCAGTCACCTTATGATGATGGGTGGTAGGTTTAAAATAACACCTAATTAATACGTAGGTTAATATAAAATTCTTGCATTACTAACTGACTAACAGACTACGCACAACCAAAACTATTGGGCGCAGGAACCTGAAATTTGGTATGTTTGTTCCTTAGGGACTGTACACACTCAGAAGGGATTTGCCGAAATTCGCACAGGATCCGGAAGAAACTGTTAAATTAAGAAGAAACTGTTAAATTAAAATCTGCGTGCGTAGCTGCGGGCATCTCCAGTATAAAATTAAAATGCAAAGCTAAATCATCATCATCAGCCCCTTACAGTCCACTGCTGGACCAAGCCTCTCCTTTGAAAGGAGGAATACTAAATATATACTGAATATTATGCAGATCAATATATGAAAGAACAATTGCATAAATATATCATTTCATATTATCTTCATCTCTTAAATGCACGCTCGCAAAAGACAATTCCTCGATCAAACCGCAATCTGCAGTAAGGTAAACGCAGATATACCGCATTAATGAATCGCAACCCCAGTTAATTCTATACCCCTTAGGCACAGGAAGGGGGAAGCAATGCAATATCCCGGCCCCGAACCCACTGACTGCACGGTGCACGCAATGAATCTATAATATCGCACCTACATATGTGAGTGAAGTTTATTACCCAGGGGTATATGTTATGCACAGTAATATCGATTCAATAATGCACGGGGATGCAGATGAATATGATTTTAATGATAATGTGATTGAGACTGGTTTTCAGCCTTTTGAAATTGAGATTTTGTGTGGATGAATAGAATGGAGTTTTAAGTCATACAAAGATATAAACTTTAAACGGATCAAGAGTAAGTAATTAAAGTATAATTCGAAATTTTGCTACAAAATTAGGTAGCCACAAACTGGCACTATATATTTACATACAAAGACTCGAGCCTGTTTCCCAGAGGGGTAGGCAGAGACTACCACTACTAACGCCATTTGCAACGATCCTGACACATCTCTCTTGCTTCATTCACTCCCATCAAATTCCTCATGTATTATTTATGTTCACTTTTTAAATATAGTACGCCGTTTTGTATATTCACAACTGTAAGCTTACTATAGTTTATAATTAGCAACGGGAATAAAAACATTACAAGCAGGTACTTATACTTTATTCCTGTAGTTCCAAAGGCCCCTAACTGGAAGAAAGCCAGCATTAAAGGGTTACAATTCCAACACTTAACACCATTAACCGCTTATAATAAGTAAGGAGCCCTTCGACTGCGGACGACAGCTTATTACGTCAGAGTCATCGCTAGGGTTGCCATAAATATGTAAAGTAGCGGCTACAGTCCCAGCCAGCCTTTTTGCAAAACAGCGTGACGTTGCTATTATAATTTTCTTTGGGAAAAGTAATAAGATAAAAGTGACTGTCTGTTTTATCCAATTACATTTTCGAATTCGAAGTTAAATGACAGGAAAAAAACAATGACTCTGAGTTTGTTTCTGCTTTTCTTCACAAGAGGTAATAGGAAAAATCCAAGATCGTCTAGAATAGGGACTTGAATAAGTGTTGTACTCACTCTATCACTACTCTCTCAACTCACTACCCAATTTAATTCCGTTGATGGTTGATTGATTTTTATTAAGAGATACATTCATGATTCAACCATTAATTTCCAAAAAACTTTTAAATGGCGGTACGGAATTCGCCGGGTCAGCTGGCTTTCTATAATAAGTATGTAGGTACTACTTAGTCGCAGTACAGTGGTACTACGACAAACGCAATCAAACTATTGCATGTTGTAGATGTAATATTATTGGTAGGAATTCAATATATGTAAGGTCGCATACAAATCTTAATATATAAAATCCTTGCGTTACTGACTGACTGACAGACACGCTACAGCCGAAACTATTGGGCACAGGAAGCTGAAATTTGGCATGTATGTTCCTTGGGGACCGTAGGGGTACACTAAGAAGGGATTTCCCGAAATTCCCACGGGATCGGCCAAAACGGGTAAATTTAAAAAAAATGCGGCGTAGCTGCTGGCGTCCTCTAGTATTGAATATTGTTGAATAAACCCAAATTACTGTTGTGTATGTTTGTATATTTCTGGCTCGCGAAACGTGATTTGAATATTACTCTGTTTATAGAAGATTCCACTCTAAGATTGGTTTTCATACGCCGCATTCATCATCCGTCGGTATACGGGCCTTATCATACTAGCGGTTTGGGAGCGGTTGCGGGGCGGAGCGGACGCGCAGCGAATGCGTCGCGAACACGCCGCAGCTGCGCGGCAAGGACGCCGCGGACGCGTGGCGAATACGTTACGTTTTCGTCGCGTGTTTGTAGTAGCAAATTATCGACGTACAGTACATCCAGTAACTAAATGGATTCCGACGGGGAAACACTGCTGTTGGCTTTATTACTTTTACTCGTTGCACGACGCTTTTTACTCGTCGCGAGACTCTTTTACTCGTTGTGCGTCCGCAACGAATTCGTTGCGCATGCGCGGCGTGTTCGCTGCGATCCCGTAACAAATTCGTTGCGCGTCCGCTCCGCCCCGCAACCGCTCCCAAACCGCTAGTATGATAAGGCCCTAAGATCTTTTAATGCATTTCATAATTATGGTGGTAGAGTCAACTAGTGTTCAGTGGGTTCAATTCCTACCCAGGAATTCTTTCTGGGTGTAATTTGTTCATAATTTATATTTTGACGTAAATAAGTATTTTATTCAGGTGTCTGCGTGCTACATCGAACATACTACCTAGTACCTAATTAGGGTTACATGACCGTGTTTTGTGGCACCAATTCAGTTTCCTTGAAATTTATGCAAGTGCTGAATGTACCTACATATATTCATATAATTATGTGTATATTCTGAACGGATTAATAACCCAAATAGGCTTATAAAGTCACTGACCCTGAGCCAAATTACGGCCAACAACCAAATCGTAACAATGACACCTATCTAAGCACCAACTAGGATTAGCAGTCACGAAGGATCTAGCAGGATTGTTCATAAACCCCATAATGACTTCGAAACACGCAACGGTGGCTTCACCTCATTCAAAGATTGAAGGGAATTAGCACGTCAGGAGGTAGCAGAGAGTATCCTGTGTAATCCCTTTATTTCACTTAGCTATATTATAGAACAATGAAGGATTATAGACATTAGGCGCCGCATTCAAATTCGTATTTCATGTTGAGGTACGATGGGGTGAAATAGGATACATACCTTCCTATATTTTGATTTTGATTGAACCTTGTATTGTCAGTGAAATTTATCAGATTTTCTTTACAAAGACCGTCTAGTACGAAGGACTTTTCCATTATATACCTCCTCCCAAGATTATCCTTGATTACTATCTTGAGATTGAAACCAACTTGGCGATGCTAGACAATACTTGTTTTAATTCCGCAATTGAGATGGTTTATTAATGCGAGATCGTTCATGTAATTTATGGACAGAAAAAGACTCACATGGAGTCTCTTTCTGTCCATAAATTACAATTACATTGGTGATGGATCAAGAATACCAAGTAGTTCTATCCCATTTAATTCCGTGGGTGTCGTTAGATGCAAACATAGAAAATATAAGAAGCAAATTGTATTTTTCTGAAGAGACGGACAACTTGCTATTAAAACCTATACTAACGCGTGTGCTCAGCGTGATATAGAAGGCCAAATCTTCCTATTGACTTTAGGCTAGGACTAAGAAGTTCACTACAGGACACTGCCTTTCCTTATTTGCGTCATAAGGAAAGGCAGTGTCCTGTAGTGAACTTCAAAAGGCTGAATGATGAGACATTGTGTCTAGATCTCTCTTATCTCTGTTGTAATATTAATGTGAATATGGTGTACAATAAAGCATTATGTATGAGCGGCGATAGCCCAGTGGTGTATGTAACGGACTGCCGAGACGATGGTCTCGAGTTCGATCCCCAGGTACCCCGGGCACACATATCAATGACTTTTGTTATGTGTGTATTATAAATGTTAATTATCGCTCGCTTAACAATGTGCCCGGTAGATGGCAATAGGCTAACCCCCTATTACATTGGGACCTAAACATAACTGGCGAAGTGTGGGTGTGTTATACACCTCTGCCTACCTTTTCGGGGATAAAGGCGAGTTATGTTATGTTTATGTAATAAATCTTTTTCTATCTCTCAACAGTACTTGTTTATTAGAATTAGCTTTACTAACTTTATGTTATAAACCATACCACTGAAATGTGCTCAGTATTCTGCACACCTACACACACCGATACTTACTTAACGAGTATTGTGTCATAAAGGACCATCTTTACGATAGAACAAGCAGTAAATAGTGGTCATATTGCGTAGGTATCATATGAGTTGCTCATGTCATGATGCCTTAAATTTATTTGTGGCATTATGAACGCCCGCTTTTATTGAGATAGCAAAAAATATGATTCTGCACATGCACATTCTGCTTCAAATATAGTAATAAAACAACATTGTTACGTTGAAATAATATACAGCATAAGCAATACCTTAAACCAAGTAATAGTTTTAGTACCCGTAAACAGTTTACTGTATACGAAAATAAAAATTTATATACTTCAATCGAAATATATTTGTGTCGAGTGTGGGTGTTGTGTCTTATGTTTGTAAAGCCTGCTGGCTTTTCTAAGAACGGAGTATATTTAGACTATAAATAGCTACGCAGGGTACACTGCAACACAAATGTGATCAAAAAGAAACCAGATATTGACATAAAGAGAATAAGATATACCTTCAGTCACATAATTATTAGCGATTCTAATGTAACTACGCTATTCATTTCCAAATGAACTATGATATTCCCAAATGAGCCCACTCGCCTCTAACCGAAATAAACAATGAAGATTAAAACATGAAAGCAAAGTTTGGAACATCATCCCGTCGCTTCATTATAACATTTGTTCAAAAAGTGTTTCTAAATGCATACAGATAAAGTTGAAATTGTATTAATTTAAATGTAAATGCGAAACATGTTAGTTATAGGGGACGTCAGAACCTGGCGCAGCCGTCTGAAATGTAAATGGTGTTATGAATTTTTGTTTTGACTTGTCTGTCTGGCTCAAATCGTACGAATTGTGAAAAATACAGTTCAGTTACGCATATCAACTGAATTTATAACACATAATTCATAATTGGATGATAGAACTGGAGCTTGGTCATTTTAATTTAATAGACTAATAACTATTGTGTAGCTTGCTCAAAATTGTTTCTCTACGTATTTGCCACTTAGGAAATAACATTGTATTAAACCTCGATATTTTCATTGACATCTCAATCAATAATGAGAGGAGAGGCCATTTAGGTAAAAATAAAACATACGCATTAAGGCAGCTTGTACATCAAGCAAGATTGTACATTTAATTAACTTAGGAGTTAGTAAATCGAATATATCATCGAGAAGAATTGAATAAACTTGAAAAACATTTCATTTTTAGGTTAATAATTATGAATTTTTATTTAATGTAACGCAAATGTGCATAAAGGCTTAAAATGTTCTGTATAGCTGGTCGTTATTTTTAGTGTTGTCGTAATTGGGACAACATTACCGACACAAACGAATAGACTAATGCGCTTTGTGCAACACGCAACGATAATTATTATCCATCAAGGGTGTAAGCAAACTCAATATGTACTATCCATATTACCCCAACTCACTCTTCTGTGAAGGGAATAAAGTTGACTTTCGCAAACTGCGTTTTGTTGTAATACGCTGGTTAATTGGTAAATTGTCTAGTTGTGTTTACTAAAGGTTAGATAAACATGAACGGGTTAGGACCGCCATGCTACGGCTAAAAGCACGAAATATACCGTCAGATTTAGATAAATAAGACTACAGATTTTAACAAACTTATTCATCGCTTACTACTAAATGAAACGGACGTTGTGCACTTTGAAAAAAGTCGAACTATATTTTGATATCAGAGATAGTTAATGATAATGAGGCCTTCTAAAGTTAGCCCACATACGTTTCTTCTAAGTAGAAGAACGCGCACAAAGTGAAAATAATATGTGGTAATAATTAAGAGGTGAAAATAGGGTATGCATGGAACTGCAGAATATAGTGGCAATTATAAGCGTTCCTATCGGGAAATGCGAGAGGCTATAGGATACACATTAGGTTATCTATAGGTACACATAAATAAAATTGGAGTGTCTGTTTGTAATATTAAAATAACGGCTTTTTACTTAATGCATATGGATGTATACACGGATTACACGGGACATATACCGAAATGATTTTTTTTTTATAATTTTTGTCTGTTTTCGCTAATCTCTGGAACGGCTGGACCTATTTTGACGGCACGTTTTCTGGCGTATAGCTGATATACCAAGGAGTAACTTAGGCTATAAATTCACTGAGTACGCGAAGTAGTTCCCTAAGGACGCGGGTGAAACCGCGGTAAACAGCTATTGGATATATGTATATTCTGTTGTTGTAAGTGTTCATCCTACTACTACTAATAGTACAGTGTGCTTTATGTAAATTCGCTGAATAAAACGAATATCCCTTAAATCAGTTTTCTATAAAATATAAAATGTCCTAACAAAATCTAATCGATGCCTACTCTATTCTTACTAAAAATAGACTGAAAATTTAATAATGTCCCTAGATAAGGGTAAAATATAGTCATTAGGTATTTAGGTATCCTAGATCTGGCAATTTAAGTAATTCTCTATCGGGGAAACTTGCGCCCAAGTTGGGTACGCCTGCCTGATCTATATCTGAATGGGCAACTGAACGTTTTAATACTAAGTAAGTACTCTTAATCTTAACTGATAGGCACCGATTACTTCATTGTAGGTATTATGAACTAATTTACTTACTAATGTATCTCAATAGCGGTAATAAGAAAATATACCTAATAAAAATGCTTTAGAAGCGAACAATATTTTTTATTTATTTATTTATTTATTTAAAAAACATGGAGGACTTACAGCTAATGTAACAGTATACAAAGTAATATAGTAGCTTGATAGCCAGTTACAAGTCCTCACATCTAAAAACATAATAAAAAACAATGTGTGAACAAACTTGCTACCTACTTAAAATATTATTGTCATTTTTGTTTACATACCTATTACATACAGGCATCTTGATAATGATATTGGTTTACTTATAAACGGCAAACAATAGGAGCCTAAACGAAGATAACATAAAGATAACTATTCACTTGGTTTGAAAGAATTCAAGGTTTAATAAGCATCTTTTTGCCAATGCAACGTTAGTATTGAATAAATCAAAATTACAATTTTTACTCATTCTATTAAAGTTACGACTCGCTCTAATAATGTAAGTATTCTGCCGGTAAGTAGTAGAGGCGGATGGTACATTCAATGGTGGATTAAACCGTGTCGACTTTGGTGGTACATTGAAAGCAAACTTGCCGAGGAGATCCGGGCAGTCAATTTCGCTATGAATAATTTTTAGGAGTAATAGACAGTCTGCAATCTCACGACGTTTTTCCAAGGGAAGAATATGAAATTTTCTACATAAACCCAGATAATTGTTTGAATGATAGGGTATCTTTTGGTGATAACATAAATATTTAATAAACCGCTTCTGAACCATTTCAATGCGATCGATGTATTTAAAGTAACAAGGGTTCCAAACCTGTGACGCATACTCAAGATTACTACGGACAAAGGTGCAGTACAGTATTTTTGAGGTTTTCGCTTCAGTGAAACATTTTGACATCCTTATCACAAAACCTAATGCTTTCGAGGCTTTTTTGATTATTGACTCAATATGATCATCAAACAACAGTTTGGAGTCATGGCACACACCCAGATCTCGCACAGAGGTACACCGAGGTAAAATTTGGCCCCCTAGTGTGTAATCTGTAACCAATGTTAGTCGTTTACGAGTGTATGTTATGACTGAACATTTATTTGGATTAAGATCTAGTTTGTTATGTTTGCAGTATGTTTCTAGATTATCTAAATCAGTCTGGAGGGCTAACATATCTGAATATGAAGATACAGTGGAATAAATTTTCATATCATCTGCAAAACACAACAACTGAGATGATTTAAAGCATGAATCTATGTCGTTCACATGCACTACAAACAGAAGCGGACCAAGCAGCGAGCCTTGGGGTACACCGCTAGGAACAGTAACCCAACTAGATATGTAATTATTAAGCACTGTAGCTTGCGATCGGTTCTCAATATAAGAAGAGAACCATCTGAGCAAGTCTCCATGCACCTCTACGTTGCTAAGCTTCGAAATTAATAGGCTGTGACTGACACGATCAAATGCCCTACTGTAATCAGTATAAATAACGTCAACCTGACTACTTTTGTCCATAGCATCTGTAATATAATCATTAAGTAGGATCAGGTTCGAGACAGTGGATCGGCCTCTCAAAAAACCATGTTGAAAGGGGCTGAATGATGTACTAAGAGCGAAATAAACCTGGTCATAGATAATTCTTTCAAATATCTTAGCAATTAAACAAAGTTTAGATATAGGCCGGTAGTTGGAAATTTCTGTTTGTGTCCCTTTTTATGAACTGGGGTGATAAAGGCTGACTTCCAGATTTTACGAACGGTGCCCAAGAACAATGATTTTTTAAATAAAATAGAAATAGGTCTAGCAATAGAGGAAGCAGACTTCAATAAAAATTTGGCTGATATATGATTTTACATATATATAACCAATCAATGTTTTCGATTTAGATATTTTTTTCACGACTCCCGCACTAGGAAAAAATCCTGTGTCGTGGGGGGCTTTACAAAAATACAATCAACGGACACAATTAACACCCAGACTCGAAACAACAATTTATGGATCACACAAAGTGTTGTCTCGTGTGGGAATCAAACCACGACGCTAAAACCACTACGCCAACCGTGCAGTCAATCTAATAGTTCCTTTTTAACGAGATGATTCCTTATTTTGTATAGGTACTTACATGTTCTGATGGATTTACTCAAGTATTTACAAAATTAATGATGATACTGCTTTTATACGTTAAATGTTAATGACGTCAAAACAATCAAAATATTCTAGTGTCCTAGAAAGGGTGCCTACAATCATCTGATAAAATCTGCCAATCCTCTGTCGTGCTCACTAATTGATTACTACTCTATAATCTTGGCATGTACTCCTATTGCAACTGCATTTCAATTATCCTCCGGTTACTAACTACACAGATACAGATTACTGAGTCAATACAATGGACGTGAAACAGAAACAATTGTAATCAAATTCCTCGTTACACGAGAATGATTTGTAATACCAAAGATAATGTTACGAAATAGAGTAGATTCCTTTCTTAAATAGGTAATAATAATATCAATAAAACTTAGGCGTTTTATTGATCCCCCCCGTGGGATCTCCACCTTGTCGTGGTGGGGGGGCTCAGTAACCGTGGATTGGTCACCCGCGGTGAAGCTAAGAGGGATCCAGGAGGGGACGCTCCGCGTGGGCTTGGAGGGGCCTGCGCAGGATGCGTCCAACGGTGCGGGTGCGGGGGACAGTTCTGTCTGTCCCTCGCAGTCGGGTGCGGTCGCGGGAGGAGAGGCGTGTCGGTGTTGCGTTGCCGCGCGCGCCCTATCTCCCGCGACCAAATGGGGGCGCACCATTCGATGCGTCGCGGTGGGGCCGCAGAGGAAGAGGAGATGCGGTGTTGCGTTGCCGTCCTCCCTATCCTCTGCGGCCGCTGGGCGTTTTGGCGGCGGAGTCCAACACCTTAATCCGTCGCCAAGGGGGTTTTGTTCGGGGCCCGCCTGACCATCTGGCGGGCCAATACCCGTCGGAGGGTGGCGACGAGTGCTTTGGTGATGCCCCACCCTCCGACACACGGGTACATGGCGGAAGTCGAGGTGGTTTTTAGTGGAAACACCACATACTCCGGCTCTTATTTCCCCCAAGAGTCGAAAAGGCGTTTTATTGATATTATTATTATTTAAGAAAAGAATATTTAAAGATTGAGAATTTTCCATACGTATTTTACGTCGGATGAAAACAGCGATGTAGCAATTTTCATTCATGAAGGACAAAAGTTGCGCTGTAAGCTACACTGTTAATAAAATCATGCAAGATGTATATTATTTAATAGGATATCAAAATTCACGTAGAAGATTTGAAAGTCAATCAATATTTCGTATTATCACACGGAGGCTTTTTAATATTTAAAACATTTCTTTTTTAATAATGTTAATATCATTTTGGTAAAATTTCGTCAAATCTTCTTCTCCCCCCTAGAGGTAGAGGAGAAACCTTTTATCGTGGGACTCATTTTGAATCATACGCATAATACACTACTATATCTAAACACAGAGCCACCACCAGGACGTGACAAGTTAATATTGTGTGTCTTACCGGTGCCAGGGGAGGGAGAAAGTGACGCGCTTACTTAACAAAGACATCGTTATGTGCCATGCACCTAACTACGGCTTACCTGGAACAAACAATAACATAACATTAGGTTACATGTCAAATAGATTTGAACTTTAGTACACAGACTAATGATTGTCAATACACACATACTAAATCGCGTAATTATTTAAAAAGGTACGCCACGAAACGGCGTATCTATCAAATACCACATGTCGTATTCGTAGAGAGATGAGCATGACGGATATACCGTACTCATGACTACAGATGAGCGGGCAGCAACAGCAAAGCGATTAATAGTACAACTTATTTTGTCTACAGTTCCGCTCATTGCTCCACCTCGTCATTGCCGCCTCTTGCTGGAGATACGCTCCTGTCGCTACGCAGCTTCATCAGGCAAGCAAAACAAGGAAGTAATACGTCTTCGACTATCTTCTCGGACACATACAAGAGCACTCAAGGATCTACCTATATAGGTATGTATTACAGATAATTTTAACCTAATGAAAGGAAAGAGGAACCCACCACGCACCCTCGAATTGACCACCCCAACTATTGCAATAGAAAAAGGTTGACAATATCGAACTCCTCTAAAAGGATAAGGGATATAGGAATGGTATGGGTTCCAGGAAGATACCTGACTTGCAGTATCCCGCTGTATGCGCCGACTATTCTTCGACACGTGTTTCGCCTCTGCACGAGGCATCCTCAGGAACGATGGGCAACGACTCGTGAGTCGTTGCCCATCGTTTTCTATTGCAATAGTTGGGGTGGTCAATTCGAGGGTGCGTGGTGGGTTCCTCTTTCCTTCCATTAGGTTACAATGGAGTTCCGCCAAGTAACACCTGATTCAATCAACTATATACAGATCATTTCTTTACAGGCTGCCGTACCATAGGGTGTCAACGGAATCCTAAACCTCCGCCATCATCTGTCCGTCCGCCTGTCAACTGTTTATGTTATTAAAAGTAAAAAGAAACAGACTCTTACTTGGTAACATGTATTAGTAAACAATAGCCGAGTCAAACAAGCCCACACAGAGTAAACTGTCGGCTGATATACGAGCTAATATCGACGGTGTAAATCTCTCGGATCACCTGAGGGCTTATCTGTTAGTGCGGACGCGTGGGAGGCGACTCACTTAAATTATTGCCATTAGTTACAAAGGTGCCGCACCGAACGGTATGAGTTCTCGTAAATATATATTTTTGATGATGATTTAGCTTTTAAAACCACGGATGAAAGTAACTATACAAATATTAAGGAACCAAATATCTGTAACAATAAAAAAAAACTGTGTCTAACTTAAGCTGTTGTTTTTTTATGTGATCGGTAGCACACGAACAGACGAATCGCCTATGCTGATATTGGAGTAGTAGTAAAATGCTTTTTTTAAACTTTCACTGAATATTTATTTCGCTACTTACTTGTCAACCATGACAAAGAAAAATATGCAGATGAAAATCTACGTAATAAATATTTTCACAAAGACTGACGTCATTCCTTGCTAACCACTGACCCGTGATAATACGCAACAGATTCGACAGCAAGATATGACGTAAATCTAATGAGGCAATGGAAATAAAACAAATAACTCTGGTAGCAATTTCAAACTACCCTCAACAGGAGTAAATCAAATCTGAACACAATAGAACGAAAACCACAGTAATAAACGTCACCTAACAAAAAAGGATTTTAAAAGTGTAAGGCTACGTATCCATTCGAGCTGTGTTATGCAGATGAGTGATGTGTGAAGAAAATGTCTATCAACGGAAGAGGAGGCTAAGAATTTAAAATAATTACCTAATTTTAACAGCCCTGCCAAAATCCAGCCCAGAAATCTTATCTATACTAATATAATAAAGCGGAAGAGTTTGTTTGTTTGTTTGTTACCAGTCGGATCTGAAAACATATTTTTGTATACGATAGCCCGGTTATTCCGGAAGGCTATAGTCTATATAACATAACGCTTCAACCCTTTGGGGCCGGGCAAAAGGCTAAAAAGGCTAAATGATAATGTCAGCTAGTCTCAGGAACTAGCAGTCGGATTCTAAAAATTGTTATTGCCTATGATAGCCCAATTATTCCGAAAGGCTATAGGCTATATAAAATTACGCCAAACCTTTTAGGGGCCAGGCAAAAATAATAAAATGGTCAAACGAGAAGGGGGAGGGTTGGGTCAAAGGCAAAAAAAGGCTAAACCATGATACAATGAAGACGAGGATACAATCTATATGGGTATCGTTTTCGAGATTTTCGGGACGCTGATTAATAATATGAAATTTATTTAGTGATCCAAGATGGCGGACGGGAAATCAAAGATGGCGGATGAGAAACTTTGAAATATCAATATGGGTATCGCCTTCGATATTTTGGAGTGGGGAATCGAAATACAACATCTAGTATCTTCTTGGGTTTACGCGAATGTTACACATTGAAATTAAACTACAGTTTACGGATTTTATCCAATTTACCAAATTACCAATACATCGCGATAAAATCCGTAAACTGTAGTTTAATTTCAATGTACAACATCTATTTCGTGATCAAAGATGGCGGATGGGAAAATTTTAAAAAATCAATATTGGTATCGTCTGCGATGTTAAAAGGGATGGGGAATCCAAATATAACATCTGTTTCGTGATTCAAGATCGTGGATGGGAAATCAAAGATGGCGGATGGGAAAATTTAAAAAATCAGTATGGGTATCGTCTCTGATGATTTAAGGGATGGAGAATCCAAATACAACATCTATTTGTGATCAACGATGGCGGATAGGAAATCAAAGATGGGGTACGGGACTTTTTTAAAAGTCGATATGGGTATAGTCTCCGATATTTTAAGGAATGGGGAATTCAAAAACACCATCTATTTCGTGATCAAAGATTGCGGATGGGAATTTTTCTAAAAATCAATATGGGTATCGTCTCCGATGTTAAAAGGGATGGAGAATCCAAATACAACATCTGTTTCGTGATCCAAGATGGTGGATGGGAAATCAAAGATGGCGGATGGGCAAAATTTAAAAAATCAATATGGGTATCGTCTCTGATGATTTAAGGGATGGAGAATCCAAATACAACATCTATTTGTGATCAACGATGGCGGATAGGAAATCAAAGATGGTGGACGGGATTTTTTTTAAAGTAGATATGGGTATCGTCTCCGATGTTTAAAGGGATGGGGAATCCAAATACAACATCTATTTCGTGATTCAAGATGGCGGATGGGAAAATTTTACAAAATCAATATCGGTATCGTCTCTGATGATTTAAGGGATGGTGAATCCAAATACAACATCTATTTCGTGATCAAAGATGGCGGATAGGAAATCAAAATTGGCGGACGGGATTTTTTTTAAGTCGATATGGGTATCGTCTCCGAAATTTTAAGGAATGGGGAATTCAATATTATATAAAAATCTATGTTTGTTTGTTCATCATTTATAAACTCTGAAATGATAAGAGATTAAGCACTACGTCAGTGGTAACTTTGGAAAAGGGGTTTGGAAAAAAGGGAATTAAATAAACATTCTTAAAAAGGCGGTACGGTGTTCGCTGGGTCAGCTAGTACTAATATATAAAGCTGAAGAGTTTGTTTGTTTGTTTGGCTGAACGCGCTAATCTCAGGATACTGGTCCGATTTGAAAAATTATTTCACTGTTAGATAGCCAATTTATCGAGGAAGGCTATAGGCTATATAACATCACGCTATGATCGACGGGAGCGGAGCAGTAGCCTTATATAACGCGGGTGTAACCGCGTAAATATAAAAGTAACATAATTGGGAGTTCATTTTACTACCGAACTTTGAAAGACCGCACTAGCAGTAAATGCTGTATTGCAGAGTACTTTGCAAAACATTTAACCCTTGAGGTGCGATCAAACTACAGGCAAAGTGCCACAAGTGCAAAGGGTCACGTTGCTGCAAATTTTCATTGGCATAGGTTACCGGAAAAAAAATAATTATGACACCTTAATATAATTATATCACATAAATTGCATATCATTGTGTTGTTTATAAAATCAGCTATGATAACAATAACATAACTTACTACTAAATACTCACCTTTCCGGCAAAACAAGCTTACAAACTTAGAAGTTTGTTATTTTTCACTGGTTCGCACAAACATTTCATCACATATTAATGAATTTCATTACTTGTTTGGTTCATAAACACAAAAACATTATCACATATACCTTTAGGTTTTCACACAATACATTATTTATTTGTAACAAATGAATCTAACGCCACTAAAAAAATTATAATCCGAACGCGTAACAAAAAGTTCGCCGTGCCGGGCCGCCATGTTACTGTAGCGAACACTGTGGCTGTGAATTATTTACCATTTGAAACACGATAACAGTGAAAACGTACAACAATACTAGTATTTAATTGCTAAAATATGTTTTCAGATAAATAATCTGGGTACTTTTATGTCTTTCATAATTATTAAAATAGTATTTATCATAAAACTATAACGAAAATAGCAAGTTTCAAGAGTAGAGAAATAGCCGTTCTTAAAAGTTTTTGCCTTTTATCACTGTATTTCTTGTCTCTGTCACGAATAATGTCACTTCACAATTAATATTTATTTATTTCTGAGTAAATCTATATAAGTATCTTTATAAAATATTCACCGGTTTCTTCCACAAGACAACTTTTATTATAAAGATCGCGGAACAAAACAACAATGGCGGACGCTTTCGCAACTGAGACATTTCAATATTTTTTGGCACGTTTCGTTTCCCTCACCCTTCTAAAACGATTTAGTTGCATAGAATATGAACTATTCTAATAGTTACTACTTTCGTTTCTTGGTTTAAGTAAAACAAAACGTAAAAAATCCGCGACCAATAGGACGACTTTTTTAGAGCACGACCATGCGTGCTGTAAACACATGGGACCACTTGAATTAGAGCACGACCGTTCGTGCTGTAATCACGTGGGGGGTTAATCAACGGACAATATGAACTCCCAGGGCCTTGTTACAAAACATGGTTTCAAAATAATACCAGGTTTAGACCTTAGTGGAGAATTTTTAAAAGGACTTTTTGAGGCAGATAGTTATTTATTTTTATTCGAAATTTGTTCCAAAGGATTTTAGCGACAATCGTTTTAGAAAAATGTGTTTATAGTGAACGTAAAATCAATTTTACGCAGGTAAGCTAAGAGCTAAACCTCGATTTATATTTAGCCCATGTTTTGTAATAAGGCGGCCTGACTCGAAAAAACAATTTGTGGATCATCGCTAAGCGCCGCCATATTGATCTCAAAGTATTTTTACTCTATGCTACCAGCAGTCGAGGACTTTCTTCGCTTAGCTACCTCACACATCTCAGCTTAGCTGGGTGTGCAACGCATCAGTAGCGTAGTAAGGTAACGAGCCACGAACACTGTGGTTTTGTGAAACAAAGCGGCTCCGTCACAAACGAGCTTGTTGCAAAACGAACATCATTAAATATCATATTGCATAGCGTGGAACTTTAATTTTTAGACTTTGTGCTGAATTTTCATGTGTAGTTAGTTTTAACATGGGTTCATAAAATCTAATCCGTCTTTGAATTATATTTAGGCACCTTAATGTTTTCAAATTCGCCTAAGAAATGATTTCCCTTAAAAGTTAATCAAATTGACAAAATAAATGTGAACCATTGTGATCAGATGTAGGTAAAGCATGTTATTTAAATTATCCCACGACGACAAAAGTAAATAAAATCAACATATCTCTTACGTACTGTAAATGCCAGGAAGCAAGAATTTTCGTTAAATAAGGTAAATAAACTGTAACGAGAAAACAAAACAAAATTTTACTTAAATATACATCAATAAAACAATCACTATTCCAATAAAATACTTACTATAAAAGTAAATAAAAGATATCAATAATTAACTAATTACAAAATTTTACTTATAGTAATTCGCTTAATTTTCATAACTTTCACACGGAAGAAGGGATGAAACTTTGAACTAAATCAATAACATACCTACACCCATATACTCATGACTTTTTCCGTCGGGGTAGGCAGAGACAACGGAACGCCACTTGCTTCCATCCTTACAAAGCTCACGCGCTTCCTCTACATTAATTACTCTTTTCATAATGCTCGCCGGTTCCGGGTGCTTCGGACAGTACTATATTCAATAACAAAGCTATGTAGTCCGTGTATTTTACAAAAGCCTTACTAAGTTATTAAAATAACTCGACATGAAACTACACAATACTTAAAGACTTGTTGCGTCGATAAAATAGCATGTTAATTACCTAATTAATTTCATTGTTTAATCATATCACGAATAATACACATATATCAAACTAATAACAAACACGATAAGTGTCTTGAAACACGACATCAACGGTTATAAACCAGAAGTTATCCGATTATGCCCGAAGTTGGCCGACGAAACTCACCAACTTATTAATGAGTCGGAATGTGGGTGATAAGGAACCATTTGAGTCTCCTGAATTTGTGTTTTGCAATATTAATTCACAAAGAATGTACAAATCATGATCCCGGGTTATCCAAAAATAGCCAATTTTTATTTTCCTAATTATATGTATGTACCTATGTATGTATAGTCTCACGCCTGTATACCCGAAGGGGTAGGCAGAGGTATAATATTCCACCCACATTTCGCCATGAATTTTTAGGTCCCACGTAATAGGGGGCGAGCCTATTGCCGTACCGGGCACATTACCAGTCTCCGTGCTGCTACTGAGAATTTCCTAACGGAAAAACCAATAACACTTTGTCTGAACCGGGAATCCAACCCGAGACCTCCCAATCCTACGCGCACATTTATGCCGCGAGACCAACGAGGCAGTCCTAATTATATTTGTTCAATTAATGCAGTTTCGATCTAGTCATGGTGTCATAAATTGTATTCTCATAAATTAACTGATACTCGAATGATATCGCGACTAGATTTTAAAACGTCTTTGACATGCCCTTTTTAAAATAAAGATGGCAACGTAGATATTAATGTAATACTCAAAGGGTAGACCCCTTTAAAAAACAGGCAGATGAACGTGCAAATGGCAATCATTTTGTATTTTACGATATTGTTTAAAATATTTTGACTACATAATTATATTCCACATTCCACACAAACTTTACGTTTTCTGACTTCGTGAAAAGCGTCAACCATTTTTACATCGTTCAACGCACGATTGACAACCTCCCTAATCATCTTAATCATCATAAGCGTTTTCCTACAATATTCTACCACGTCGGGGAGTATTTTTTACCGTAGCAACCCCGTGTCGTTGCGGTAGAACGAAATGTAGCACCCTGTCTCTCACTTCCCTGTAAGTGTTGCCATCTACTTGGAAGTTGTTTGTACAAGTACTCCACACGGGGAAATTGTATTAAGGGCGTGTTGTGGCATAACTTTAAACTCAGATTAAACGGTGGTTTAAGAGACAAAGATATGATCTCATTAGACCATGAGATAGATGTAGTAGTCCAGCTTCGCCGAAGCGATGAAAATGGGTTTAAACTAAGGAGTGAATTTAAAAAAAAAAAAACTTTGTTTACTCCGTACCATATTTCAACCATGCAGTTCTAATGATTTTGTGAAAGTATAACTATTATTACGATTCCTAGGTGTGTCCCGCGATATCACTGACGATCTTTTTAGATCTTGTTATTCGTAGCGTAAAGAAGATAAACTTATAAATGCTAAAACAATATATAATTATGTGTCTTTAAAACAGATTCGCAAAAATCTAGATAAAAATGGGCAAGTGCGAGTCGGACTCCCGCACGGAGGGTTCCGTAGCATCATCTATAAAGAAAGAAAATCACGTTTGTTGTATGTATACCTAAATACTTTTTAGGTTTCTACCTGTTTATTAAGATCAGTAACAAATTGCTTAAAATTACGTTTGTTGTATGGGAGCCCCCCTTTATTATTTACTTTTTTTAATTAAATTATTTATTTTGAAATGTAATATACAACTACATATTCTGTGAAAATTTTAAGCGTCTACCTGTTACCGTTAGTAATTTTTGGCAAAAAATACGAAAAAAAACACGTTTATTGTATGGGACCCCCCCTTAATATTTTCATTTTTTTATTTTTAGTATTTGTTGTTATAGCGGCAACCAAAATACATAATTTGTGAAAATTTCAGCTATCTAGCTATCACAGTTTATGAGATACAGCCTGGTGACAGACAGACACATGGACAGACAGACAGACAGACAGCGGAGGCTTAGTTATAGGCTCCCGTTTTTTACCTTTTAGGTACGGAACCCTAAAAATATGTATATACGCTTCCTCTTAAGAATTTTATCAAACAAACATATCTGTTATATAACCGTATTCGGCGAAAATTGCCGGTATGAAAAGCCAGCTTTACTATATTTGGAGAAGAAATTCCAGTTTCACTGAATATTGAGAAGCTTTATTAACCGCTTACCTCTGCAGGTACAAACTTGCACGCAATAATAAAGACATACCTACGCAAATACACGGTTAAATTGTTTGTATCACTAGCTAGTAAAATTATATTTATCTATTACATAAATTAAAATTTAAGGTGAAGAGAATAAATAAACACCAACTCAAGTAAAACGCAATTATATCAACAGTTTTGAAAAAGAACATACTCATTTATTGCGTAATGTTATTTTATATACCTATCTACAGGTGGCCTTTAAAAACATCTTAATAAATTGAAATAATAGAGATCCAGAATACTAAACGACGCCGACGTAGCGATGCACTTGAATCTAACTTTTGAAAACACAAAACAATTAAAATTTGTTTACTAACAAACAAGCCAAGTAATTACCGCAAATTCAAAGCCGTCGCAATAAAACTTTTCATTACCACAACAAAACATTAAATACAGTTAAGAAAATAAACAAAATGAAGCAAGCAGATATTATGCGCTAAAGCTTGGCGCACACTGAAGTGGCTGGCGTCCTCCGGAGCGGGCTAAATTAGCCACTCGACGCGTTCCGCAAAAAGTGCCTTCATCGGGAACTGAAGCGCGTCTTTTTTACGTTGTGAAAGCTTTCAGTACCTTGTAATGGTATATTTTCTGTTGTGAAATGTTTCAATGGGTCTCTGTTACTTTGTGAAATAATATAAACTGCTCTTGATAGAAACTGGGACATCTGAAGTGAGAGTGAGAGAAACGCACAAATATCTGTTACAGATTACGAGAATAAGAGCCATTTTACAACTAAGTACAATGACAAATATTTCACAGGTACAGGTAAAGTAGGTTCTTACACAAAACTAGAAATACGTCGCTTAACTTGAAACATTCAACAACATGAATATATATAAAAACATTTTACGCTGCCTATCGTAAAACAGGTAACAACTAAAATAAAAGTCAGCAAACTGAACACAATCGACTGAATCTATACTAGTCTTATAAAAAGATCAGCTATCATTCCTCCCCAACATATCCATTACTTTATCATAAAACATCCACGAGACACATTTCAGTTACAAACGCAAAGACGTCAACAAAAATCCCAACAGCATGCCATAAAGCTTGACTATAAATTCAAGAAAATATATAGCTCATTCTTGCGCTCGACGGTGCGCGAAGACGCGATGCGGCAACAGCCTATCTAGACGCCACTTTACATTCAAGAGACCAATTTGTGAGGCTCAAACTGCACCACTTCTATCCATGGATTATTTAGCGTAGTATCTGGAGATTCTCGAAGTTCTAGTGGTCATTTCGAATGTTAAAACTTGTGGTGGTAAAGATAATATGCTAGTCTCTATTTATTGATCGTCCGTGTGGTGACGGATTAAGAATACGGATTGTCACCACCCCATATCATCCCATGGGTGTCGTAAGAGCCGACAGATGAAGCATATTATGCATGGAACAGCACTGTAAGAGAAGGAAAACTTGATACAAACCCTATACCAACCCGTTTGGCCAGCGTGGTATAGTAAGCCAATTCCTCGTTTTAAAGGAGAGGCCTAGTCGAGCAGTGGACTGTTAAATTGAACTATACTCATACGAAAGAAAATAGTCTAGTGTGCGAGAGTCGTCTTTTTCTTTACAGAATCTATTACCTCAGGACAAGAATCGTTAGACTATGTCGGAACGCTTTGGGCAATACAAAACTCCAGAGTTAGCAACATAATCACAAGAAAAGAAAGAAATAAAGTAGAGTCTTATGTATTTTCCCAGTCAAGAAGTCGACAATAGTAAGAACTTCATTGCTTAGAATTTTCAAAGCTCGACAAATTAATGAAACTAGTATTACCTCAATATATCAATAGTGTTGATAAACGGTCCTCTCCGTCATAGCAGTTTCGTGCTATACAGCACCGCAGACGGATTAACAAAAGTGCAGTTTTTGTACAAATCAAGTGTTTGTATGAGGGCCAAACCACAGAATAAACAGTACTTACGTAGCCAAACCCCTGTTTGCTGTAAATGTGTTGATTCAAAATATGCTCTTGGTTTGTTTATTGTCGTGTCCGTTATACAATGATATTATTTACATAAGGCATATAGTACATACATACGTAGTAATTAGTATACTGGTTTACGAGTATACTGGCTTTTTCTCCGGCTTTGCACGTGAGTTATTTTATTATTTCCTAAACTAAAAGAGCTTATGATGACTCCAAAATCTAATTTAACTACTAATAGGAATAATTATTTTAATTTATGTGTAAATAGCCACTTATAGTTAGTTTTAATTCAATTGTATTTAACCTTACACGAAAATAAAAGTCAGCTTTTGAAAAAAAATTTTACTTATTGTATGCCAAAATGCATAAAATCGGTTCAGCCGTTGGCCTTCATTTAGCTCAATATACCGCACGCGAAAATGTTATGCCTTATTATTACAGAAAAAAATGTAAGGTGGTAAGCATTTTCAGATCGCAACTGAATGTTTCATACGAATGTTGATCCTATATAACGGAAAAGTCAAAGTCAAAATCGTTTATTAATCTAGGTCACAAGGTGACGCTTATGAACGTATTTTTTTAAAATCGAATTACTTAATGCTTCTACATTTACATTTACCTACTGCCTCGTTCGCAAAACAATAGGTAGAACCACGAGAAAGAACGGGCAATAAAACTCGTGGCCACTCTTTTGAAAGTCTACGATATTTTCATAAAACCAGCAAAAGCTCTGCTACTCAAAAAAAATCCTTTTAACTTACTTCTACTTTCTAACTTTTGACATTGACATGACTAATACTTTTCTTCAACTTTTTATTTGTACGTACAAAAAATATGCTATAAAACAAACAATGCGACGGACAATCCGAGTTGGCGAGACATTTGTAACTAGTTTAAAATTCAATAAAACTGACCCGCACAACACGACAAAACAACGGCTGGTTATACTACACGACACGACATCGACAAATTTTGTTGTAACCGACAAACAATTTATTTACTTCATTGAAATTTTCTCGTCTACAAGGAATTTAGGGTTTATAGCATTTACCTCCGCTTTTTGTGCAACATTAGGGCATAACTTGGAGGGAAATAGTTACAAATTAAATGACAGGGTTGGAGATTGGAGCCTGGGGAAGAACTCTGTCCAGGAGTAGACTGCAACAGTCTGAAGTGATGGCTGTGTCAAGTGGAGCACATGGCGCCCACTATTCTACTGAAGAATTAGGTGGCTGAGCAAACAAAAACAGAAAAGTTATAATTCCGACGCAACAATTTAAGAATAATTGTGCAGTTCTTCCAGGCGTAATGATCCTCCTCCTCGTGTTAGCGTCTCTATCATTAGCGTTATTTTATTTTTACATCCAAGACTTTTGCCTTGGAGTCTGAGGGCTATTATCTAGTCCAGCCATTCTCAAAGTGTGCTCCGCGGAGGCCCAGGGCTCCGCAAAGCGTCTCTAGGGGCTCCACGAATGTGTCAGTAAAATAAATTGTTTTAAAGTGCACGTAGGACTCGGCTTTGCTTTATTTTAGGGCTCCGCCAAATATTTGTTTACCCAAAAGGGTTCCATCCCTAAAAACGTTTGAGAACCACTGATCTAGACTAACTAAATTTAATGTTAGACTAGAAGCAGAGTAATGAGAAATACAGTACCTAGTGGCAATGATTTAGGGACGTATCCCAAAGAGAAAGGAATTCAAGTCGAGTCGCGACGAGTCGTCAGAATCCAGGTTGACACAGACAAGATGTCACTACTGTTTCGAGCGAACACGCCGAAATATGCCCGTTTAGTTTTTTGAAGCGCGTAATGTAGCGCGCGTGTAAGCGCGTACGCCGAAACGACCGTATACGCGCAGAAAAATACGCTAATCTGAAACCTCCCTAAGTATTCTACTTGACAGCAAAACACTATGACGTCACTACGTCATATTTCATATAAAACCCTTAGCAAAGGTCGTTTTTGACATTTCATTAAAAGTGCTTGATTTGACTAGTTGGAAACAACCCTATTTCTACGAGCGCACATAGCATCAGTTACGTTCATAATAGACGAAAGGCAAAGCTAAGCAACATTTCCATAGGTCACCATATAGATGGGCGACCGCTTGATCTGGTATTTACATCAGAGCACTTCTGTGCCTCGGAACTCGGAAGGCACATAAAGCGACCGTTGGCGCAGCGGGAGTGTAAGCGACTGCTACGCCGAAGGTCGCGGGTGCGATTCCCGCTCAAGTCAAACATTGGTGTGCATGAACATGGATGTTTGTCTTGGTCTGGGTGATTATATGTATAATATGTATGTATTTACAAAAAAAAACGCACTGGCCTTGGCCACGCACTCACACGAATACAGGTAGACAGGATCATTGTCCCTATATAGCTGTGTGCGCAAATTCTGTGCCAGCTATCCACATTAACCTATACGAAGTATCCAGTACATTAACTCAAAGAAAACTGCACTTCGCATACTTGTTATCTCGTAAGCATTAATCAATCTTGACATTCACCAACACCTTTTTGTCTCAACAAATCTTAATATATAAAATCCTTGCGTTACTGACTGACTGACAGACACGCTACAGCCGAAACTATTGGGCGCAGGAAGTTTAAATTTGGCATGTATGTTCCTTGGGGACTGTAGGGGTGCACTAAGGAGGGATTTCCCGAAATTCCCACTGGATCGGCCAAAACGGGTAAATTTAAAAATAATGCAGGCATAGCTGCTGGCGTCCTCTAGTTAATGAATATGATCACTACGAAAATAGCTACGCATCATGATTAACGAGCGGCGCATCCGATGGAAAATACATCAACAATGGAAAATGAACAAAACAACTGAATGGGTACCTTGCCTACCTACCAGTTACTTGCAAACATAATATTGGTGACGATATTTGAGTTATTTTCAAAGAAAACATTTATTCATATTGAAAACATTTCCTTCTAGAAAATCCAAAGTATAATAAAAAAAAGTTGAGATATTTTATTGGCGAAAATAAACTTTAACAGCAAACAGTTATTGAATTTGAATACTTATAAGTTTCAATAAAAGCCATAGATTTGTAAAGTTTCGAATTGTTTTTGTTTATCACAAAGCAAATGTTTTTGCAAGCCTTTTTAACATTGATAATGTAATAACGCAACATTTTAATAAATGACCACTAGAGCTCGCAACGGCCCTCAAAAAGCAATAAAAAAGTTGTAGAACCAGCCAGTGGTTTTACGAAGAACATAAAATTATGAAGAATTTTGTAGAAAGTGTAAGTGGACAGGTATTACCTGGTTTTATTGTTTAATAAATATTTCATTTTAACTGCACATTTCCGCCGTGGTCCAGTGGATAGCGTATGCGACTGCTAATCGGAAGTCCCGGGTTCGATTCCCGGATCGGGCAAAAGTGTTACTTGGTTTTTCCAAATTATCAGTAGCAGCACGGAGTCTGGTGATGTGCCTGGTAACGGCAATAGGCTCGCCCCCTATTACGTGGGACTTAAAAATTCATGGCGAAACGTGGGTGTAATATTAGGTACCTACACCTCTGCCTACCCCTTCGGGGATACAGGCGTGAGTCTATAAAAAAAAAATGTAAGTGCACAAATATTTATCCAATTTAAAAAGCAAATATGATATAGCGATATCCTTTAATGTAAAACTGTGCGCAGTATTTTAACTTGCCAAATAGGTACACACTGCAACATCAAGTTGGACACTATTATTATTGTGGCGTTCTTACGTCGTAGAAAATAAGTTTCAAAATCGTATGTACTGCAACTGTAAAGCTTGACTTGTACTAACCAAATATTTAGTCGCAGTCGTACCGCATCGCTTTCAAACTGTTTGGACTTATCAGTTTGTCACTCACAGGTTGTACAGGTAAGACATTGGGTCTACTTTGCTATGATACTATACACAAGCAAATGCCAGCAACGTTTTGCATCTCATTAATGGTACATGCAATGGTTATTTATAGTTTTTATTATTGTATTAAGTCCGAGAGTTGGGAGCCTGGTGATCTGTAAGTCAGTTTCTACCTTTAACAGACACCAGTCTCTTACAAAGGAAATATACTTGTTTTGCTATATATCTATTGTATTGCTAACTGAGTGAAAACCTTCGTGAAAGAGATAAATAAACGATTATATTATTAAAGGGTGCATAGGGTTCCCACCAAGAACTTAGGGTCCCAAGCCAACCTCACCTGCAAGTGGTGCACCTGCCGATCAACGGACGAGGCTCTGGTAAACAAAATGTCCTAATAAGCGGCAATAGGCTCGCCACCTATTACGTGGGATCAAAACACTGGCGAAAAGTGGGCGTTTGATATGCCTCTGCCTACCCCTTCGGGGAAACAGGCGTGAGTCTATGTATGTATTATTAAAATAATTTTAGTTAGCCTAGGCCTAGGCAGAATTTGCAGTTTTCCTTTTTTGCTTCAGGTCCAGTGAGGAGTTAATACAAGTTTCACGTAGTTGCAGTGTCTAATTACCGCGCCATAAAGACGACAAAAATTTTTCTACTGAGGAACAACTAAAAGTGGCGCGTCAGTGCCTCGTATGTATCGTATAAGTTGATCGTTTGTCAGCGCATCGCTAATCCACTTCGTTAACGAACACAAGTTTGCGGGCACTGCGCCCAAACAGCTTGATTACTCCAACATACCGATTGTGGGTAGAATTCAATAGGTACCATGAGACTTGTTACGCACATGAATTTTATGCCACCACGAGAGAGAGAGAGAGAGAGAGAGAGAGAGAGAGAGAGAGAGAGAGAGAGATTTCGAAAATATCTAGGGCGCGGTAACAGTGTACCGGTGTCTCGTCAGCTTCGCGTTAGCAGTTGATCGGTATGTCTACATTTAATTATATTGGCAGTTACTACTCTGTTCTTTTGGGTATAACTAACATGGATTTTTGTCTCGGTCTGGGTATTTCTATGTATAATATGTATGTATTTACAAAAAAAGAAAAGTATATATGTATTGTATGTTTATCCATTGTACCCATAGTACAAGCTCTGCTTAGTTTGGGACTAGATGGTGTTCTGTGAATGTGGTTGAATTTTATAGTATATTATTAGATATATTATATTATACCTATTATATCCTTCCGGCTTCCTTATAAACGAAAAACCTTATACGAGAGTTTGAAGGATAGATGATGAATATTAATTTAAAAAAAAATGTACCATCTGACATATGCATGTAATATTCAAGGTAGTAGAGCCTTGCTGATTTCAGCATGAATAGGCCGGCTCGAGCGGGGTAGTACTACCCTCTCACAGAAGATCGACGTAAAGTAACATTACCTAAACTGTTGCGTTTCGTTCGGTGAGTGAGAGTGCCGAAGGCCCTATCCCCTATTCCTTCTCCCTCATCCCACTCCTCATCCTATCCCAACCCCAAGGGGCGGCAACGCACTTGTGACTCCTATGGTGTTGCTTGTGTCCATGGGGGGCAGTAATTGCTTACCATCAGGCGATCCGTCCGCTCGTTTGCCGCCTATTACCACAAAAGAAAATAATACCTATTTATATTTGCAAAAGACGATTTGTATAGTCTCGGAGACTTATTAGTTTATAACAACTAAAAGTGGTTTGTCAGTGCCTCGTCTGCATCGCACCAGCGGCTAGTCCGGCTCGTTAGGACCCACAAGTTGCGGCGGGGCCAAACCATGCCGATTAGTTGAACGCTCCGCCAGCAGCGGGACTATTGTCAAACGACCAGCTTACTAAAACGGTTACCGGGCTTTTGTCAATTTGTTTAAATTAACTACCGAGCAAACGCTAGACAAATTATTTGGTACAACATGTACAATTTGATCAACATAATTGCTTTATGAGTTAGATTAGATCATGATCAGCTTTGTAATCAATTCACAGATTTACACTTCGTAAATATTGATCCCAAGGATAATAATATGTTAAGAACTCGAAGAAGCCTCGTAGTACTTATGCGATTTTGTATGCAACGTGCATATAAAGCGCGCCGTTCATACAAATCTTAATACATAAAATCCTTGCGTTACTGACTGACTGACAGACGCGCTGCAGCCGAAACTATTGGGCGCAAGAAGCTGAAATTTGGCACGTATGTTCCTTGGGGACCGTAGGGCGCACTAAGAAGGGATTTCCGGCAATTCCCACGGGATTGGCCAAAACGGGTAAATTAAAAAATAATGCAGGCGTAGCTGCTGGCGTCCTCTAGTTTTCGTATAAATTACCTTGCGGATAAGTGCTTACAAATACCCATTGTTTCAATTTATCTGAATGAAGCCTAGAGGTGGTTTAAAGTAGCTCTGAATAATCAGACTTTTAGTAGTCCAATTTCGGCTTCTAGCTATCTTCCCCTTTTCCAAATGTACTACTTACAAACATATCCTAAACCCTTAAATATAAATTAGAAAATATAATCCTAACTAAATTAATCATATCATTTGAAGATTCCTTGGCAACAAAGAAGGTTCTTTGTGAAATAACAGTCTTTACACAACCGCTGCAGGCGATCGCTTATTGAAACAGTCGTTTGCGTCGCTTTCATTATATTCTACGTGGCTTAGGGCGGTGTCATCTCTTAGTTTACTACTCAGAGGAATGTGCAATAAAAAGATTTGGGAGCAAGTCTTTGTAACAATGAATTGCTCAGCTTTGTATTTTCTATGTGCTTTTACAAAAAAGAAGGGAAAGAGATAGAAGTAGAAGACAGAAATGCACTTATCATCATCGTCCTAGCGTTGCATCCAAAACTTTTCGCCCTGAAGTCCGGGATCCGCTTACTAGTCTACTAACCAGAGTATTGAGAATCGGCCGGGAGAGACACTAAAACCACCCCTGAGAGGAGGTTATTGCGACATAGTGCGCGAAATTTCAACTATTTCATCATCTTCTTGCCCTGGTTCCAATTTATTTGGGGTCGGCGCAGTACGTCCTTCGCTTCCATTCTTTTCTGTCGCCCGTCATCTGATCATTTACCCCTTTCTCTTTCATAATTCGAAATTTCAGCTATTTGATACAGAAAATAAACAGGGTAATTTGAGCGTATCGACTATGTGCGTATTACCGATGACTACATAAACATTAAACTATAATGTAATCAACATGATGTCCACTTAGAAACTGACCAGCATTGGGCGAAATTGCTGCGGCAGACCTTTCATAGCTACACTGTGGCGCTGTCTAATGACTTGTGATGAGACGCATTAAGGATGAGACATTTTTCCGATAGTAAAAAATATTGCAAAGGTGGATGGGCGATCGGGATTGCAACAGAAACGTTAGGTTCGACTGTCGTTTATTGAGTGTCTCCACAATGTAATGCGTTTAACTTAATACTAATAATGAGGTAGAGGTCACTACACTACAACGTATTAGACAAACAGAGAGACGGATGACTCTCCCAAACCACCATCAGGTTGCAACCTTCAGCCACCTGGTTTCTCACTACTACTTCAAAAATATCAAACCATAAGTATAAAACATTTCCGCGACAGTAGACACTCGTCAAACACTTGCGTCCAAATTCCACACAATTGCAGCACACCAAGCACGTGTTACACAAGAATACCGAGGCACTTTCAGTGGACAAACCCCGGCTATTGTGCCTCGCTCAATCCCGACTCTACTGATAAAGCTGTGTATCCAACTGAGATGAGCGAGAGATGAGCGGTGCGTGAGGAAAACATCTACTAATAATGTCACCAGAACCAGGCGAGGTTAGGGCAGTAAGGTGATATTACACTTCCCTATATTTTTAATTAACACACGATCATTTGATGCCAAACCAAGGATGATAATATGTATTTCTAAGCACATGCATTATTACATTAGACACAGAATTAGGCCACCCTCACATTGGGCGACAGCGTTCCCCGAGCGTACGCCCGGTGTGCGCTCGGCGTTCACTCTGTAGTACGAAGTGAACCCTGGGCGCACGCCGAACGGACGCCGAGCGTACGCTCGAGGAACGCCCTTGAACAATGTGAGGGAGGCCTACAGATACATTAAATCAGACACAGTGCAAATAATCGTACTCATCACACAAATGTACTTAGGTGTAAATCGAACTTACGAGGCTTATGAAATAAAACGAAATAAAATGTATGTATATGTATTATGTATTTTGTATCCAACACCAGTTCACGGCGATGGTACCTACTGCTGTCAAGAACTGGCAAACAATTTCAACGAGAATCACTTCCTTCTTTAATGTTTATTTTAAATTCTAAGCAGTCAGGATCACTAACTACTAAACCAACAGGTCAGTCAGTGGAAGTTTTACTCGTAAGCCGCTCATCTCGCCCGCCCATCTCGGCATTGCAGGTAGCCTAAATCCCAACGCTACTCACAATAGACACCGCTCCGTTTACTCAGTTTTACTTCGAATGTTCTCCACTGTTCACTGTTGTGGCAGCAAAAATATTTAATATCTAACATTTAATATTTTTCTCTCGTACGTTTTTATACCCAGTCGTGTGATGTGTGAAACGACGGCGTCTGTGTAGTGAGTTTTGAATGCTGGAGTTGTGTGTTTATTTGTAAACTTTAGTAGGTACATTTATTAATTTAGTATGCTTGCCAGACCTGCCAGTTTTATAAATGTTCTAAAAATGGTCTATTGGGAATGTCGTTTGTTTGTGTGCTATTTCGCTAATTACATTTTTATGCAAGGCTTTTTTTACTGTGACTAGCCGAAGCCCGTAGCTATGCTTGCACTTTTTTTTTTAATGTAGGTAGCTGTTTCGTTCCGGTGGGAATTTTGGGCAATTCTTTTTTAAGGCACCCCTACGGTCGCCTAGGTCGAATTTTAGTTTCTTGCGCCCAATAGTTTCGGCTGTGTTGTCTAACAGACAGTCAAACATAAGAATTTTATGGACGCATATACAATGGACCTATATGTAACTAGGTTGTCATTCAAATCATGTAAAAAAATACCCAGTGTTAAAAAGTACGAAGGAGGAAAAATTTATTTAGACACACATAAATACCAACCGAATTGAGAATTGCCTACGATTTCAAATCAGTAAAATGTATTGACTCATTTCACATTGAAAATAAAATACGTTTATCCAATACGAGAATATCTTTTGAAGCTTCCAATAATGAACCTATCAAGTCCAAGGGTTTCAGGAACCATTAAGTTTCCTGTCAATCAAACCATGAGAATTATGGAGCAGATAATCAGTTCGTGAAGGAAATGAACATTGTTTAAGTAGGTCCGTACAAGATAATTATGAGAATTAAATATGAAACGTTTAAAACAAAGGAAACTTAAGATCAATCTGTCCCAAGGAAAAGGTTACTATAATTAATCATTATGTTGGCCACCCAGAAATCAGAATATACAGAATTCGTAAAAATAAAGTACTACCTTTATGTATAGTTATCACTATTCTTCAACTGTGCTGTTCTCCAAAGATATGGGAATGACTAAGGATTGTCGAAATCGACTAGCAGGATGTCACTCCATCAGCATTAGGCGCTCTGCCCAGTAGGTATGGTTAGACATTAATTTAAATCATCTACGTCGTAAGCCGATGAAGAGGTAAGATGTAGATGAAGTGATAAGAAAACCACCATTACAACAAATCTGAAAGATGGTTGCTTTCATAGTCTTAATTGAAAGGGCTTTACTTACTAAAGGCTCATAAATAAATACAGATGACAAACATTGGATTGTGATTGACAGATTGAGCTAATATACGTAGGTAAGCGATAGATTCGACTGCTGGGTGAAGTTTTTCTGGCAGAAAACCTGCACTTTTGTTACGGTCATACTGTGGCTTCTACACGCATTGTAACAGTCAGTGCAGTTTGATAATGAAATATGGTACCCGTTGCGCTCTGTTATAGGTATATTATGTGCGCCGACCCTATTAGGCGTACTTTTGCAGTTTTAAATAGGGAACTACGGCGTATTGTCATTCAAATTCGAAGGCCAATGATATGTGATAATTATATTTGTTTGTTTTTTTTGCACAAACCCTAGCACAAAAAATATGTGTTAGTCTTCTTAGTTTCTATTAAATCTAGATATATTATGTCAATTTGAAAGTACTTATGTGCTTTTGCCACCTTTACAATTTACATAATTTAAAACTAAGTAACCTTACTCCCCACCGCCGCACGGTGGGCTGAAAAAGTTCGCTAGTGGACTTAGGGATTTCGAAAAAACTAAAGTGGAATATAAATAAACTAATTCCATTTTTGGATTCTATGATCAAATACAACTCAAAATTATTAATACAATTTTTTTGATTAAACCCTTGTTTTTTGAGTTATTTAATTTTAAAGATTTTTTTGTATGGAAGAAAACAATAAAATGAGAATTGCTCGTAATTCTTAAACTATCTTAATAAAATAATGAAAGTTTATGATAGAAGATATTTTTTGGCTATTTATGCACTATATCGCGAACTGCGTTTTTTTGCGTTTTGGCGGTAATAATTTTTTTATCTTTTATTCGACACCACCCAGAGAGGTTAAATATTAGGCGCGTTTTTTCAGTAGGCCTAATCCACTTGCTACACTTGAGAAAATCAGCATTAGTCATATATCTGAAACTTTAAAAATTTATTAGTTTACCTGATTTTGTCAAAATTCCGAGAAAGCATAATATGTCGTGACCTGTAATGGGTGGTGTGGATATTTTATTGTTTCATTTTTGTTGTATTGACTTGTTAACAGTGGTAGTATTAAAAAATCGATTTCGTTTTTTTTTATTTTCCACTAGTTTCATACAAACTTCAAACAATTTTATCTCGGTAAGTATGTACTTTATAAAAAAAAGTCAAAGAATAAAAAAATATTGTTTTCATTAGTAGAATCCAAAAACAAGTCTCTTAGCCCCTAAGTCCACATTTTGATTTTTCAGCCCACCGCACATACAGGTATTTGCACGATCTACGCGGCCAAAAGTCCAAAATGTCAAAATAACAATATCATTCTCAAACCGAGTTCCACGAATAGATTACGAACCCGGGAACAATATCCAAGGTTTATCTACCTGCTAGCCCACACCCCGCACCCGTGGGGTCAGTCGGAAGTTGACCGTGTTAACTAGTGTACGTATCTATTCTCGGCGCTTTTCTAAACATTAAACTTACAAAGTCATTTTTATGTTATCAAGTTCTTTTTACGAACTGAAAATAATGGATTCTGATGAACAAGGTAAGAGACTTACATATTACATAAATAAAGTCACGATCAACTATCAAACTTCATTTTATTTTTTGTAAATAAAAAACCCATTTTAATACTGTGATTTTCTGCAATATTTTTTATTTGCTGGTGTTTTTGTTTATGTACCGGGGTAGATCGGGCTATTCTTTTTAACATAGGTTATTATTTGATCCTTTTCCTTAAAAGTACTATCAAAATTGTGTCCGCATATGTCCGGTTAGATACATTTTTGAGGGATCAAAAATATTTAGCGAAATTTCGTCTAAAATTGAAAATGTTTTTAGTGACTTTTAACACCGTTTATGTTAGATTAAGGTTCACAGGAAGCATCAGGAGTAAGGATTGTGACACCACAATACTTATTTGACCTCATGACGAACGAAAATTCGCCTAATTTAGATGCCAAATTAAAATACATAAAAGATCATCTTTTGTCATGTGAAGGTTACAATGAAGACCAAGTTGTTACAAGTTGTACATAGGTGGACGAAAGCTCATTATAAAAAGATAAATTTATAAAAAACAAGCAGTGTTGGCTAGATGGTACTTATGAAATACCTATTGTTGATACACAAAAACAGCCAGGGCGACAATCAAAGTTGTTCGAAGACGCAAGTGAAAGGAGCAAGAGGCGAAAGACTGAAGAACTTCGTTCTAATTTTGAATCTGGTAAGAAGGATGCATCAAATGTCCTAAAAGATATTACTAGTTCTCCAACACGAGCAACTAAATATAAAAAGGTGTTTTATCATTTTAAATCAGAAAAAGGGCAGCCCTCCTTGACACCAATGCAAGCTTTGGAAATGTTTATAGATGCCGATTTGACAAAAAGACAGTACGAAATTATAAGAAAGAGTCATAAGAAGTTTTTTCCGTGCTATAATGCCTTACACAAAGCCAAGAAGAAATGTTACCCACTTACGAATGACGACGAACGACAATGACGAAGAAAGCCAAAAAACTTAGAATTATTATGTTTTTTATGTTTATATTTTTTTTTGTTTTAGAAAATAATAGTAAAAAGTAAAAAAAATAGTTTGTTTGTTTATTTACGGTGTTTATATACCAATTAAGCATTAAAATAATTTTGGCCGCGTAGATCGTGAAAATACCTGTATGTGCACCGTGCGCCGCGTCTGCTTGTTCGCGATAAAGTAATAAACGGTTTTCCGTTAGAACATCTCAGTAGCAGCACGGAGTCTGGTAATGTGCCCGGTACGGCAATAGGCTCGCCCCCTATTACGTGGGACCTAAAAATTCATGGCGAAATGTGGGTGTAATATTACACCTCTGCCTACCCCTTCGGGGATACAGGCGTGAGTCTATAAAAAAAATATAATATAAAAATAAATCGCTGAATGTGTTGCTAAGCTCAAATCTCGAGAACAGCAGAACCGATTTCGCTAAATCTTTTTTTATAATATTTCGTGAGGCGTGAGTCTATAAAAAAAAAGAAAGTGTGTTTGTTTGTCCTTATTTCACGTTGACACGAAGTGATGATATTGTGTGGAGACAATTAAGAGGCTGCAGAGTGACATTGGCTACTCTTTACCGCATTTACTGATAACTTTTACATGGGCGATGCGGACAAAAGTTAGAATATTAGGTATATCATGAATTCAATATATCAAAATCTGCCGCTACTGATTACATGACAGACAACGTAGAGCCAAAAATATTGCGGGAAAAAGCTGAAATTCAGCAAGTACGTTCCTTAGCGTCGGAACATATCTGACGGAAGATGCGTCAAGCGTATCATCGGTCGCGTCTATTCCGTCAGATGGGTCGGTACATATCTGACGGAAAATACGTCGAGTGTATCTGCATCGGTTGAGTCTATTCCGTCAAATTAGACCTGCTACACTACGCGTCTAGTCAGTTTCTGCTTTCGGCAACTACAGTGCGGTTGCTTTGTATAACATTTAATTTTAAAACTTCGCCCAACGCGTCAGTCAAAATACACGTGGTGCGTGGTGCGCGCGCCGTCGACCGACGATATGTTGATGGAAACGGAACAGACGCTGTACGCTCGACGCACTAACGCATCATCGGTTAAGTGTGAAAGGTTGAATGATTTATCATATATTAGGCTGTTTTGGCGTTACGCGACGCATGATACGCGACGCATCTTCCGTCAGATATGTGCCGACTCTTAGGGAGCGACGAGCACTAAGAGAGGATTTTCAGAAATTCCTCTCCTGCGGGGTAAAAGAGTCCCAATCGGGCGCAGTCTTGGTCTAACTCTAATATTCTCTAAGTTTTATAAACTTACAGACCGCTTCCAGTCTCCTCTGAGAAGACAACCAGAGTGTGTAGCAATAGTCGTCTCAATGCACACGTCTAACATTGCCTCTATTTGTGGTTACCATCAGCGTTAATATTGTTATCCGCTGTTTGTACTCTTATCTAGATATACAGTTGAGACATCGTTTAATGCAATTTTAAGTTAGGTATTTATCTATACATATTATAAAATGAAGTTTGGATATTTGGAACGGATGGATGAAAGAAGAAATACAAAAGAAGTGTATCTTGCGATAATGAATGGAAATGTCGGTAGGGGACGCCGTAGGCGGACATACGCCGACCAAATAGGTGACGCCGACCAAAAAGGGCGAAATTAAAAGTACCCATAACCGACGTGAATGCATGATGAGGTCAATGAATGTCGAGGAAACGAAAGAGGTATGTTTGAACCGAAGCATGTGGTGTTCCATAGTCTGTGCCTACCCCAATGGGAGACAGGCGTTATGATATAGATAGATAGATAGAAGTACTTTATTCGCCATTCCTCCGCCTAACGCGATAAGTCAAAAACTACTAGATTTTTGTAGTTTTCACAAATAGACAGTGTGATTCCTGAGGAAGAGATAAAATTAGATAAATTATTCACGCAGGCGGAGCCGCGGGTGAATTCTAGTTAAATATATTTGTTGATGTTTGCGGTTGTACCTAATTAACAGCATCATCTACTGGGCTCAATTGCCAATATACATGAGCCAAGTACCCTCTTAAACTCACAGAAAAAGAGACCGGGAATGTTAACAATTATTTATGAATACGAAGTAATGAAGGGGAGTCACCTTATCTATTCATTATGGAATGCACCCGAAAACCTAATGTATCAACAATCATCCAAACTACTATTTTATAACTAGACCGACTAGATCGCCGATGACTAATACCGATCGGAAAATCGTTCAGAACCCTAATAACTTCAGTACGCAACTTTATCTGCATTATAACTCATTCAAAGTTGCAAGAGAGTTCACCGAGCAAAAAAATAAAAAGTCACCTCTCCCAGTACGGTAAAGTTGGCAGAGTTCAATAAAAAAGTTCATTCTGTAGGCCGAAGAGTCAACCTTTGAACATCGTTGCAGCTTAGCGAGCCAACACGCCCCCAGCCACTGGACTTTTTAATACGCCTATTCGATAAAAGGAAAGGCACTTCTAGAAGCCTTTTTACAATTATTTTTTAAGCTTAAGTGGTAAATTTGCAGCGGTCTTTGATGGTTTGCGTCTGTAGGTAGAAAGACTTTAGATTCACGTTGAAAAGTTAATTTTATGCATTTGCTAAGTAAGCGGTTATTGACGAATCGGGCAAATCAGAATGTCTATAAATGCAAGTACGGTTATTGGATGATATACTTTGACGTGTCGTGTTAGAAACTAATATTACCCACATTTACACACTTGTAATCGGCTTCACAAGAGTTGCGTAGCGAGTGAAACGGTTTTGTCACTTCAAAACACAGAAAGCGGCGTTATTCATACAATAAACTACAAGTAAATGAGTTAAAATTATAAGAATGCAATATCACATCGACAATTGCACAACACGAGGATGTCAACATAGACAGGTACACAAAATGTGTATCAAAATCACACTAGGTGTCTGAAAGGGTAGACAGTGACTATAATATTGACCCTGTCACTTGCCATTTCACCACATTTTGAATGCTGCAAGACCCCGATATTTAGTAGAATAGGTACAGTGTTATATTCAGACGCAAAACATTCGCTACGATACATCAAACACATCTTAAAGGCTGACGAAATAATTATCCAAAACTCTCTCCTATTCCAATAACAATCTACAGCATTATAAACAGGCGCACAGCTTTCAAAGTGTGATTAGCAATTTCCTTCAGCGAGAAGTTTTAATTTTGTCGTAACTGTATAGCAATAACGTGCATCTGGATTCTCTTGTACAAACGTAATTAAAAACTTGTCTTCTTGTCCGTGGCTGACCAAGGGCTGCTTTGTGAAGTCTCAAGTTATCTCATTACAAGTTTCAAGTTTGTTGCTTCAGTCTGATTTGCTTTTAATAAAATTGATCTACATTATTTTAAGGTTTATTATGGATTCATTCATTCATCATCAGCCTTTGAAAGTCCACTGCTGGACTAGGCCTCTCCTTTAAAAGGAGGAACCGGCGTACTATGCCACGCTGGCCAAACGGGTTGGAATAGGGTTTGTATCAAGTTTTCCTTCTTTTACAGTGTTGTTCTCTGCATAATATGCTCCCTCTGTCGGCTCTTACGACACCCAGGTGATGATATGGGGTGGTGACATTCCGTATTCTTAATCCGTCACCACACGGACAGGATTACATAAGTTGTTATATTCAAAGATCGAAGTAATAAATATCATAAATATAAATAAATGTATGTATGTTAGAAATTATATGGGTAAATGCATAATTATTATACATGGAAGATAAGTTACTACTTATTTAACTACTTATTTTATCGCGAATTTAGCTTATTTTTTTTAAACAGAGTTCGTGGTAAAAAAAAAATTATATACGACGGTTTAGTATTTTATTATTGCAGTATTCTATTCTATGTATTAGTAGTGTACGTAACGCAATGCAGAGACGATGGTCTCAGGTTCTTTCCTTTTCGGCTGGTATCTCACTTTCTGAAGTTATGTGTGCATTAAAAATCTTAATTATCGCTCGCTTAATAATGTCTGGCGAAGTGTAGGTGTGTAATGCACATTTGCCTACCCGTTCGAGGATAAAGGCGTGAAGTTATGTTATCTTTGTTATTCTAGTATACCTAATGTAGGTAAGTATATCTGAAAACAATTATATTTTACAACAAAAAAATATTTATCTAGTTCTATACTAACACTTGACAAATAAAAAATTCCACATACTTACAACATTACATGTCGCCGAGCTCAGTGCGAAACACACAGAGTTGAAAGTAAAGCCAGTGTACGTGTGTTTGTGCTTTGACACGTTCATTAAGAAAGGTAAACACAGTACACACCCACGACATCGGGCATAGCGATGAGCAACGCGATATGAGAACCATCCGCCACCTCTTATGGCCCCGACATCGAACTTAGCGACGAGCAACGCGACATGCGACACTGCGATTCGTCAAATTCCATGGCCTTGCGGTAATACAGAATCTCAGATTTTTCTACTACTCGTACGGCCCAGATTAGGGCAGTGCAACGGCACAAATGACACATATCCGTCGCTTAGCTGCTACTGTAACGTCGTCGGTAAGCTTCGTAGATCCATGTATTACACCGGACTCTCTTCCAAGCGAGATATCCAACATGTCACGTCGTATATCCTGGTTCTGGGGTTAGACCCACAGCACGCAATACAAGTCCTCATCATCCTCATTGACAGCGATATCGAAGGAGTTCAACGAGGCATGGACATCGAACCATGCGTCGTGTGCCGCGCGTCGCGTTTCTTGTCGCTAAACTCGTGCCTACACTGATAATACTGGCCGGTGACGTGCTGTTTGCATTTAGGGAGTTAATACATAATGCGACAGCCATGTTGACGCTTAGTTTAATTAATTAGATTACATCATTAGATTACATAAACTACAATAATTGTGTGTATAGTATACTTTTAGTAACTAGATACGCAGTAACTGGGTACTACTTCACTGTGAAGTTGAGTTAAATGGCAATAATATATATCTCATCATCAGCCTTTAACAGCCCACAGCTGGACTAGGCCTCTCCTTTGAAAGGAGGAATTGGCCTATTATACCACGCTGGCCAAACGGGTTGGTATAGGGTTTGTATCAAGTTTTTCTTCTCTTACAGTGCTGTTCTCTGCATAATATGCTGCCTCTGTCGGTTCTTACGACACCGACGGGGTGATATGGGGTGGTGACAATTCGTATTCTTAATCAGTCACCACACGGACAAATGGCAATATATAGTTTGCTATATTCACCGCATGTACTATAGAATAGTTTCACAATATTCAGTGTCCGTAGGTAGAAACGCCATCAATTACAGCGCAGCCGACACCGTAACACGCGCACAATGCACTCGATGTCGTCCGGTTACTTTTTAACGAGTAATGTGAGCAACCACTGTCTTTGTTTGTATGGAGATAAAAACGGCCACTGAGTTTTATGAAATTCGCATGAATATATTATTCTGTTAGAGAGTCTGAGTGACTACATGGTTAACGTAGTGGTTTGAGAGGCCGCATTGCCGCCTAACACTACGCCGAGTGTTGTGGGTTCGACCCCCACACGCCACAACACTTTGTGTGGTCCATAAATTGTTATTTCGAGTCTAGGTGTTCATTGTCCTCCCTCGACACAGGATTTACTTCCAGTGCGGGAGTTGCCATTAAAAAAAGAGAGAAAGACTAAGATCCAAAGTGCAATACCACTTAACAGCAATCTCTAGTTTCCCACGCCACCTGCATGCAAATATGATACTTCTTAAAGCTTTGTATCACTGCAACGTCACGTCTATAATTTTTTTTATAGACTCTCGCCTGTATCCCTGAAGGGTTAGGCAGAGGTGTAATATTACACCCACATTTCGCCATGAATTTTTAGGTCCCACGTAATAGGGGGCGTACCTATTGCCGTACCGGGCACATTGCCAACTCCGTGCTGCTACTGAGAATTTCTTAACGGAATACCTTTGCCCGACCCGGGTATCGAACCCGAAACCTCCCAATCCCACGCGCACATTTATGCCGCGAGAGCAGAGAGGCAGACCACACGTTTTATAGACACGTCTGTAAAAATCAGGGAAACTAAACTGCTACAAAATTCCAAGTCCAAACGGCCTCAAAGGAATATGGATTAAGTATATAATTAAATTAATATAACAAAGAATGTGTTTATCGCGGATTCTTCATCCCACAATCGGGGAATACCATAGGGAAATCAAAGTTGTATTAATAGCGAGGCAAACTAATTAAAACATATTTTGATTTATCTAATTGACGAGGAAAATCATTGTGTACAAAATAAAGCATTGTTTTACCCCGCGGTTTATCAGTGACGGTCCGGTCACGGCCTACAGCGGCGGGCGGCAGCGGCGAGCGTTTTCGATGTACATGGCGCGTGACGTGACATTTACTGTGACGCGGCGCGCGGCAACCCCAGAGTAAACGCGCCATGTACATCGCCCCTGCCGCGCCGCTCGCCGCTTAGACCGATCTGGTGACCAGGCCCTGAATCTTTAAAGCTTAGCGTTATTTTCCCTTTGTCTTTGGCTTCTATGTCTCTAAGCCTTACTTAACGTTTGGGCTGGCATCTTAAATTTACTTAATCCAAGATGAAATCGGTATTTTCATAAGTATGGCGGTAAAGATATGGACCAACTCATAATCAATCATATCACCAAAATCATATCTTCTTTATACATATATAAAAATAGGGTATATCCGCAGATCTGCACGGCCATATCTTTTATTTGAAGCGTTACTATCCGATCTCCAGGGAATTTTTGGAAATCCCTGTATACGGTATTTTCATAAGTATGGCGGTAAAGATATGGACCAACTCATAATCAATCATATCACCAAAATCATATCTTCTTTATACATATATAAAAATAGGGTATATCTGCAGATCTGCACGGCCATATTTTTTATTTGAAGCGTTACTATCCGATCTCCTATCGAATTTCTGGAAATCCCTGTATAGTGCATGCACCCTTATGGTCCTCAAGGATCAGACATGCCACATTTCAGAAATTACTGCGGATCGGGCAGAGGCGTTTAAATTAAAAAGAATGTGCGTGCGTAGCTACGGATATCCTCCTGTCTCAGTACCTATAAGAAAGATATAACCGATGCCAGTCTTCACGCATTGACTACGATATACGTAATATGTATTCCCTTTCCTTGCCGACTAAGTAGAACAAAATCAATTTACCTTGGTTCAGTAGACAAACACCTTATCAAGAACATCTTACACAACACATAATCACAGAACACATCGCCGTCCCCAACGAATAACATCGTAATCAAAAGAAGTAAAATTTACAGGAAAAATAAAAAACCGTTTTTTGATTATAACTTCATAACAGTTTTACATAGCAAACTTGTTGACATACCAATAGATAGGTATTTTTTTGTTATGTAAAGAGATGTAACTTAAAAAAATATTAGTTTTATACCCATAAAAATATAATCAAAAAACCATATTACCAAAATGTAAACACAACTTTCAAACCGTAATGCAACAATACGATTTTATTCGAGTAAATTGTTCACAGTGACCTATACAGCAATATGTAATTGCGATCGTCTTGACTTTAAAGTAGCGGGGTTGATTGTAATGATAACTTATTATTACCATATTAATCATTGCTCAAAACAATATATTGTGGTAACAGCAAATTGGTAAAAAATAATATTCTATAGCAAAAGGAATAGTAATATACTTTACCGAAATAAGTTATACTTATTGTACCCGAATAAAACCGTAATTACAGTTTGCTGGAAAAAGGATAACTTCAAGGGGTCAGTATTGATTCATTATGATGATATTCGTCACAAAAAATAGTTTTTATTTATAGACGAATAGAACAGGCAAATTCATTACAAAATGTCTAACTCGAAAAGTAATCGTACGAATCAGGTGAAAAAAATTCACAAGGTGTAATCGCACCTCTAGAACAATAATTCCCCATAAAAGCACTTCTATCGCAATAGTTGATTACGATATTATTCGCTGGGGACGGCGACATGTTTAAAGAACATTCGAACATAACACTCCACAGAACACTGTAACACACACGTCCATAGCTTGACACTCCGTTCATAAACTGGCCACAATAATATTAAATCAAATAATATTAATGAACAATAAAAGGAAAACCGAAAGTGTCCTCTAGATAAGTGTTTATTGTGTTTTTCACGGTCGTGCTCATTTGATAATGTTATGTATCCTACGCCCTCCTGTTCAGTAACATGTAAGTGTTTTTTATAACGGTTTCCGTGTTTCGATTCGCTTACGTTCCGACTGTCGAAACATAGTATACGAGTATAGTTAAAGGTTTTTAATAGAAATGTTCTCTGCAAGAAAAATATATTTATATAAGTTCTTTAATCACGTAAAACATGCCAAAATAATGGCAGTTTCATTCATGAATTGCTGTTACGTATTTGGCAGTTAAAGGAACCCCAAATATACATTACTGTGTTCATTTTTCATATATCTTAGGTCAGTACATTTATCATTCCCATTCAGATTTGTCCAGACATATGTATGTCAAGCTAACGGATGTAGTTCAAACCCTATCCCTACAAGTCCAAGCCACACATCACTGGCGGAAGCGACGCAGCTTTATCAGCCGTAGGCAACGGCGAGCGTGTACACAGCCTGGTAAATAAAAAGAGAGGAGTTTCCTGAAAACACACGACTACGGCCACACGCGTGCGTGCAATGCACCGAAAATTTATATCAACAGCGAAATATGCTATACACTAGCGTTATTTGTAAAGGATTTTCAGTTTGCATTTTTGTATGTGTTGTTTGGTTTATAAAAAAATAAGAATACATAGATCAAATATAAAATATAGGACCTGAAATTTCTTAAGTATTAAGGCGAGCAAGGGCAGGTGGTTACCGCAAAATAATACTTACTGAATTATGTACATTATAAAATTTAAATAAGCTGTTAGAACTCCTATAAATAAATAAAAATTATATCTTCAATACTCAATGTCTTAACAACACTTCCCTGCAACGACGATCGCCAAATTGTACATATATCGAACAAAGTTTATTTTCGATACTTTATTTTCAACAAGAAAGTCAGAAAATATAAAAGTGCAACATTTTGTAGAAGCAGCCTGCAATACTACTACTTTGTTTTATACAAAACAACGAAACAAACTCCAAAACCGAACCAAAACATACTCGAACTAAGCAGCAGACTCGAGCCCGAAGAACATCTAAAATCCACGAGACATTTCACAAGGCTGGCCGGACATTTTTAATTCCAGTATAAACAAAACATAAAAAAACATCGTAACAGGAGCTAGCGGGGACATCAGACCCACCATCGATTTACATGGGGGAGGAATGGGGGGGAGAACCTCCTCCCACTCCATCGAAAGCCGGGGAAATATTTAAACGGTTCTCTTTAAACACTTTCTGTCTCCATGTACGGAATGTTCCCGGCATACAAAAGATTTGATTAAGATATTCCTTATCAGTCGTGTGCCAGATGCAGTTATTGAAATGAGGATGGAAAGTCAGTAACCTCTGGGGATCATATTAACAATATTACATAGTACGAAACCGTGTACGAAACGAAGTCTTTCAGCGTTCACAGCATATTATGTGAGCCTACCAAAACGTTGAGGTAAAAAGCGTCATACCAAAAATTGTATCTACGCGACTCAGTATATAAGTCGACAAAGTGCAAACTAACGATGTAAGATGTAAAGACCAAACTTTTACGGAAAATGTTATATCTTCTAAAGATTTATTTAAAAATAAAATTGCAATCGCAACTTTTATATTTTGGATAAGTACAAAAATGTAATTCTAACCCAAATTATGTTATAACGTATCCATAACAAACGACCCTTCTGGCATTCATACTCAAAGCCAAAAAATGATGCATTATGCTATTCCTAGCCACCACGATCTCGTAGATATGTCAGCCAAGAATAGCGAGCATTTATCATTTTTGACGCGGTCACACCGGATCAACCCTTGCAAGAATAATGACGCGGAACATTATGCGTCGTTTTGCACGAACCGTGTCGTGCCGTGCAACGTCGCACAACATATTAATTTCAGAGCCGATACCGCCAGTCTGTTTTCATCTATCACGGAAATATCTGAGGAGACGAGTTGGAAATTTGTATTACCTAGTCGTTATCTCAAATTACCCGACATGGGAAATTATACTTCACGGCTAGGGAGGTCACGATCGAGATAAACCGTTGGCTGTAAACGTTAATACCTTCGCCTTACAGTTCGAAATGCAAACAATTTAAAAACGAAGGCCACCGCGTTTCTCGATTGATCATTCGATTATACGCTAATGAAAACCGAAGTGTCGGTATCGATTACAATTCGGTGGCTGAATACTAAACTTGTTTGATTAATAAACTAATAAATAAATACGATAGGTGTTGATTGTCGGTTTGAATCTGTTACGATTTGTTTGTTTGATATGAGCTGCTGTAATATTGATATGTTTATTATTATGTCCAATTAAAAAGTCGAATATACACTTGTAGACGTGTTCGCGTTCTACTGCACTATTACGTTGAAGCGACATGTTGTGACAGCTTTCTGTCTGGAAACTTTCAGCAGTATAAAGTCTGAAAATGTCAGCTGTAAGTGGTATTCGGCTGTTATACTTCGTAGCTTATTACTTTAGTTCTAAAACAGAACGGGAAAAATTACAATGTAATGTATCCCTTTGGCAACGTCATATACCTAGCTGTGCATTGCATTCTATGTATTTAATATGCAATTTAATACTTTTCCTTTCCATACAACTGTATAAGGCAAACATTACCTATTCAAATTATGTTTTATTATGTATGTATGTATTGGGCTTTATGGTAACACCTAATTTACCTGTAGGTAAATACGTGAATTTATTTTTAACATTTCTAGGTTTCCTTCTATTGAATGTACTATAAAATATAAAATCATTAACTCTATTGCATATCTTGATGTTATTTAAAGAACATCTCGCAAATACATCAGTGCATCCGTAATCATGGCGCTGGTAGATAACACTGCCGAAATGACGATATCTCAAGACTATGGTACGTGGTTTTCTATATAGGGAAAGACTTTTAGTATAACTACATTCAAAGTTATGACTGCATTCAACAACTCGATGATCAACCCATCTAAATATTAAACAGCGTATACCAAGCCACAGAGCCTAACAAACTGGTTAGAAACAATCCATACACCAGATCCACCTACACTCCTTGTTACGGAGGGAACAGATTCCCACGTTCACCACTTTGTATTCAACATAAGCTGTACACCGGATACACAAATATTATACACCATATATAAAATTATACACATATACATAAAGACATGTTTTCATTTCCGCGCAGACCTAATACAAATACAGAATGAATGCAAACGTTCGCGACACTATATGCCTTTTTGAAAGGGCGACGTGGAAAAATTTGAAATACGTCAGTGACTCTGACATGTCGTATGGGGACATAGAATAACTGGGTTGCAGAAGGGTTAAGGGAAAAGAATATTATTTTAACAATCAACTTTAAAATCTACGGTAATATGTAGATGGAGATGTTTAAGTCTAAAGATTTCTGTAATTCACAATATTGAAATTGTATTGTATTACTCTGTACTTACTACTTACACATATTTCTACAAGTATTTTCCTGTTTTATTGTTATGCCATATTTATAGACATAGCGGTATTTATATTTTATTCTTTTCATTCTCATAACATTTTCTTTTAGTGTCACAGCCTAACCTAAACATACTTGAATGGTGAAAAGAACATCATTGTCGAAATAGTTACAGCAATTGGACCTAAATAAGAACCTTGCGGAACACCGGCAATAAAATTGTAATATAATAGGTTGACTGATAGCCATTGACTCCCACAAACAAGTCAGATACAAATTTGTGGAGTCATGAAGCCAACCAACACTAATCCAAAAACTTTAAAGGAGAGCAGTACAAGTGAACAGAATTTTATGATAAATTGTGTCAAAGGTTTTACTAAAGTCTGTGTAGACTAGATCACATCGCACGCTTAAACCAATACTGTCACTATCAAAAAATCTTAACTTTTCAGCAGAGCGAAAAAACGTTTTTTGTGGTGTGAATATGCATGATACTTTAGAATTCATGCACAATTTAGTAATTCTTTGTTATAGATAATATGGGTAAATATTGTATCTCAAATATGAAAACATAAAATAATTGATTTAGTTGTATATAATTTATATGTTTTCGTTATTTATTTTAAAATGTCACTGTGACTTTTATAATTTTATTTTATTTCGTCTTAGTGACACTGCGGACTTACTTTTTAATAAAAATAAATAAATAAGAAAAGCATTAAAACTATATTTAATTACCAAAAATGGTTTTATTTACTTTTACAGTGATTTTATTTACTTTTATAGTGATAAGAAATATATACTTATTGTCACAAGGTAATAAAAAGAAACATTTTGTTCAGATACAAATTTATTTGAATAAATCTGGAATATGCTGGCTGCCTCCGTGATCCAGTGGATAGCGTATGCGACTGCTGATCGGAAGTCCCGGGTTCGATTTCCGGGTCGGGCAAAAGTGTTACTGGGTTTTTCCGAATTTTCAGTAGCAACACGAAGTCTGGTGATGTGCCCGGTAACGGCAATAGGCTCGCCCCCTATAACTGGGGACTTAAAAATTCATGGCGAAATGTAGGTGTAATATTACGGCTCTGCCTATCCCTTCGGGTATACAGCCGTGAGTCTATAAATAAAAAATAAATAAAAAGATAATCAGACTTAACTCCAGTAGGCATTTTAAATTTATTCTAAAAAATAATAACGTCATCATCATCCGGGGAAAAATCACCTGCTCTTGACGATGCTATAGAAGATCTGGATTTGGATGAACAAGAACTTAATGATCTTGCTCTAGATACCTGAACAGAACTTTGCAAATTAGCTGCGCTCGATAGATTCTCGCCCGGTTGTGTTAAATAGTGAGCTCTTATATTGAATTCCTTAGACTGGATTGAATCTGAAATATGTGTCCCAATGCTAGATGAAGACGAACTGTTCGAAGAGGAAGAGATGCCTGAAGAAGATGAACTACTGCTGCTTAAACTACGTAACTTCTGATTGTTTCCAAACGAGATTTGTAGAGGCTCTACTTGAGTAAGAGTATGAAACACTGGTAGATATGAGTTTGATTTTTCATCACTACAGTCATTTTCTCTATTTTCAAGTGAAGCTTCAGTAATTTATCACCCCGCTGCATTCTTTTGCACACCTTAAAACATGAAAGCCATAAAATAATGTTTGTGTAGTAAGAATACCGAAAGTTTAAATGATGGAATCGTACTAAATAATATTTTGAATCTTTACTATAGTACGTAGTTAGTTACTAGAATAAAGTTTCAAAATATTACGTTAGGGATTACTGCAGAGGAATCCCTAACGTAATTGATCAATTTTAAATGCCAACCGTCGGTAAAAATCATCGTATAAGTACGATAAAATGACACTTTCCGTTAATTATTGCCATAATCCTGACAGCAAAATGACACTTTATGAAATAAAATATTTTATCTATGAGTTTAATACAATTTTTTAAGAAAATGATGACAGCAAAAATGACATAATAAGCAATGAGACGATTATGCTGTAGCGAACAAAATGACAAATAAGTAATGATTTTAAAGCTAAACTGACACTAAACTGAAAGTGTCATTATGACATCAAATTATTGAATTAATAATGTGGTAACTTTAATGCAAAGTTGACACTAAGCAAAAAATGTCAATATGGCGTCAAACCCATGATATAAATAAGAGAAAAACTTAGTGCAAATATGAACTTAAACACAAAATGTCACTGTTTAAATTAAAATAATGCACTACTTACCAAAAAATATCACTAGTAAACCGGTTTAATCGCTAAAATGACACTTGCACACAAAAATCGTTAATTTTCTCCTTGGCGACACGTACTTTTTCGTTGAAGGTCAGTGTTCCACTGAAGGGAGAGGAATATTTTGTTTAGTGACGAAGCGAACTACTGCCATCTAGCGGGTATTCTTGTTACTTTTTGACTAGTGTCAGTGCGATTACGCGTAGGTCCACGTTTCCCAACAGATGACATTAAAAAGTCGTTTTGGCAAAATTTTGGATAGTGACAGTATTGGATTAAGCGTGCGACATGTCCAGTTGACCTCAGTTTAATTCACTTATTAACATTTCTATGAAATTTTGTACATTTAAAAACTTGAGTTTGTAAACAAGGCTAAAGTATTTTGCTTACAGACAATCTGCCAACGAATATTTACTTGCAATTATCTATACACATTCCGCAGAGTTACATTTACACGTCAGTCTATATTTTTTCGTTCTCTCTAGTGCATATATTTGTCCGTGTTCCGTGATACTCGTATGTCAATGGCGTCGTTCAAACGGAGCGGTGAAATTTAAAACTGTTTGGGCTTTATTTCGTTGAGTGGGCTTTGCACGTTGTTTAAGTTTCAAATTGAATATGTAGTTTTGAGTTCGTTTTGTGAATCGTGCCGTTTGGTGGACTAGTCAAGTCTGGTTTTTTGGTTGTAAACTGAAACTGTTGTAAGGTAATTTAGGAATTGCAGTGGTGTGCTAGTCATTTTGTTTACAAAGATAGTGTTACTGTTTACAGGCAACATTGATTAAACCTAAAGTTTTGTAAAGTATTTATTTACGCGTATCTAATGTCGATATTGTGTAGGAGTATCAATATACTACCGTAAATGAGTGCTATAAATACTTTATTTAGGGTACATATAACTGTACACACAGAATACTATACTAACACCTAACTAACACCACTAACACCTAGGCTACCTTTTATCACAGTAGCCAACACCTACGCTACTGTAGCACTCCTTACAAAACTATTTCTTCTACAGCTGCCGTATTTTCAGTAAACTTTTCAATATGTTTGTCCACGAGGCTAGTGAATAGGGGTGTTCACACTCCATTGAGCCGTGTCCACTATACACCAGGTTCGTTACACGGTATTCAGTGGCTGCTCAATCCCTCACCCAAAAGGGATAGACAGCGAGCTAGGTATCCTTTTTTCAGTGTGTAGACTAGTGTACGGTTGTATATAACTTTAACGTTACCTACCTTGTTTGATCTAAAGAATATAGTTTTAACAACAACAAATCACGCCTAATTTTGACACAACAATCTGGATTAGGAATCGAATCCAGAACTCTCGGTGCAATATTAAACACAGAGACGGCCGCTTAAACGCTTTATGTAAATACAAACATTTGTTACTGGAAACAATTGTTCATAATTATTTATTAAGCTTGATTTTAAGCTTTTAAGACTTGAGTTGCTTGATATGGATGTAATTCGAATAATCTAATGGAAGGAAAGAGGAACCCACCCAACTATTGCAATAGAAAAAGGTTGACAATACCGAACTCCTCTAAAGGCAAAGGATAAGGGATAGATGGAATAATGCGGAAATGGGTTCCAGGAAAATACCTGACTTGCAGTATCCCGCTCTATGCGCCGACTATGCTTCGACACATCGAGCGACGGAGGTAATTAGAAAGGACGAGCACATAAAAGACATGCACGCGGTAGAACAGCGCTCAGTCGTTGCCCATCGGTCCTGAGGATGCCTCGTGGAGAGGCGAAACACGTGTCGAAGGTGGGCAATCCAAGGGTGCGTGGTGGGTTCCTCTTTCCTTCCATTAGGTTACAGTGGAGTTCCGCCAAGTAACGCCTGATTCAATCAACTATAATTCGAATAGTTACCGTAGACCAATTTTACGAAAAGACTTGAATTAGTGTATTTGTACCAGGTTTAACTGTAGAATTCAGAAAGTTTACGCCCAACTTAGTTGTACAAATCAATTTACGAAGTTGCGAAAACTTTTCGAAATACATTTTACATAAATTAAACATTTAAAAGACATTTCACTAACACGATTACCGACGAAAATTTACGCTGAAATTTAAGTACCTACGGTAATACGCATTGCTATAGGATGTTAACATAACTTCACGCCGTTTACCCCAGAAGGGGTAGGCAGAGGTGCATTACACACAGTTTCGGTCCCAATGTAATAGGAGGCGAGCTTATTGCCATCTACCGGACACAACATTAAGCGAGCGATAATTAATTTATAATGCACACATAACTTCAAAAAGTCAGAGGTGTGTGCCCGGGGTACCTGGGGATCGAATCTGAGACCATCGTCTCGGCAGTCCGTTACGTAGGTACACCACTGGGCTATCGCCGCTAATAGGATATTAGTTACTAGAATTTTAGATACGAGTACTTTTAACATTTTATTCTATACAGGACAATACTTCAAGCTTCACACTCAGTCCGCAAGTAACGAAATCATAAAATTTATGTAGATTTGAAGATTGCGTTTTGTCCCAAAATACTGAAAGCTTTCTAAGTCTTTACGTGGCTATCGCCGATCTAAGTTTGAAACGCCGGATAGGAGGTATTTATGCCCTTAAAATAATTACCTAAGTCATTAGGATAAAATTATTGCGTTACCGACTGACAGACAAGTCACAGAAAGAAGCTGAGATTTGGCATGTATGTTCCGTGGGAGGCCGTAGAGGTGTACTTAATTACTTATTACCCGAAATTCCCACGGGATCGATCACAAACGGTTAAATTATGCGAACGTAGCTGCGGGCGTCCTTTAATAGGTTTATAATTTCAAAATTGTCTCCAATGATCATGAAAATCACAAACCCCAAAAAAAAGAATGCACAAAGAAAAACAGATAAAATGTTCTACATAACAATACCAACGATTGGTAAGATCCACATCACTTGATATAAAGTAACAACAACGGTTTGCATGAATAAAGTGCTCTCTACGAAGTAAAGGAGATGTTTAACTGGAGCGCTGGAAGCTCTCCAACAAACAGACGCAGTTCAAAGGGATTAACCTGCACCGGCGAATATATTGAAACTGGACTGTTTCGTGGACAAAACAAATATGGTGGATACTTGGAATTTGATAAAAAAATTAATCGGTATTTACTATGTAACACGTGGAGCTGTTTTTGTTCATTCAGTAGTATTTACGTGCAAGAGCAATCCAACATCACAAACTTTTATATTTATAAGAACCTAAGTAAGAGTACCTACAGTAGGCTGTTAAAACAGCAATGGAGGCTCACTTAGGTTCAATTGATGAATAAATAAATAGCTTAATCTATACCACGCGCACTTAGGTGATTTTGTCTAATTACTTTCGTTGTCGCGACAAACACAATCCAACACATAGTATGACACATAGTAATGACATGTGAGATTAGCTTGATAAATTAGTAGCGGCACGCAACGCGGCAAGTCCAGTTACCGTTTATATTTAATAACTTTAACACGGTAACCATTCCGAATATTAGTCGCGAGCGAAACCTTCGGACAATACTATTACAATAATTCTGGCACCGACCGAGTAAGGACTCCATCATATATTATGTGCTAGTCGACAGTAACTAGCCAGTTAACGACCTGCTAAAGAAGATAGTGGAGTGGTTAAATAGGCTAGTTGACAAAAAAAAAATATAAGTCCGTCCTTTAGATTATTCATAAATAAGCGATACGTATTCTTTATTTGTAAATTAAACCAAAAATGACCAAGATATAGCTCATTAAAGTTACATATAACGTCACGCCGTGCTGCATGTTTTCGCAATAGATGACGTCACACGTAACTTTAAAGAGATATATCTTTGTTATTTTTTATTTAATCGAAAAAAGAAAAAATACGTGTCCAATATTTTTTTATAATCTAAAATACGGACTGAATAAAATTTTATTATTTTGACCCTCGAAACTACCCTATTGTCGTTTTAACATCTAGTGCTTTGTTTATGCAATAAGTTTATTAGTAATTTAGACACACTGTGCACAGAGAAAGAAATATAGCGAGAAGAAAGAGAGAACTTAGCTAGATAAAATAAAATTGGGCAAGTGCGAGTTGGACTCGCGCATGAAGGGGGTTCCGTACCATCATCTATAAAAGAAAATCACGTTTGTTGTATGTATCATCATCATCATCAGTCCTTTATTCTGTCCCACTGCTGGGCACGGGCCTCTTCTCATTATGAGAAGGGTAAGGCCATAGTCCACCACGCAGGCCAAGTGCGGGTTGGCAGACTTCACATGTCTTTCGAGAACATTATGGAGAACTCTCAGGCATGCAGGTTTCCTCACGATGTTTTCCTTCACCGTTCAGCAAGCGATAATTAACAATTTAATACGCACCTATCTTCGAAAAGTCATTGGTGCGCGCCGTGGATTCGAACCCGAGACCCTCTGCGTGGCAGTCCGTCGGTCTCTACACTCGGCTATCGCTGCTTTTTGTTGTATGTATACTTAAATATTTTTTAAGTTTCTACCTGTTTATTAAGATCGAGTAACAAATTGCTTAAAAATTACGTTTGTTGTATGGGAGACCCCCTTTAGTATTTACTTTTTTTATTTAATTATTTATTTTGAAAGGTACTTAGTCTACAACTAGATATTCTGTGAAAATTTTAACCTGTTACCGTTAGTAGTTTTTAGCAAAAAATACGAAAAAAACAACGTTTATTGTATGGGACCCCCCTTAATTTTCATTTTTTATTTCTAGTATTTGTTGTTATAGCGGCAACCGAATTCGTGAAATGGCATTTTCACAACAATGGCATTTGTGAAAATTTGAGATCTCTAGCTATCACGGTTAATGAGATACAGCCTGGTGACAGACAGGCAGACAGCGGAGGCTTAGTAATAGGTTCCCGTTTTTTACCTTTTAGGTACGGAACCCTAAAAAGCTAGAGAAAGGAAGAGCTACAAAAAAGGAGAGATGGAAAAGGAAAGAGCTAAAAAAATGGAGCGAGAGAAACGGCTCAAAAAGCATAAACAATGATTGATTACAGCTCTATTTGTCGTCTATGAATTGATATTGAGGAGTAATCTTCATATTTCATGAAAATATTAGGAATAAGTTGGCAAAGCTCGAGGAAAGCTACAAAAATATTGTGTCAACAAAAAAAATTGAAAACGACACGTAAATGTCTCAAAATGCCCGTCACATCTTTATAAAAACAAAATAACATCTATCTGTATGTCTCAATAACGTGCCGTGACAAAACACCTCAATCAACAACTCAGAACTATTGTGACATCACCCTATCAGCTCAGCTCCTCAAGGCACAAACTGAACTATTATTAAGGACGCCTACACACGAAGGATCGCGTGACGGTTGCCAATCACTCGTGTATCGCGCGCCTGACGGGTCGTGGCAGAAGAAACGACGTATTGCAAACGGATAGACATGTTACACTTTTGTGTGTATCGGACGGTTATAAGCTTTACAGCGTTGTGTGGAACTGATATTCAAATATGGGTATTGTTTATAAGTTAGAATTGGTCTGATTGATTTGTAGGCTGATAGGATGTGTGTATCTCTTTAGCTTTGTGGTTTACATTTTGACTACAATGAGACCTAGGCTACCTTTGGGGTTACGTAGGTAACTTGTTACGTAATAATTATATTTAATGACAATGTTCTATAGGGAACGACGTATTTCATACTGGTAGACATGATAATTTTTTTTGTGTATCGTGACTCTTGAGTTTTATGGCGTAGTGTGGAAGTAATATTCAAAAGTGAAATGTTTAAAGGTTTAGACTTGGTTTGATTGATTTGCAGGCGTTTAGGATTTGTAAACAGTCTCTTTGACTTTGGTAGGTAACTTGGCTTATGCCCTACCAAAAAGATAGTTTTACTTAACAGTACGTTTATTGGATAAAATTAGCAAACCAACTAATATCATAAATGCGGCAATAAGGGATGAACGTTTGCATGAGATTTGGCATACATCCGTATCTGCACTTTTTTACTAAGACCGGATGCGCAAAACAAAACGCGAGCAAAAGGTTGTACTATCGGCTATCTGACTTTGTTTTAAGGTACTCGATGATAGCAGTTTGATCCTTTAATTAACCTCTCAACCAATATACGAGGATAATTACATTTTTTTATGCATATTACCAATATTTACCTATATATTTTATAGCGCCAGGAATTCCCCGACGAAATAATCAAAGTACACTTATCGGACACACTTCCCTGCATAGGTACCTACTTTGTTACCATACGTACATATACCTCCTCATATAATACCTAAAACTCACAACACGTATCACATAGTGCAATATTTATTTTACTATCTATTCGTGTGACTGTGAGGTCAACTCTGGCATAGACGTGTATAGACCACTCGAAGGCATAACTATCTTTGACCTCATGCAGGAACGGGGACCGACGCGACGGCTCGTTCCCGGCCCGGGAGCACCGGGCACTACCTTGAGTGCCCGATGTAAACTGCAACAACCAGTCACAGATCCCTGTGGTGGCGTTAAGAGATGCCCAAGTCCAGCGATGGACTGCGATAGGCTTTATGATGATGCTAGCAATTTTATAAGTAGCTTTATAAACAGAACAAAACACACAAAAAGAACGGTCAACAACGTGTGTCGAGCCAGGAACTACATCGTCTTCCATACTCGTCAAACGATTCCTTTTATTAATTATTATAAAGAAAGTTTTAATATTGTTAAACCTTTTCGCAAATAAATTAATTATTGTTATAGTCTACAAAAAAATATATATCTTAATATCCATTTCAACGCCAAAACGAACATCTGTAACTTTTAATAATAATATTAATAAGTACATTTGTATTTTCTACAAACTATTACCGCTACGCGCAGTAACAGTTTCTAGAAATGAAAATCGTAAACCCATCAAGAATGTAATAGCGCATACCTCCTGCTTTTGAAAGTCTAGCTTCGTATTAAATTTACAACCTCTGCAATAATTATTATTCATATTTAATCTGCAATTCCTACGTTAATTAGCATTAAAACGCATTGCTAAGTGGGGTATGAATGAGTAATTCGTTTTGCGAGGGCGCCTAATATCTCAAACATTCTCGAGTCAAGTCCTAAGCAAAAATATTCAGCTGAACATCCGCTGAGAATTCGCTGCGACTGGAAGTATTCTAATGGACGTTTCGTAACGTTTCGTGCGATCGTATTTCTGTTTCATGAGTTTCATGACTGTTAATAATTTTAATATCTTATTTTACTAGCTTTTAGCCCGCGGCTTCGCATGGTATGTCGATAAAAAGTGTACCTTTAACAGCTGAAATAGTTATATGTGCTAAATTCCGAGCAAACTTATACCTATCCCCTATTTTTAACCTACTAAGGGTTGATGTTTGACCCCAGGCCTTCAACTAACCTCAGCTTTTCATTAAATCAATTTGCCGGTTTAATCGTAAAAGCGCGACATTTATAATATTAATTAGTGTTGCCCAAATTCAGTCTTGGTCTTGCAGTCTTGGTCTTGTTCTTGCGTTTTTGCAAGACCAAGACCAAGAACAAGACCGCGTATTTTTAGCAAGACCAAGACCAAGACTGATCGTGCAAGACTTGAGCAAGAACAAGACTAAGCCTGTAAGACTCTTGCGTCTTGCAGCTAGGACTTAGCGCTATTTCACGGAGTAGTTAGGTGTAACAGTTCGGTGTATAGGTACGCTTAGGAATTCTATGAGACGCAAAAAACTGTATCAAAGAATATGAAAAACTGGACCTATGCGCATTACTTTGTATTAATTCTTGGTCAAAAGAATTGATATAAAGTAACATAACCTAATGATAAAGCTGTTGTGTACTGTTATGTTTGATTTGTGTTGTATTTTATTTTTTATTGAAATAAATGATAAATCGTAAAACTCTTTTATTAAATTTCATATAAGTTGAGGGTTCAATCTCTTTCTAGACAGATATTAAAATACAGTCAAGTTATTGTAATTAATTTGTTTTTTTTTTACATGTTTTAGCAAATGTAAGCTTATAAATCATAAATGTTTATTAAGAAACAGTTACTTCCATGGAAAACGACATATAGGTCAGTTGATTTTTCGAATTTCTTATCAAATCTTCAGTTATTTATTAATCTGCTTGATCTTTACTATGGCTGTGTTAATTCAAGCTCACAATGTTCCAATTCTAATACGTTTTTCTAAGATTTAAAAACTTTAATAAATAGTAATAGACTGATAGGTAATTGCGAGACTTGCAAGACTCTTGCTGCATGACCAAGACCAAGACTGGGAGCGCAATACCAAGACCAAGACCAAGACCAGGTGTATTGGCGCAAGACCAAGACCAAGACTGGCTAAGTCTCGTCTTGTTCTTGCATTTGGGCAACACTAATATTAATATGAAAGTATATAGGTACAGTACGTGTGGATATTAAACGGCATGCTGTACTGTTCATAAATAAATAAGAACAAAGCCATGTGGCCGCCCGTAGGTTAAATAGCAGCGAAATGTCATAAAAGTTTCAGTCTTCATAATAAGAAAAAAAAATATATACCAAATTGCCGAAAACTGAACGTATACCACGGCCCCATTGTCTTCGTAGTAAAAGTCTTTGGCTTACACTAAACTGTATACAGTTAACAACGTCGCTTACCTGCAAAAAAAGAGAAAATAACATTAATGAATGTCAAAATATATTAAGAGTATATAGGATGCGGCACGAAATCTTTCATAAGTAAAAGAGTAATAGTATAAAAAGGTTAAAATGTTTTTATTTTTACACGACATTAACTTGACTACCAGGAAAAAAAGCTGTCTCTTATTCTAACACGCTGATTTGATAATAATAATTTCTGACTCTCACAAAGCAGTATTGCATTAGCGGAGTTTAAATAGAAGGAGCTAGCCATAGTATTGAAAAACATTTTATATTATCGCACATTTGTCAGGCCAATACCGTAAACAAAAGAAATAAATACAATGGTTTTATCGCAAATTCGAAACAGTAGGAGAATGGGAAGGGAAACAAGAGCGGCAAATTGCGTCCGCGTCCTATAATACTGTTGTCGATTGAATAATTGCATGCTGCTGTTTTTAATTATTTGGACCTGTATTTACGTGGACATTTGGGTATCCTCTTAAGGGATGGTAAATATGTATGAGAGTTAAAATTAAAATTTGTATTTATAACATTCTTCAGTTTCTGACTGACTGATAGACAACGCGAAGCCAAAATTCTTAGGCGCAAAAAGCTGAAACTTGGCATGTATGTTCCTTGGGGACTGCTCTAAGAAGGTACTGTCCAAAATGCCCACAAGATCGTAAAGAACCGGTTAAATCTAAATATAAATGTGCGGGCGTACCTAGCTGCAGGCACCCTGTGGTCAAATTATCTGGGATGGCATAAATCTAAAAAAATAAGAGTTCCCAATTCGCTTGTATTTTATTTTATATTTGTTACTTCCAATCTCCGTCATTTATCTATTACAAAAATTGTCGACAATTTAGAACGAGGATTACGAAGCATGGTTTTAAGTGGCTATCTGTTGTAGCTTTAATTAAGCTAAAGCTTGCCACCTTTTAAAATCATAGTAGCTTTCGTAAACTTACGGATTTGTGCAATGTGAAATTTGAATCAGTTTCTCCACAATACCTTTCTCCTGCAAATACCTAGCTCCATCAATCTAGTTGTTCGAAACAGACGCGCAGTCCATGTATCATAAATTCATAATTGATCGTAATATGACTATGATATTGGCTAAGGGTCGGAACCTATCTGACGGAAGATACGTAGCGTATTATCGGTCGCGTAACGCCAAAACATACAAATATATAGAAAAACATTCAACCTTTCACACCTGCCCGATTATCCGTTAGTACGTCGAGCGTACAGCGTCTGTTCTGTTTCTGTCAACACATTATCGGTCGACGTCGCTCGCACCAGGCACCACGTGAATTTTGACTGACGCGTTGGGCGACGTTTTAAAATGAAATGTCATACAAAGCAACCGCACTGTAGTTGCTGAACGCAGAAACTGACAAGACGCGTAATGTAGCAGGTCTAATTTGACGGAATAGACGCGACTGATGTAGATACGCTCGGCGCATTTTCCGTCAGATTTGTACTGACTCATTTGACGGAATAGACGCGACAAGATACGTTCGACGCATCTTCCGTCAGATATGTGCCGACCTTAAGTCGCCTCTTGATGGCAACTCGGCGCTCTGCCAGAACAGCGGCGTGTATCTTTATTAGGTAGGTACTTTGTAGTATTAGTTAGCTTAAAGTCTATGACGAAGCGTTTAATTTGATATAAAATGTGACAGTTTTAATTTGTTATCACTACAAAACCTTTCTCCTACAATAGTTCGAAGCAGGCTCGCAGTCACAGAAATAAATAGTAATAGAACGGTGACATGGGCGTGGTGCGCGTGTCAAACTATTGCACTATAGCGCATGTGTTTACACATGTTGTACAACATTATTCTGCCTGACAATCAGCAATGGTCAGTTTTTATATAAATAAACAATAACATAATTTCATTTTCCACAGCTACATCACACACACACATCGATAATAATTCCTTAGTGTCCCCTCACTATCTATACGTCACTGTGGGCGGGGCTTGCTGAAATGTGGCACGCGCGAAATGTACGCGATGACGTGACATTCACCATTCTATTACTAGATATTTATTTCTGTGCTCGCAGTCCATGTATCATAGTTGATCGTAATATGAGCGCTGTTGTGCGGTAGCTGTGAGACGTTCAATCGGCTAACTCGCCGCTTGATGGGAACTCGGTGCTCTGCCAGAACGGCAGTGTGTATCTTTATTAGAGGTACGATGTAGTTTGGTTCAAGTTTAGGAGGGAGTATCGAGAATAATCGCCTGGTCCTAAGAAGATATAAAGTATTACAATTATATGTCTTGGGTTTTCAATAAGATACCCTACTAGATGGCTTCGCACTCAGATGAAAGCTGACATTATGCCAAAAAAAAAAAAATGAAAACAAATAAAAAAATATACGAATTGCTCCATTTCAGTCTCAGTAGGAAACACTGCTATTTGTAAGTGTAATAAAAAAAACTGATAAATATAATGCACTTATTGCAATAGAATAAAAAGGGATATTCAAAAGTATAGCCAATAGGGTGACAAGTTTAATCATAGGATATCCGTACCTATGTTCCATAGAGTAGGTAACTTATATTCTTCTACTAGAGGATGTCCGCGGTTACACCCGCGTTATTTAAGGCTACTGCTCCGCTCCCGTCGCTCATAGGGTGATATTATATAGCCTATAACCTTCCTCGATAAATGGGCTATCTAACACTGAAATAATTTTTCAAATCGGACCTGAGATTAGCGCGTTCAACCAAACAAACAATCTCTTCAGCTTTATATATAAGCATAAGATTATTGTACTTAAGGTAGGTAACAGATAGCCCATATCAGAATTCTATAAACTACCCCTAGTTTATATTACTGGCGCTAGATATGGGCCTCCGCAGATTAGCTTCTTTTAGCATCGGCGACCGGCGATTTTGCAACTGTATCGATGCTGCATCGCGTTTTAGCGACTCTCTGCGTTCGGACGCGGCGACCGTAGTGCTGTAGTGTGTTGTTCGTGATCGGCCGAGTCGACTATCGATAAATTGATTTATTTTTTCATCGTTGTAATACAATAATTGTACAATATCAGTAATATAGGTTTCTATCAAAAAACACAAATATACCAGTATAATTAAATGATGTTCGTTACAATAGACTTATACTATCAAAAACTGGCAAGTTATACTCTACATTTTATGCTCTAAACAATAGATGGCATGGACAGTACTGCATTCATTTTTTCGCATTAATATTAACGTTTGAATTGATAGATGATGCTCTCTGAAAGTAATACGAGAACTGGTTTTTAGATGTAGGTAAAAAATACTGACTTTAGCTTGCTTAATATTTTCATCGGTATAAAGAAAGCAGTAGGTAGCGTAGCTTTATCATAACCTATGATAAGGGTCGCCTCGTCAAAATCTAGTTCATCACCCTAGGTAGTGTACTGCCTTAATAAAAACTTAAATATTTATTATAAGCGCTGTCATAATTTTATCGACATTAATTATTCTGTTTAAGCCAGTCACTAGTCAAACCCTATAATAACATCCTTATTTTCGGTTACAGAATAATAAATAAAACTTTGGGGTAAAATTACCCCAAACGGCTATTAAAAGTTGTAGTGTACAAAATAAATTATTTTTGTAGTTTACATGGGGATATTTTTAACAAAGCATCAAAAATTTTAAATAACACTAAAGTGCTTCACGTTAAAAAACTTCATTATTTCATTAAATTACTAATTGTACACCAAATTGACGATCGTTCTCGTATCATTTAATATGAAAAGTCTCGTCCGCTCCGGAAACTTAGCCACTAAGAAAACTTAATAGGTTATGTTAGGTTTTCTTGTGACGCTGCCACCCAAAAAAGGAGCTTCGCAGGGCTCTGTAAACTTAGTTTATCAAACATTTGACTAAATTGATGAGAAATACACCCTGGGATAATTTTCTCACATAGTTAAGCAGACTAGATGGAAGTTTTTTTTAGGCCACGTGACTGGCAACTTTAGGAGATGAATCGTAATAATCGTAATCATCGTAAGAAAAAATACAAGCTGTGCCCCTGGCGTGAAGAATTTTATTACCCCACGGTGTTATTTAAGGGTTAACAAATAAGTGACAACCTATGGTAAGGAGTCGTCCTTTAATCACGTGAGTCTTGATAGGTGGAAGGGACAAAATAAGTGTAGACAGATATCAAGTGTCCTTGTTTTTCTTGAGCCAGAGATTTTTATCCTATACGCATCATAAAACAACGATCGTTCGTTCGATTGGCCGGGATTCAGAAAAAACCTGTATTAAGATCTTTCGTTGCCTTTGGATGCTCTAGGATGCTTTAATGAACCCACTTCAAAAAGGAGGATGTCCTCAGTTTGGTCTGGATATTTTGATTTTATGTAGGTGCACCGGTCTCTGAATTTTCTGATCCATTTCTGGAATTCTTTATGTTTGATATGCTTATATTTTGCAAGATTATTATATTTTGCAAGATTGAATTGCAATTATTGCAAGTTAAGACATAAATGAGCCAGTATACTTCTAAAATAGCGTTCTTAAAGGTAATGATGCATGATATGTATATTCATATTTTTTTACAATGCCAAAATAGAGAAAATATCAAAGTAGTCTGCAAGTAGCGTCCATGGATGAAAAGATTTGCATTTTAGAAACATCTTATGAGAAGAGTGGATGATTATGTATTTAGGTAAACAAGTGATAAATAGGAGGGTAGAGAGGAAAAGGCAGAGGGCGACCAAATAAAAGATGGAATAACTGTGTGAGAATAGATATGTAAGAAAAGGGGGAAGTGATCGGATGACTGCTGACAGAGAAGTATGGAAGAGAATGTATGTCCATACAGCGCCAACCCAAACAAATTGAAGTCAGAGAGAGATGAAGAGAATAATGAGTGTTATATTTTTTTATTTTAGCTTAAATTTTGACTATTTTATCCAAAACAGACATTGCGAGCTACTGGCTCGCAATGTCTGTTTTGGATAAAATATTTTTTTATTTACTTTGTATAAAAAAAACTTTTGATAAAGAATGAGGAGAGGTGGTAAAGCCTCCAGCCTACCCAGGTATCATCATCACAGAGTAAGTTTAAAATTGGAAAGACATAAAATCTCGTTATTAATGGACGACCCCTACGTTATTATTTTAAGTGACAAGTCGCCGCGATCGGCATCTTCCAGTGTGCGGTGTAAGAATTCGGATGCTGCATCTGGATGCTAAAAAGCGACTGAATCGCCAGTCGCCGATGCTAAAAGAAGCTAGTCTGCGGAGGCCCTATGATAATTAAATGAGCTATAACGTATCGAATGCCAATTATAGTATTCATTCTATTAAGATAATGTGCCAGAGATATTAATTATATTACATTAACACTAATGTGTAATGGGCACGATTTATAATGTTTACAGATATCTTCGGGAACCCTCACACTCCCGGTATCTATAGCTGTCTACAATTAATAAGTCCTACCTTAGATTGATACCTATAGAAGAAACTATAGACGATGGTGTTGCGAATGGATTTAAGATACTGGTCTCAAAAGAAAAGCTCTAATAGAACGCAATCGTAGTTTTGCACCATTTGTATATAATATACTAGATGAGCCCGCGGTTACACCCGCGTTACTTAAGGCTACTGCTCCGCTCCCGTGGCTCTTAGCGTGATGTTATATAGCCTATAGCATTCCTCAATAAATGGGCTATCTAACACTGAGATTAGCGCATTCAACCAAATAAGCAAACAAACTCTTCAGCTTTATATATTAGTAAGTATAAGATAAGATTTTCAATGCGATGCATTAAGGACCACAAGAGACTTTACCTTGCTTTTATATGGAACAATAAATAGCACAAGACAATTATTAAATTCTATTATTGACTTAACGAACTTATAACGGACATAAAGAACGCCCAGACTCAGAACATCAATTATAATGTTGTTCCTTGTGGGAAAAGAACCCACGACCCGCAGCGCACAGACGTTGTGAGGCGACCACGCATACCAACGCGCGTATAGGGATATTACAATTACTTTTGTAAGAGTAAAATCGTTTCTGTCGTCGCCAAATACATCTTGTGCGCCCGTCGGCATCCATCACAAACATGCTTTAATTATAAAATTAAAACCAACCGCTTGCCGCAACTCTTTCTCTGGGTATGACAGCGATAACTTTTCTTTACATCTCTCATGTTCGGTAAGTAGGTTCTTATAACCTCCAAATGGGGCTTGTAAGTGACTAATTATCGCTCTAGGGTAATAATGTAGCTAGAAAAGCCCTAGGGCTGTAAGTAATTAAAAAAAAACATTTCTTTCTTTCAAAAAGTTCGCGTACATCTAACCATAATACCACATGAGTATTTATCTACTCATGTGATAATACTGGCTATAGACATCATGCATTCAGCCCAATGACCAAAGAGGTCGCTTTGCTATTCAGTCTTGTCTTCGTGTGAGTGTTCAATTTCGTTCTTGAAAAAAATATATTTACTTGATTCTTTTTTATGAAAAAAGGCGGGAATAGAAAACTTTTACTTTAAATATTGTTTGTTTTAGGGATTTTTTTATAATTACGTGCTAATTAGGAAAAAACATGAGTTCTTCAAGTGATAAATATATAAGCTGCACTCCCGATTCAATGAAAATGGAAGCTGAAGCAGCAATTATTAATAATTAAAATGTTTTATTCTTGTAATGCCAGTTTTTTCTACTTACCTCACAATCGAGATGTAAAGCAGAATAGTTAGCTCGGGTGTAAGCACCAATTGCACCCTCGAACTATAGGCGCCCTCGCTGCGCTCGGGCGCCTAAATATCTCGGGCTGCAATTGATGCCTTACAGCCCTTGGCTACTAATCTACTATTAATACAATTAAGTAAGACTCAACGTGCCGGCAACCCCGTTAGCGCTGCACTTTTGCTGTATCCATCTTATAAGTTTACTTACGTAATAGAGATAATCTTATTTCAACAAGTCGTTAAGTACCGAACCGTATTTCCTACTATTGAAGATAAAGTTTTGTTAACACTAGGCGAAGTATACTTATTTTGACAAAACACATACCTATTGTTAAATGTATTCATCATCATCAGAGTTTAACAGCCCACTGCTGGACTAGGCCTCTCCTTTGAAAGGAGGAATTGGCCTACTATACCACGCTGGCCAAACGGGTTGGTATAGGGTTTGTATAAAATTTTCCTTCTCTTACAGTGCTGTTCTATGCATAATATGCTCCCTCTGTCGGCTCTTACGACACCCATGGGATGATATGGGGTGGTGACAATCTGTATTCTTAATCCGTCACCACACGGACAGGGTCATAGGTGAAAAAATAGTTGGCTGAAGGGTACATTGCCTTCAACTAAAGGCAGCATTTTTCGTGTCTCAAATCAACATCTATCATGGCATCAGAAAATCCTCGAAATTCGTAGCGTATTCGAGCCGTGAACCTTATCGGACCGCTTAATGTAGGAGTCATAAGCTCATCTCTGTTAGATGTCCGGGGTCAATGGTCCGCTGTATAGTCAGCCGGCATACTCTCAGCTTAAAATAATTTGCCCAATGTGAAAACGTCGAACGCAGTACTCGAATAAGCAGGAACTTTTCCAAGAGACGAGAACATTATAAGTAAGCTTTAAACTTGTACCATGCAGAATTTCTTCACCATCGCAAACAACCAGATTTGAGTCCGATAACTTCGTTCCGCGAACATTCTCGAAGTTTGCCGAAAGAATTTATACAGGATTTGCGCCAAGTTGTAGTGAACGGGGCGCCAGTTATGAAACGAACTGTCACCTGGTCTCTGTACAAGTTTGTGGCAAACAACATTCAGGTAGATAAAGATATATGACCAGGCATATATTCTTGGCAAAGGACGGTCTTACGGTTGCATATTTTATTTGGCAGCATTTCTGTTTAATTTTCGTGAAAATATACGATGTACCATTTTATTGTGTATGATGTACATATATTTATTAACACTCCTTCATGTTTTATTTCAAGATCAAATTAACAGTCATTTTGCGGAGCCGTGTCTTTCTAAGGAAAATTACGAAACCCGTCCTACGTATCTTGTCCATCACGTAGGTCCAGGATCATAAACTTTCTTTCGAAAAAAAAAATTGGTTTAAGCGATAGCCGAGTGGAGAGACCGACTGACTGCTACGCAGTGGGTCTCGGGTTCGAATCCACGCCACGCAACAACGACTTTTCAAGTTAAGTGCGATTAAATTGTTAATTTTCGCTTGCTAATCGGTAAAGGAAAACATCGTGAGGAAACCTGCATGTCTGAGAGTTCTCCATAATGTTCTCGAAAGACATGTGAAGTCTGCCATCCCGCACCTGGCCAGCGTGGTGGCCTATGGCCTTACCCTTCTCATAGTGAGAAGAGGCCCGTGCCCAGCAGTGGGACAGTATAAGGGCTGATGATGATGATGAATGTACCCATAAATCCTAATTACCAAGCACTTAGCTACCACGAGTACACATCACAGCCCGGTGACACAGAACATGCAATGAATCACTATGTTTACAAACAAAGCGCAAGTTTCAGGGGCGCGACAAAAGGGCCACCGCACACATAGACAGACACATTGTATTGAGATCGACCTCCCAACAATGGCGACTTACCACCGATAGTATAATGGACTTTGATCGTTAGCGAAAACAGCCCGCGCCGCTAAGAGGGTACATTGAAAGTTTGGGTTAAAACTTAGCAGTTGATTGATAAGGATGACTATGTTTTCACGGGTTGGATTAATGGTAAAGTTGTGGGGACTATCTATTTATCAAAGGCAACGAAAGCCTAGTGGAGATACCAACAGACTGCCATGCAAAGGGTATAGGATTCGAATCCACGGCGCGCACCAATGACTTTTCGGAGTTATGTGCGTATTGAATTGTTAATTATCGCTTGTCTCGTTTAACCGTGGCGCGTCGGTCCCGGTTGTCATGAAGATCTTTGACAATCGTTACAGAGCATCAGTACCTTCTAAAATAAACTGACACTAGTCTAAACCATGGAATATCGCTATCCCTTCTGGTTGCAGAGGTCAGACAGGCAGTCGCTCCGTGGAAAAGCTAATATTCAGCCAAATCCGGTTAGACTAGTAAGCGGACCCCAGATTGAAACTGGGATAACGCTAAGGGGATGATTCTCTATCTATATATCAAATTTCGTAAAACTAAAAAGTTGACTACGGGCACTACGGCAGTCTACAAGGCCAGTCTGGTCAAATGTGCGTATTGTGTCTTGTAAATTGTAAAACCATAATGTAACCAAGAAATGTTCAAATTAACTAAAAAAATATATGTTATGTATTTGTTTAGTACAAGGCACTAAACTGCTCCATGTCACATACTTCCTATATGACACATGCACACACATACCTACTAGTATAATAATAGGTATATTAATAGCCCGGTAAACCTTTGGTTTGTAAACCTTACGAGTAAAAAAGCTTGTATTAGGCGACCCAACTCCACAACATAATATCAAAGGTACGAATAGAAGATACTTAAGTTACCACTATATTTTCAGGATTCAGAACCGCCATACTTCTACGGTAACATCATTATCATTTACCACAAAGCGAACCCTACATAAAAAATGATCTATATCTCATCCCATAGTCGAATCACTATATTTTTATCTCGCCTACCCTGAATTGCATCACCAATTTTATACAAACGCTCACCCCCGACACCTTCAATAACATAAACCTTTTTTTGTGTGCGGCGTTTGCCACTAAGCTACTACCCTACCAAGTGGAAAAGGGTGGTAAGTACAAGGGCTTTGGGGATCACTATGTTCACTTTAACATGGCGCATTGGCAGGATTTTCGGCCTGATAACGGGCGTGTTGCTATTATGGGAGATGCAATCACAACGTAGAATTTTCGGGTGAGGTGGCTTTGGGTATAATCACCGGGTAGTTACGTACTATTAGAACTCCGGCGAGGCACCCTCTATGCACTTGCCATATACTATTAAAAAGTTTTGGTTCAATAGTATTGTGCCTATAGAGTCGACGATGCGACGATGTATTGAAGAATGCTATATTTATAAAAAAAAATTACAATGTTCTTTGAACAAAATAATGTTGCCAATAAGGGGGTGGCATATTTCTGCGTTGGTAGCTCACCCCTCTGTTTAAACGATTGCAAGACGCGATTAATGTCCCTACTGTTGCGAGCGGTCATGGACTACAGCCCAAAAACGGTAGCTATTTACAATTACTTTATTTTATTACAATTAGTATTAGTCGTATTGTGTCTGTTTGATTACGTGGAACACCCCCTGTGCGTAAGGGTAGGAGACTGTGTGTTATGTTTTGCTACCAGTAGCTGCGATATATTAGAATTAGAACTTAAATTATACCAAATTTAATCCTTTATTTAGACCTCTTTACGACCCTTGCCGACAATACTTATTTCTTACAATTAGAAACTTGTGCCAGAGAATTTTAGAGACAAGAACTTTACAAATATTAGCCTAAAATAGTAACTTTCGTACAGCCAAGACTATACCGAAATTAACTAAACTATTATTTATTCTGTGTTTTGTAAAGTAGATACAAAACAAATATCACTTTACTGTCGCACCGTGAGTTTCAATTTGCTTATTATTTTATATCGAAAACTGAATTTCTTATGATCAAAGAAGTACTCAAGGCGATACCTCAAAATTTTCGGAATAACCAACGAATAAAGTATCAACGTATAACTTGACTGAATTATACTTCAAAAGGAGTCAAGTAGCGTCAAGTTTAAGGCTTCGAACTCGAGTAGCGATGGAACTCGGCTAACCACGGAGCAGTACTTTGAATAATTGGAGCGTCTCCATTACCGTATACGTTGCCAGGATACCTTGACCCATCGGCGTAAGACCTACAGACTATAAAGCTTATACTGTAAGCGGAAAGGGTTCCGAATGGAGTACGTTTGACTATCCATTGTTAAATTTATCTTACATGCTCCTTAGCAAAATACTGGAAATGGTTTTGTGGAAACTATTTTATTGTTTCACTTCATTAGGGCTTTTAGAGAGGTACACAGAAATAGAGGAAGTTAGTGAAAATAGGCAAGGATTAATACTGCATAGCCTGCTGCAATATTCCTTATACCTTCCACAACGAGAGTGCGTTGGAGTTTTTCAGACCGGAATATCTCCACGACAGTTGAAGGCAAAGAACTAGAATGACCAAGACCAAAGGTTTTCGTAGAGTACGATAAATTATACCTTCCACAACGAAAGCGTATTTCAACTAGCATATTGCTAGGTGTCTCTACATCTTTCTCAGTGGGAACCCGCCTTTACAGGTCAGATTACACTGGGCAAGTATGCGTTGATGTATATACATATGAGTTCGAGTAGATGCTCCACAATTACGCAAATTGAAGTGCTTTACTGGCTCGTTACGGGTCCTTGCCGTTTGATGGCTGATGTCCTAATGAATTAGACGGTGCTTTTTACACTCGACGAGACGTCGAGGACAAATATGTGTTGGTAAATATTGGAGAAAAGAAAGGCAAATATTATTTACATATGTGTAAAAGCTTCGGTTCCTTAGAAAGCTTTTATTTAAGTTCCTAATATTCTGAATGTTATGTCTGTTTTTTTTTTATACGACTCCTCATATTTTCTGCTACGTGATTGCGATGTACTTCATAAGGAAGACACAAAAAACACAATGAAGACCCAAAATGATTTGTGGAACAAAACATCTGTGACGTCCTATGTTGTTCTACTAAAATATGAAAAGTCGTCACTATTACATATCAGGGGCCCAATTCTGCTATTTTAGATGACATCGACATCATATTTTGAATGGAATGAGATTATATTTTGAATTGACTCAAAATCGGTATTCTGCTACACAATGTCATTCTATTCTAATTTCGATATATTAAATTTAATGTCAAATATCCTGACATGAGTAGGTATTGCCATTAATGAAATAATTAACTTTATATTTGTTTTTTATGTAATATGCCCGCAAGTACGCTCTCACATTTTATTTCAATTTAACAGTTCCTTATGATCTGGTAGATGTTTCGGGAAATCTCTTCTTAGTCAGGGACCGCAAGGGTGCAGCATACGGTCCTCGAGGAACGTACATGCCAATTTTTAGCATCTTGTGCCCAGTAGATTCGGCTGTGCATAGTCAGGGAATTGTGAATGAATTTTATATATACAGATGATACCTAGCAGTGCAATATGGCAGTCTATAATACTAACCAGTACCATTTTAGTAAATGAATTTATTCGTTGGATTGTGAGAGATTTTTTGATACATAATCAATAATGTTACGTACGATTTGAAATCGAACATTTAAAATATGGGTGTTTTGAATATGTGTATTTACAGTTTGACGTTTGTCTTTGTACAAAAATATATTTAGCAGAATACCGTTTATGTATTGTTCAACTCTCAATATATTCGCAATATTATTTCAATGTCTCTTAATTTAGGAGAATACCATTATGACGTAAATATGACACTGACATTATATCGAAACTGCATTTTGAACAAATATAATTACCAGAATTGGGCCCCTGGCTACACTCAGGTTTTTGGCTACATTTTACATGACAAAAGATTGAGTTTGCTATATAATAACGAGCCGCACATGGAAAAATGAAATTATGTAAAAAATAAATATAAAACGCCCATTTTTGTATCTCTAACTTAAAAAGTAGTCAAGCACTTTAACTTTAATTTAACAATAAAAGGTAGCATCGTTCGTTTTCAAGATCTTATAAAGGTAGGTTTCCGTGTGGTGACGGATTAAGAATACGAAATATCACCACCCCATATCATCCCATGGGTGTCGTAAGAGCCGACAAAGGGAGCATATTATGCAGAGAACAACACTGCAAGAGAAGGAAAACTTGATACAAACCAACCGTTACAAACCAACCCGTTTGGCCAGCGTGGTATAGTAGGCCAATTCCTCCTTTCAAAGGAGAGGCCTAGTCCAGCAGTGGACTATTAAAGGCTGATGGGATGATAAAGGTAGCGTGCTTTTACAATTTTATTTTATGTTCATCAATTTCGGTACAGTCGTGAAAGCGCAACAAATGTAAAACATACAATATTGCATTTACAATATTAGTAATGGAGGCAAAGTTTCAACCTCCCTATGGTGAACTTTGATCCATTGTTTACACAATCACATTAGCGCAATGTCCGTGTCCCCCCGTTGGTAAAACCTACTGGCATTGCCCCAAAAATTTATGAAATAATTTCAATAACGGTGTGAGCCGTAACACTAGACCATTACTCAATATAATAATGTAAATATAAATCACGTGTGAAATCATACAGTGGGTGCAACCCCTCGCAATATGTTACATGGGGTTGAATTTGGTACCATTTATAGACCACGACTCGACGCCGACATTCGTTAGAGGACCAATATTTCGAGTACTTTGCTCACTTTCCTATGATATGACCTTTCATTTGATTTAGGTTTTTTCAACCGCCAGAAAAATGATAATGTGATGAATATATAGAAACATGTACTAAAAACAATTACTTAGATCAGAAGAATGGTAAACGTAAATAAAAATATTTTTATTAAATTTGTAATGTCATACGTAATTTTTTTAACAAATTGGTTATCTGCTTGCTCGCTATACACAAGAAGATATTCCATTGTTAATACCATATTCCGTTCAAAGTTTTAAACGGCCGCAAGGATTCGATTTGATATAAATATTATACATTAGGTAAGTATCTTACACTGTGTCCAACTCTACAGGTAAGTAGGTATAGCTACATTAAATCGTAGAATAAAATTTTATAATCTATTTTAGAAAGCCCACGATAATCGTTTCACTATTAAAATCAAATTAGTGTCGTGTCGATATCGTATCGTATAATATAAATGAAAGCCACCAATACGCTTTACCGGGGCAACTTATAGACGCACTCAATGAAAGAAATAAACGCGTGAAACGGTGCGTGAATGGCGAACGGCTAATGCGTGCTATTTCTCTTTTTAATTAACTTAAGTAGTTTTTAATGTTCTTGTACAAGATTAATTTTACATAATGGCAAAATGTATTTAAAATTAAATTGAAATGTTATGTTGAACGTGTATAGGGTCGTTATAATTATATTTAAAACTGCTGCTGTTGCGACGGTTGTGTTAATTAACAATAATTAAAAAGGTTATTATTAGTGTAGTGGGCGCATCATGTCAAGTAATTAAGGGTTTAACATATTGAGTGAATAAAAGGGTTTCCCTAAAAACCTAATAAGTACAGATGACAATATGGTGGTTTTTATATGTGGGAAACGGTCACATGTGTGTTTGCACTTTATGCGTAGGTTTGGCGAGGGCTAGTGACAATACAACAATTAGGGAATAAAAGGCATTTCACAAACGAACTCATAGAAACCGCGCTTTGGACATTTATATCTTTTTTCTTTTTTTTGGAAGTTATGTACAGTCGAACAACTTCCCGCTAGACCACCATAAGGGCGATAATTGCTCAGCAAGACATCGTCGCTTCCAGTGCGCTACTTTACACTAATGGTGGTTAATATAGCATATAGCACAATAGCACAGCACGCAAATTTTATTTCGCATCTAATAGCAAGTTCGTTCGGCTCTCGTTCGTGCTATAAAATAGCATATAGAATCAAATATCGCGCCGACGCGACGGCACATCGCACTTCACACGTTCGCAACGCTGCGAATTGCGATATTTGCGATCAGTTTTCGCGTGCTAACGCGAGCAGCCTGACCTGAACTTACGTAGCGTGCGAATTTTAGCTGTTCGACGGCTCGCGCGATTTAAGTAGGCATATAAGTACGCGAGTTATTTTACGATCACAAAAGTTAAGTGTTTTGTGTTTGATAAAAAAAAACTGTGATAGGACACGTAATACTGTGTATCTATGAATGATCTGTGTAACATGTGTGTTAAAATGATTTAAATAACACAATATAATTATATACAGTCCTAAGCCTGAAAAGTATGAAGGAAAATTAATTGACTTATTTATTACTAATTAGTTGGTTAATATTAGTTTGTTGTGCATAATGATTACATTTTATACTTAGAAGAAATGTACAAATATGTATATGTATTGTTTACCTATTCATGTGTAACATTACAGTTGACCATGTTATCTGCCCCACGCGTTAAGTATTCAGACTCGTTAGTCAAATAGCATGTTTGTCGACGCTATATTAACCTATGTTCAAATATGGATAGCGCGACAGCGCGCTAAGCCGTACATGTGCTAAAACTAACGGTCACACGAAGGGTGTTGACGCTTCGGACGAGAGCATGCTATATTATAGCATTTTTAATAGCATGCTAAAAAAATTAGCATATAGTTCATAGCATGCGATTGATAAATAGCAGATTCGAACATCATTACTTTACACGCACATTGACACTCGTATACAAAACCAGTTTCTAGTGTGCCTCTACTTGAGCGAGCCAAAGGATACTTTTTTTCAAACTGGTCCACCGCCGACTTTTTTGATTGTATGTAGTACCTGCGTGATAACTGATAAGATATCTTTTTAAATTTTCTTGGTCACCATGTACCTACTACTAACTGTTAGTACCTATGCTAACCATACCACTGTATACACCTCATATCCTCATATGGAAATATATATAGTGGCACGTTTACACCAATAAAACCACATTATACAACGTGACACAAATTACACGCGCAATATCTCCGTATCAGACGAAATTTGAACAGATCTCGTAAATAGCGGTAACTATATTGGATAGCTATAAGCGTTCGTTCTTTGTTATGTGACATGTATGTGGCACTAATATATGTAATATTGGACTAGAAATTCCTCTGTAGATTTATCACCACATATTTAATTTGTATAATATATCACAATAGTAGGTGTCTCCTATATTCGAATTTACTGAACAGTACCTCTGTGAAAATGGTGTTTGCAACATATTCACGCAGAAGCTTTTTAAAAGATTTGATTACCTTTGCTTAGCTTTAACGTTAGCTGCCTCCGTGGTCCAGTAGATAGCGTATGCTACTGCTGATCGGAGGACCGGGGTCGATTCCCGGGTCGGGCAAAAGCATTACTGGGTTTTTTCGAATTCTCAGTAGCAGCACGGAGTCTGGTGATGTGCCCGATAACAGCAATAGGCTCGCCTCCTATTACGTGAGACCTAAAAAATCGTGGCGAAATGTGGGTGTAATATACACCTCTGCCTACCCCTTCGGGGATACAAGCGTGAATCTATAAAAAAAAATAGCTTTTACGTCAGAATAGCACTTAAGCTAACGTTTTTTGTGTTGCATAAGAATAATAGCAAACTGTTGTTGGGTTGGCAACTCGGCAAACTACCAACGCAAAGGGCGGTAAAGCACTTGTGTCTTCTCTGGTCTCCATGGGAGGCGGTAATCGCTCACCATCAGGTTACCCGTCGGTTCGTTACCATATTAAATAAAGAAAAAGAAAATCACCACCCACGCAGGCGAAGCCGCGGGCAGATACTAGTAAAGTAGGTACAAAGCACAACGAAATCCCACTTGTTCACTAACATTATACGTTTGAATTGTTTAGCCCCGAATGCTCAGCGGAGGCGGATCGATTACGCGTCGGGCCATATTTCACCGGGTTCACACCCCAACACTTACGCAAACCGCTTTACAAAATAAAAGAATTTCACTCTGATATATGTGTGAAATTCGGCGAAATTTACATAAAAGAATAATGTATATTTTCTTTGCAATAAGATTCTTACCATTTTCGCTATGCATAATAATGTGTGGGTACTTTTTACTTAAAATATTTATGCGGAAAGCTACTGTACATTACAATTTATTCAATTGAATTAAAGATACACTTTAGGGTAAATTTTTTTTAACCCTGCATCATCCGGCCAGCAAAATCTATTTAGTACATTTTCTTAGATCTTTAGTACGATATGAGTATGGACAAATAAATTTGAGCAGGTTTGCTACAAGCTAAACCGTAAGCGACAAAATATTCACTATGCCCGAATTGACATTAAAATGACAAAAGAAAGAAAAAAGCTTAGCCTCCGAACCAAATGACTATAAAACCAAAATGATATAGAGAAAACCAATTACAAGGAAATGCACTAGCAGCATTTTCATACCATTAAAGAAAATTATTCTGCATAATATCAAAAGTGAACAATATTCAAGACTGAATATGAATTCAATTAACCGTCCGCATAGCTCATCAACATCATTCTACTATTAATTAAAGAAGACAATTTTATGTGCATTTCTGCGAAAGAATCTGACTTCGAGTGCAGTGGGTGTAATTAATCTTCATAATGGTTTTGCTCTTCGATTTTCGGTTTTGGCTGTGAACTCCTCTATTAATATATGAAAAAGTAGAATTAATTAAAATTGATACATGACAAGACTCATATTCTCATTTTGCGTAAAACAAGCAAATGCAGATAATTATTTGATAATTTTAATACACTTTATAACAAAGCAGGCCTTAATAAGAATGAATTTTCATTGAAATGGCTTGGCACTGTTGCCAAAACAGAGAACTTGAAAGTTTGCCTGTAGCGCCATATGGAATGAACGCTCTTAAGCGCCTGTCAGACCAATTAATGCATCTACCGCGCATGGTAAAATTTTGTGATGATGAACATTGATTAGTGATTAAGCCTCATTCACTAGTTCCGTCATGATGTACGTATTGAATGAAAGCAGAATCGGTACGTGATCGTAATATATTTGTTTAAGCGTCATCTAATAGGGTTCGATCCCATGTCCATTTAAATAATGTTGATAGCTATCTCTCTCATTATCTTATACAGCAACACGTGTCGGAATGGAAATATGTAATAGCTTAACAGAAACTTATATCAAAACTACCACAGGAGTCGAAATTTCAAGATCAGTTGCTTACACATTCCACTAAACTAACAAAACAACTACAATTAATACTAAACCATATATTCGAAACATCGATTGCGCGTACTTCGGGACCCAAGGCGAGTCTCTTAGGTCGCGAACGGGACTATAATTGGTCCCAGGTTAGATTCCCGCTCAACTCAAACATTTGTGTGCGTGAACATGGATATTTGTCTAAGGGTTGATTTTTCAATCGTCAGTTAAAATTTACTTGACAGTTAAACTGTAACCGGGCTAAATTGAAAAGTACGTAACATCATTGATCTACTTTATCCATAACCGTCGTTTTTAATTTGTCAGTGTTATATTTTATTGATTTGTTATCTTTTAACTGATGTTTGAAAAATCGGCCCTTAGTCTGGGTGTTGATACGTATAATATGTATATATTTCCAAAAAATAATAATATGTAAACAGTTCATGTTTATCCATTGTCTAGTACCCATAGTACTTGTACTAAGTAGAGCCTTGGCTCTACTTAGTTTGGGACTAGATAGTGTTGTGTGAACGTGGTAGAATGTTATTCCAGAATGTTATGCCGATCGCCTTCACACACGGGTCCTAAAAACGTACAACCAAAAGGGGTATCGCGCGACCCATTTACTCATGCAGCTAAAATCAAACACATTACAAAAAACAGCACGGTACATAGAGGGGACGTATTCACCCTCCATGGCAGCCGAGTTTAAAGGATTCATGGGGACGTAATACCGTTAATGGACTCTGTAGCTCACTAATTAGTCTATGAAATTGTCTGTATTAAATATTTATCACTTCCTTTGACGGTCCGTTAGTGAAGGCAGTCTGTGGAAAAATCATTTTTATGATGTCGAGTAATGAGTTTAAACCAATTTGCATGAAGTTGTTTAAATATGTTTATCGAAATTAAAATTATTTCAGAAAGGAGGACGGGAGCTGGAGGGTTCGTAAGAATCTGGATATTGAAGACCTTGTTGCTAACCCAAATATTATCGGCGAGATTGAATGAATCAATTAATCAAATTGAATATTTCAGTTTGACTTTTAGGAACTAAAAGTTTAACCTTTTGAACGCCAGAGCAAAAACACATGAACCTGCCCTCAACGCCAAGCCACAAATTTCGCGCAAATACCTACGAAAAAAATAGGGATTCCAGTACTACATCGATATTTAATTGTATTTTTATTTTCGTCTCCGATTTCAGAATATAATGTCCTTGTAACATTGAAATTTAATTCCTAATTACACTTCCTCCTACTATAGTTATACATAATTTACAGAGTTGTATAACACCGTAATAACAGTTATGAGACGACAACATAATTAAATGTAATGACTATAGGCACAGCACTAGTCTTTATCTGCTGTCTTCTATTTGTGACCATGGCGTGGACGGCCCGCCATTTGTATGACTATTTCGCTTCCGAAATAAGGATGTAGCAACGTAAATCTCGCTTATCGATGTGTTCCCGTACCATATTATCTATACATATTATAAAACGAAGTCCCCCGCCGCGGTGTCTGTCTGTCTGTGCGCTTAAAACTCGAAAAGTACTGGACAAATTTTTATACGGTTTTCAACAACATCGAGAGTGATCCCTGAGGAAGGTTTTAGTGTATAATAAGTTTAGGTTTTGTGCAAACTGACGATATTACGACGATATTAGTTCAACGCGCCGGCAAAAATTGAGCCGATCGGGAACTTTCCTCGAAAACGCTGCCAAAACCTTTCGAGTTATAACAATACAATGTATGGTGGGATTGTACCGCGGAAAAAGTCCGCAATGGTATATGTCTATCTTCCAAGGATAACCCACAATAAACATATTTTGCTTTTACATCTATCTATCTATACTAATATAATAAATGTTTGTTTGTTTGTTTGAACGCGCTAATCTCAGGAACTACGGATCTGGAAAATTCTTTTTGTATACGAAAGCCCAGTTATTCCGGAAGGCTATAGGCTATATAACATAACGCTTCGACCCTTTGGGCCGGGCAAAAGGCTAAAAAGGCTAAAAGATAATGTCGGCTAACCTCAGGAACTAGCAGTCGGATTTTAAAAATTGTTATTGCCTATGATAGCCCAATTATCCCGAAAGGCAATATACAATTACGCCACAACTTTTAGGGGCCAGACAAAAATAATAAAATGGTCAAACGAGAAGGGGGAGGGTTGGGTCAAAGGCAAAAAAAGGCTAAACGAATAGGATACAATCTATATGCGTATCGTTTTCGAGATTTTCGGGACGCTGATTAATAATATGAAATTGATTTAGTGACCCAAGATGGCGGACGGGAAATCAAAGATGGCGGACGGGAAAATTTTAGAAATCAATATGGGTATCGCCGTCGATATTTTAAGGGGTGGGGAATCGAAATACAACATCTATTTCGTGATCAAAGATGGCGGATGGGAAATCAAAGATGGAGGATGAGAAAAATTTAAAAAGTCAATATGGGTATCGTCTCTGATGATTTAAGGGATGGTGAATCCAAATACGACATCTATTTCGTGATCAAAGATGGCGGATAGGAAATCAAAGATGGCGGACTGGATTTTTAAAGTCGATGTGGGTATCGTCTCCGATATTTTAAGGAATGGGGAATTCAATATTATATAAAAATCTATGTTTGTTTATTTATCATTTATAGACTCTGAAATGATAAGAGATTAAGCGCTAAGGCAATGGTAACTTTGGAAAAGGGTCTTGGAAAAAAGAGAATTAAATAAAAACTCTTAAAAAGGCGATACGGAGTCCGCTGGGTCAGCTAGTTTTAAAATAAATAAAACGGTTTTTTTTAATTAGGTACATTTATAATCTTTATTATTCCGAATGTTCAAACAGTTTAAGTATATGTATCAGTATAGGCACATGAGTAGGTAAACGGAACAGAGACACAGCTTCATACAACAGCGCGTATCGGTTGCACTACTACGAGCACGCGGCTTATGTGTGCGTGACCACTGGCCGCTTGTCGTGTACGCGGCGAGAGTGGAAAGAACCGGTTTACGTAGGCACAGGCAGTTGACAATCTTAGGGTAATTACGACGCACGTTGTTTGTTTTGTACGTTGCAAGTTTTAATATTTTAATGTAAAAAAGTGGTGTTTTATTATTAATAATGGTTGTTTATTGTACTGTGTGTATGAATAATACTAGATGAAATAATTAAATCATTATAAAGATTTTAACAATGGTAACGTACAATTGGGTTTTTTAATTAGGTATAACTCCTGATAATTTTGTCGCATTTATTGAATTGCTCGAGCAAAAGTTTCGCGAATATTTCGATCTTGAAATAAATATTGTCAATGTTGGCAACGAAATACTTAACAACTCATTAGTTGTGAAATTGTGTAAAAGCAATTAATGTTTACAAAACCAATGACTATCAGAAAGTAATCAGCCATCGATAGGGATTACAAGAAACAGGTGCATGCGATTTTCGACCTTATTGACGTAACTCAGAATTTATAATTTTAATAACGTATCAATGTCAGAAAGCAAGAAAATACCAAAAAAAAGTCTGTCATGAATTGTCAATAAGATCGAAAATCGCAGGCACCTGTTTTTTGTAAGCCCTATCGATGGTTGATCATTTTATAGTCATTTGTTTTGTAGACGTTCATTTGTCTTACACAATATATTTTTAAACTTATTTTAGATACCTATCCCCGTGGTAAAACTAGTGGCCATAATAGCTAAAGGAGATTCCTATGTTTATTAGCAAAATAGATCATATTACCAGAAAATATTCAACACGATTAGTAGTATCGTTGGGAATGTCAAATAAATCACGTCGTCACGTCGTGTCCTTGGTAACAAATGTATATTTTTATTTCTTGCTTTTAAAAGTTTCAGGTGCATGCCTTTTTTGGTTCCACTCGCTATTTTATTTACAACTGTACTTCTGCCGTATAGCGAATCCGTCAAGTCCAAGAATCTGCCAAATCACGAATCTGTCCAATCCAGAATCTGTCGTATACCGAACAAGCAATTTGTCTTAACCTATTGTGACAACCCTACCAAAATAGATAACAAATTTACAAGCTCTTAAGAAGCTGTCTCTCTGTTCGGTTTATTTACTCATGTGGTATAGGTACGTATAAACATAAAAAAATATATATAGTTGTTTCACGAAAAAAGAACATTCCCAAATGTACCTATCTAACTTATTTTTAACAAAAATAAGTTACATTCGGTCTACTAGCACCAATACTGGGCCACATACCTACTGATATTATCTCGTTTTTTAATAAGATTAATTTTTGTTTAAAATAAAATCAGAAAAAAATTACTGTGGGTACTTCCTTAGGTACCTTTAAATCATAGTCGTCCAACGATTTTGTTTCCGAAAAGCCTTCGTCATCAGGATTCAGGAACTCCTTCTAATATACGAAGAAGTTCCTCCGTAGTCATTAAATTCGCACTCATTATATAAAATAAATAATAAATATTTTAATAATGTTTACTTTCTTCACTATTTCTGATCGCCTGCGCTTGTGACGTCACGATGCTGTCGTCTATTTGTGACCATGGCGTACAAGGCACTGATAATTCGGGTTGTATTAGGGATGCGCCTGAGTCAAGATTAGCGGATATCGAAATTCGACCCAGCCAATTTTATCTTCGACTATGTAGCTATTAAAATGTCTTTTTAAGTCTGATTCTATTAAACTAATGCTGTTTTATCCTCGTACTAAATTATACCTAAAATTATACATTGTAGAAGGAAGTTTTAAAACGATCTTTGATGTAATTTTTTTATATTATCTAACTTGCGCTACATCACTAGCGGTCACATATTTGTGACTGTGGCGTGTGAGAACATTCTTTTTTAAGATTTGATTTCTTACTTTTTAACGTAAAATGTCTCAATATCTATAATGCTATTTAACTCGTTTAATAGAAATAAACGAGCATTAGAACTTCTATTTTAAGGTAATATAAATAAACAGGCGTTAAAGTAATGTTCAAATTGTTTATTTCGTGTTTTTGTATACCGCTTTTTCTGTCACGTATTTGTGACGTTGGCGTCCAGGGACAGTTTTCGCTTGTCACATATATGTGACCATGGCGCTCAAAAGGTTAAAATTAATATACAAAAGGTGTGTAAGTACATTACTTTTACCAATAAAAGTATTTTATAGGCACCTCATTAGTTACGAGCGGAAATGGACCGGTAACCACCGGCAAGACGAAGATAATATAATTATGTAAGTTATTACGCTATTTTTTAGTTTAAAAACATAAATGCATTTGACTGATGAGATCATTATTATTCTACTTTCACGTAAACGGGTGGTATGTAGGGCAGTAAAAAATGATTACACTTTTTTTTTCGTGTGCCTCCGAAACGATTCTTATCCTGATACAAGAACCGGGACCGACAGCTTTACGTGCCCTCAAGCACGGTAGCGCTCAGATGTAAATGTCACACACGGTCACCCATCCAAGTGGCGACGTGTGCAAGCGTTGCTTAACTTTGCCGATCTGTTAGGAACAGCAATCGAAGTCTCGCTATGAGCGCTACAATTGATATTTGATTGATGATTACACTGAGGAAGTTACTTGGAATTACAAGCATCGCCACTTCAACCGAAAATTGCTCCTAGATATTGCAAGTACCTATTATACTGTAACTAGGTATAAAATATTGATGCTGCACAGTTTACAGGCCTGATATGGTTTTATGGTTCGTGTTTTACGATCTTTGTGTAGACTCATCATCATTTGGCAGACGGTTAATAAAGTTATATGGCATGAATAATAACAGCCATTATACATATAAGAAATTGAATATATATAACATACTTAACCAAAAGTTTATTATAGAAAATTTTCGCGCTAAGAATAAATTATGTTTCACGGGAATTTAGCAAACATCCAATCAACGGATACAAATTATCAACATTCATAGTTAGAACAATATTAATGGAGAGGATGGATGACGAAAGACTGACAAAGAAGATATATAAGGCAAGTGTGAATGGGACAGCACGAAGGGGAAGACCTAGGCGGACGTTCTCTGACCAGATTGAATACATCTTAAAAGAAGGACAGGTCAGAAGTACCCTAAACAGAAGAGCATGCATGAGAAACTTGATGGGATTGAATGAAGCAAGAGAGGTATGTGAGGATCGTTGCAAATGGCGTTCCGTAGTCTCTGCCTACCCCTCCGGTAAACAGGCGTAAGTCTATGTATGTATGTATACTTAGAACAACAATTGGTGGACCACATAAAGAAATGTCCCGTGTTGGGATCGAATCTCAAACACTTGTATTAAAATGCCGCTTAAACCACTACGCCATCGGTGCAGATAAATAATTAAAAGCCAACGAGTAGAGCTAAAATCCTTTCCGTCCAACGTAGTCGAGAGTAACTAGTGAAACATTGTTTGTTTTTATTTAGCCCGCTCTGTTGTAAAAGCAACCATTAATATTGAATAGGACTGCCACAAGACACACCGGTGTAGCAGACCGGCTAATATACAATGGGAAAGCCGTTTAAATACTGAAAGCTACATATAAATGTATTGATTACAATAATTGGGCATATCCTTTAAAGCATTTAAGACATTGATTTGAAAGAATTATATTCTGAGAGGCAGTGACAGCCTAGTGGAGATACCAACAGACTGTCATGCAGAGGGTATCGGGTTCGAATCCTAGGCACGCACCACTGACTTTTCGGAGTTATGTGCTTATTGAATTATTAACTATCGCTTGCACCTTGCCTTGGAGAGCACGTTAAGCCGTCGGTCCCCGTTGTCATGAAGATCTTTGACAGTCTTTGCCCTTCGGGTTGCGGAGGTCAGACAGGCAGTCGCTCCGTGGAAAAGCTAATATTCAGACAAATACGGTTTGACTAGTAAGCGGACCCCGGGTTGAAACTGGGATAACGACAGGAGAAAGAAGAAGATGTTCTGTCAAATCAATGTCTGTCAAGAACAGAGACGGATCCCGGACTCCAAGACGAAAAGTCTTGGATGCAAGCAGGATAACTAATTTCATGGTTATTCACAAATTATAATTCTAGGATTACAATTTGTGAATAACCTTTAAATAAAAGATAACACCAAAGATAGAAGAACGAGTGCGGGTTGGCAGACTTCATACGTCATTCGAGAATATTATGGCGAACTCCCAGAGATGCAGGTTTTCTCACGATGTTTTTCTGTACCGTTGAGTTCATATTTCATAGCAAATAGCTCCTGAGTACAACAAATACATATTTTGCTAGCCATTTGCAAACATAATTCGTTCCGACAACGCAGTCGGGTTTCACTCACTTAGACGGTATACATGAAACTATATCTCACTGCTATAAGCCGGGTTATATTTCACTTCTTTACGCTGTTTCGGACTAAATATTATATGTGATAAAGATATGTGTTCCCTTGTGGAAACTTCTGTGACTCTTACGAATGTAATATTTAGGAAAATTATTTTATAATGGCAGAGTTTACGTCCTAAATCAGATGATGTTAGTATTTTTGCTGAAGTCGACCGATTCGCGGACATACCGTACAGGAGGCATGGAATGATTGAACCCTTCATCAAATTTTACCATTAACCATTTCGAAAAGAGACGGGTTTCGGAAACTAGTAATTGCGCAAGCTGTCTCTTTCTGTTCTATAATTTATAGAATTCTAGAAAGATACAAAAACAGCGACGGAAAAGGGCATCGCTTTCGAACATTTGTGGTCATCATTATTAGACAGCTTTCAGGAAATGCTCTGTCCATAACCCTATGTGAATTTCATCTCATCAGTCTATTGCAGTCTAGTGCTGGACGTTGGCCACCTCCAGGGTACGCCAAAATTCGATCTCCTGTTATTGCCATCCCGTTGTGAATGCTTACAACATAAACCACACAGTCAAAGTCATGTGCAATATCTAGTCACAAATAGAAATAGGAACATTTGATTAATTTGCACAATCGGAGCGGACGCCTATCAGATATCTTATGATACCGACCGCTGACACTTTGCTATTGCGATCAAATAACTACATGACGTGAGAAAATTATAATCCAAGAGGCTTACCATGACCTCTTATTGCGATTCAGTTTACGACCTAAACTGAATAGAATCGCAATATCGTACTATGACCTCATTATAACGGCTCAGTTTTGGTGTTTACATTTCAATACGACGCAGCTGTGAGTTGGATAGCGTTTGAACCGAAATCTTAAACCATTCGTTCCTTTCCCGTAGGAGACCGTACCATGAGTGTAACGTCAGCTCAAACTGAACCGCGTATCTGTCAGATTTAGCGATTCAATAAAAGTTACAATTTGTAGTGGATAAACTGGATAGTTAGAATTATTATTGGGTTTTTAGACATTATATGTGGATTTAAATCGGTTTAAGTTAATTATAGATCGGTTTCTGTGTCAGAATTTCTATAATACTGTGTTAAATCTTACAAAGTTACATAAACTCTGTGAAATTTGTGAATCGATGTGCCAAGGACTCTAGTTTTATTCGGTTTATTGAATGTGATAATGTATCTAGCACTTCACGTCGTAAATAAAGGCGCTAAGCTGGACAACACTCGTATTCATACATACCAAAGAGCATTTGATGAAACCACACGATGAAACAGAATTCATCAAAAGATTTCGCCTCGCTAAACTATTGGCCCTAGATATTTTATGAGAAGCATTGAGACCATTGTCTATGCAACCGGTGACGTCCACCGATCTCAATAGCTTAAGGTAAGAAACATTCTGTACCAAATATGCTAATAAATTCATGAAACCATAGAATATTTTAGTGTGACTGCAGTATAGACACAATATTCTTTTAAGGTACATAACATAGTATCTTTAACTTACAAGTCAATAGTTACTTGACTTAGAGACTTATTGATAACATATAATTACTTAATTGTTACTTTATTTGTTGTAGATAGTGACTGTACTGACATTTTCTGCTTCTGGGTGAAAACAACAAACCAAAGGAGACCAAAAACCGATTGGTGACATGCAGCTTATTCTATGGCTCAACAGACAGTGGCAGCAGATATTGCAAACTGCGGAAAGAGATTCTTCTCGAATGATAAAGAATTATATCTGCTTGTCCAAAATATAAGAAAGCTTACTAAAACTGAGGTAAAGTATGCTTTTGTTAAAAGTTAAAGTAATTAACAGAATTCAATAGTATTGAATAATTAATACTTATTTTTGTACTTGTTTCAGGTTTTATCAAGGTTTTCATGATGTTCTGGGTGGCACTCATTCGCGCTGCTATTGCCAAACTAGCATTACGTTCTAACTTGAAGAACATTTTTTTATTGTAGAAAACACTATCACTTATTGGTACAACACTTTTATATTATATGGCTTTGATAATATAAGTTTTATGTGAGCTAAAAAAGTATTTATTTTTTATTTACTTACTGAACATACTTTGCACCACCCTTTCCAATTTTACTGTACCCTTACAATGTGCATTTAAATTAAGGTGTATTTCTTTCCAAATCCTGTGTTATAGTTCCCTAGCTTGTGGCGATTTACTGAATCACAGAACTATATCCCTACACTTATCTTAAAAATCCCACAAGTGCACAAGTTGGTTGTTACCTAGTTAGGTACTCTTCGACGCAAGGGTTCACTGTATACAAAAAAGAAACCACTTAAAATAACAATGGCGATTTCGTTTAGCTGCGAAATCTTTGTATGAGTGAATCAATAATATTTCATAGTAAAGAAGAGAGATAAAGATAATAGCGATCCCAATAATTCTAATTTACATATCCCATTATAAGAAAATTTTAAACTTGGGTTCAGACTTAATTAAGCATTAAAAGCAATAATAAATATGGAAACAATACTTCTAAGAATAAAATAGGCCTTGATATTGTATTACTTGTTTTGTTAACCTTGAAATGCTAACCATCAAAACATACGTTCGTAACTTCCACCGAGTCAGTATTTGTACCGTTTTGCTAGGTATTTTTGTGAGAAAAAATAACGTAACGTAACGTATTTTAATTAACTATTCAATATTGTAGTTATTTTTAGTACAAAATATATTCGCTTTGTTATAAAAGAATCTTAATTTAGTTGTAGCGTACAAGTTATAACTACATACAATATTGTAACTTGACGAAACTGGCTGACTGAATAATAGTTTCTGAACGCAAACAAGGGAAAGAGACCGCATTATTCACGAACTGTAAAGCTTGGTCTCTTTCTGTCAATGTGATTATATTGCGTCATTGCGATCCAGCGATATCATTCATTCATTCTAACAATCCAAACACGATTCAGTTTAAACAAACTCATGGTACGTTTTAAAACAATTCAATTTAAGAACCTACACTGAATTGCTCCAAAACTGAATCGCTTGTTAAAAGTTCATGGTAGGCCTCCAGGTTATAGGCAACTCTTGCAAAACTAGTATGTTGTATAATCAGAATATGAAGCCAGGTTTACGTATTCGAGGGAATGGTTTAAATGAAAACGTCTGTTCTTGAAGCCTTAATTTAATGTCTAACTATGTAAAGGATAGAAGATTTATTTAATGTAACGTCACCAAAATACTTAGATAAGATTAAATCCTATATCGAATACAGAAAGCAACGTTGTAATAGATTTAGTTAGAAGCACAATAATATTACTAATTAGACAAAAATAATCATAGCAAATCCAAACTTTCGCAAAAAAGGGATTTAACACATACCACAGCCTTTGTTAACCGTTTATAATATTGACTGGTTATTTCACTGACCTTATAATACATTGTAGGAAATATGTACAAACATGATTTATATATAGAAATCTATATCCCTATCTCAAACTTGAACATCGGTTAGATAATAAGTAGAAAGTATGACCAAATCATTAAAACAGCTTGTTCTAAACACATTACGTCCATAACACTAATAGAAAATTATGAGCCGCCACCAAAACAATGCAGCCGATTTCTTCGAGACAAATCATAAAATTTTATAGTCCTATTACTACCAACTAAACAAGCGCACGCCAGTCTAAAAAAAGCTACCAAAACAATCAAAGTGAGCACTTTTGAAAACACTTAACTCCCCTTTTAAGTTATATTTAAATCCTTATGGAAACATCCCACCCTTTAGCTACGTGCAGGGTTGGTAGTAAACGATTCGTGAGACAACTGTTTGTTGGGAACAGCGGAACTTTGTTGAGGGTAGTTTTGAACGTGGCCAGTCGCTTTGCATAAGGATGGCAGTGAATAAAATGACTGGTTATAAAGTAGATATTGTAACTCATACCAAATTGCAGCTAGCCTGTATTTTGGGAGTCAGTGTTTAGTTGATAGGTTACGATACAGTTTCTATTTAAACTAACTTTTTTATGTATAACATCACATTTTTTTATGTATAAAATGTAATGTTATATTAGGGGATAACCCCATGTCGCTGTGTATACGGCAGCCCTACCGTGTAGTCAAAAAGCCCAATCGTGCGTCCACTCATTAACGCTTCACTTTGACTGTCGAGTACTCTGCCAAGCACGTTTTATATCAACGGCCACCACTACGGTAAAAGTGCCCATTACACCCGAAACCCCAACAAATTTCTAAAATCCCCTTTTAATGAGACCTGTATTATGAACGGATGGGTTTCATGAATTAATAATTCATAAAATGTCGTATAATCCTTGGAGATGAAGTGGCTTTTAAAGACATCATGCTGGCATCTCTAATTCAGCGTTTTGTTAAATAAGGTTGAACATTTTGTAAAATACTAGAGGATGCCCGCTGCTACGCCCACATATTTGTTTATTTATCCGTTTCTTCCATCCCGTATGAATTTTAAGCAATCCCATAGTGTACCTTACGGTCCATAATTAACATACATGCCAAATTTCAGCTTCCTGCGTCCAATAGTTTCGGCTGTAGCGTGTCTGTCAGTCAGTAAGTAACGTAAGGATTTTATATATTAAGATTAGATGAGCCCGCGGTTACACCCGCGTTATTTAGGGCTACTGCTATGCTCCCATGGCGCATAGTGTGATGTTATATAGCCTATAGCCTTCCTCGATAAATGGGCTATCTAACACTGAAATAAAATGGCAAATTGATCCAGTAGTTCCTGAGATTAGCGCGTTCAAGCAAACGAACAAACTCTTCAGCTTTATAAGATGTATACAGACGTTTAACCTTGCTTTAGCTAGGGTTAAAATCGATAGAGAAAGGCGGGACCACATAAAACCCACCCGTTCATTGAGATGAGACGGAAAAATGTTGGAAGACAGCGTCCTTATTATCTCGTCAACTACAATCACCAGTTTATTGAGCGTTCTATTGTCAGTGATCATTGTGTTCGCTATTCTTTGCTGCTGTTATAAGATTTAAAAATAGGTATGGTAAAGGTTATTTAAATATTTGAATGAATAATTTTTATGAATGAATATAAACAATAGTTGTAATTTTTTCGTTTTTATTGCCTACATATATTCTTCTGTTACTGACTGACCGCTTGCCAGACAAGCTACAGCTAAAACTATTAGGCGCAAGGAGCTGAAATTTCGCTTGTATGTTTCTAGGGGACCGTAGGGTTGCACTTAGAAGTTTAGACACACAGATAACCATTTGTTGTTGAAAATACTGTATTTTTTTATTTTATATTGCTTTGTAAAACTCTTGATACTTACATTGCCAACCAGTCAGATTTAAATTGTCCATCCCTTATTATATTAATGTATCTCAATATCACTAATATTTAATTTCAATAATTAATAAGTTTTCCGTGTGGTGACGGATTAAGAATACGAAATGTCACCACCCCATATCATCCCATGGGTGTCGTAAGAGCCGACAGAGGGAGCATATTATGCAGAGAACATCACTGTAAGAGTAGTAAAACTTGATACAAACCCTATACCAACCCGTTTGGCCAGCGTGGTATAGTAGCCAATTCCTCCTTTCAAAGGAGAGGCCTAGTCCAGCAGGGGACTTTGAAAGGCTGATGATGATGAATTAATAAGTTTTATAATAGTACATCAAACAGTATAAGATCCTAACAGTTTAACGACGTACGAAGCCTACGTAGTTACGCCATGTTGTATGCAAATAAAAAGGTCTTATATAGGGAATGCATATCTTGCGAGATTTGGACTCAAGCGAGATCTCGCGAGTTTATGAAGCCAATTTCGAGATCTCGCGAGATTGGCAATTTTGTATGTTTTTTTTTGTAAATAATCGCAATATTTATTAATTAGGACAAAAATAATAACAATTTTAATTATTATAGAAAACATTATTTCTCACGAATTTTTCAATAGACTTATGCTTCAAACATTGTTTGACGTACCTATCTGTCCACAATTTTTTAATAAACTTTTATGAAGTAAACTTTTACTGACGGATCTGTCAAATAAAAAATGAAAGAAACAACCAGTCTTTGCTTCTAATCATCATCTTCTTGCCCTGGTCCCAATCTATTTGGGGTCGGCGCAGTACGTCCTTCGCTTCCATTCTTTTCTGTCGCCCGTCATCTGATCATTTACCCCTTTCTCTTTCATATCCATCCTCACACAGTCCATCCATCTTTTCCTTGGCCTCCCTCTCCCTTTCCATCCATCTACCTTCATATTCATCACTTGCTTACCTACATACATATCATCTCTTCGCATAATATGTCCATACCAAGCCAAACGACTTCCTTTCACTTTCTCGTCTATAGGCGCCACTTTCAGACTACCTCTTTGCTTCTAATATCAAACAAAAATCTTTTAGTAATAAAACATTTCTTTTATAATAAACAAAACAACGAGAGGTCAAAGAAGAAACTTACTTATCATCTATGTTACTAAACTGAGGTATTATAATCAAATAGGTAAATAAAACTATATCTACTCAGTAGACCTTTTAGATATTAAAGATTAATTAACAAAATATACAAATTAGACAGACTATTAGAAATTACAGATCCTAATTAACAAAAAATACCAATCAAAGGAAGGATTGGTTCAGTTCAAATCACAAGCCATTATTATTATTACGAATTATTTTCAAAGTAGCTCCTTCTGAAGCAAAAAATGTTCAAAGAATCGTCTGCTAAACGGCTTCCTTTTCTGTTGGCCAGATAACCAGCCGCTGAGAAGGCCCTTTCGGATTCAACGCTAATTGAAATTCTCGCAGTTCTCAGGCAGACATCCAAAAGTTTGCCTTTTGACCCCCCCCGGACTCGTATAAATTCATTTCATTTTTTATCAATACCGATACCGACAGATTGCAACTCCGTCCGTGTCAGTTCGCGCTTCGAATAAGACGTTTTTATGCTCGAGTGCAATCTCGTAAATCTCGCGAGATCTCGCCCATTTTCGACCGAGATAAATCTCGGTAAAAAAGGCCGAGATCTCGCGAGATCGATTGCATTCCCTAGTCTTATATTACGTCTGAATAGCTATGGTGATTGCGGACGTTTCCTACTGCGACTTGGCGTTTTCGATGACTAGACAGATCGGAAATCAACGGAAATTGTGAATGAGGGTTTGAATAATCAACGACAAAGCTTCAATGGAATTATGTAAGTTAAGTTCAATGACATATTTAGATATAAGACAACATTTGCCATTTAAATATTCATAACAGATAAAGGCCCGAACTCTCACGCCTCTATTAGCGGCGGCGCGATCGCAATGGAAGCCTACATCCAAGAAACCTCTACTGCTACTAACTAACTAGACGAAGAATACGACTCTGTCACAGAATATCGACTTGAAGTAACAGTGTTAATGTTGCGCTTCGTTCCGTGAGTGATAATGTCGCAGGATAATCCCCTTTTACCTTTTCCCTCATCCTGCTTTTCCTGTTCTCATCCAAGCCGACAAGACACGTCGGCGGAATTCACGTTGGTTGTGGTCATGTTACTGGACTTACATAAGAGTGTCAATTTCAATAAAGCTACGGAAGTTAGACAATCGTATAATGAATATAGTCACTTAATCTCTTAAGTGTCTGTACCGTCTACGCTACAACGTGCAACAGAAAAACTCACTAACATGATACAATGCCTATTTTAAATTGTTTTTCGGGATATATACCACGTACCTTTGTTTGGAGTAACCGATATTTCGGCACTGTTGCAAGCGCCATGTTCACGGATGTACTGAGGGTATTGCGGGTGGGTGAATGTTACGAGCAAGTATAGCGGTCTACCCGCTTTCTTACTCGTTTTTTGCGTTCAACACCACTAGCACTGTTATCACTATCGCACTGTACCCGATCACGACATACTATACTAACTACGTCAGCTCGCGGTTTGACTTTGTTATTTTCACGGGTTTTACATAGACGTACCACTGGATGCCAGATACTCGACAGTTGAAACCCATCCTCTCTATTGAAATTTTTGTACTTTTTAATTTCAATCGCCTCCCTAACCATTCGAGGTATGTAGTGGCGTTCTGTCGAAAGCACCTGAGGGTTATGTAACTCAATCCAGTGGTCGGTACCCGAGTCTAAGAGGTGTTGAGCTATGGCCGACTTGTGTGGTTCATTATTTTTGACTGCCCTGATGTGTTCCTTTATCCGGCAAGAGATGGTGCGTTTAGTTTGCCCTATATAGGAACTCCCACAGCTGCAGTCAATTTTGTATACACCTGGCTTTTCCAAGGGATGACTGTCCTTAGGCGTTCTTATATATTGCGACAGTTTCTTCAAAGTACGTGGTATATATCCCGAAAAACAATTTAAAATAAGTTTTAATGACCACGAAAGTTTAAATTCCTATATGATACAATGCTTTAATCGCCCCACGTCTAAAGCAGCCTATATGCTTCAACCCCAAATAAATATGCACGCGAAGTTTATAAACGATACCCAGGTCAATAGTTACACGGCATAGATATGCATAGATATATTATTATGTATATAAGTGAAATATCTCGGTTTTATGTAAATGATGCCTCGCTCGCCTCATACCGTCTGCGCACTGTTTATGGTAAATTTATTCAAATCTTATACAAGTGAAGGAAAATTGTATTTATTTTTAGTTGCCACGTGGATATATTAATTTGCCGGTTTATGTTTTAAATGTGTTAGTGGGATGTGTTTATGTGTGTAAGTAAATTTGCGTTTTTATGGGAAATAATAAGTAAAAGGAATTGATGTTAGTTTGCTGCACGTTTGCGTGTTATGTTGGCTGAAAGCTTTTAAAGCTACCTTTGAAACTGAATAACATTTCATAGTTTTCTAGTTTGTTTTACCTTAGACCCTACGCGATTTTGCTTCATTTGATATTAACAATATTAACTTTTATATAATTATATACGTTGTCTTTTGAAGTATATTTTTTAAGTGTGAGATTATTCAACCTGAAAACAAGTGTAGCTTTGTGTCAAATATGCCGATATTTCTGAAGTGTTGCTAGCAATATGATGCCGGAAGAACGTAAGTTTTGCGGGTTGATTTTGTTCCAAATTCTAAGCGTGCCCGAAACACAAATTCTAAATTCTAACTGTTTATAGACGTAATATGGATAATAGGTAACACTGCGTCTGCATAACTTTGAAGACATTTTCGTAATGCGATGAAATATTATACTTACTTTGTTTTTATCGTAAAGTTTGGTACAAACAATAGAGAATACCAATTAAAGATATTTTAAAACTTTTCTCATAAAATTTAAATTATATAACGAACCCGGCCGAATCATAACAAACTGTGATTTTAGGTATGGAACCCTTTTTTGTTATCTGGAAATATTCTATTACAATTTTCCCCTCCATCGAACTTCACAATGACATTATATTTAGCACAATGATCCCGTACATTCTTCCTGTTTCGATTCGATCAGTATTTCGCTTGCCGGCGTCCAAACGTCCTATTTCACGGGAATTCCGACGTGTGGGTTGACAATGGCCGCGTATTGTGTACGTTTGTGAACGACACCGAATGCTCAGAGTTGTTTACAGGCGACGATGCAGCGACGTGTCGACGACAGGGTGAACTTGATTTCATTTTTAAATAATCGGCAATCGAGCAGACGGCTTGCCTGATGGACACAAGCAACCCCCAAATGGCTGCCGCCTTTTGGGTTGAGAAAGGAATAAAGAGGAACAGTGGGATGATGAAGGAATAGAGGATGGGCTTACTGCATTCTATTTCAAGATAAGGCACTCTCATGGTTCACCAATAACTTTTAAGGGTTCACCGCCAATCAACTACGGCACTACAATAAGAGCGACCGATTGTATTTTAGAATCTGACATTGCTTAGCTATGTATACCCTGTGCATAGGAGACCGTTTGTATTGCTACTAGGCTATAGCTGCCTTCAGCAAACAGTCAGATATCCAAGTTTAAAAGGTTACTACTATATAATTATAACCTTTTAAATTTTTATAAATTTGTTCATGATGACTCCACCAATGATTGAAATGTCGTGTCCGTCTCGTCGTGTCGTATGAAAGAGAGTTTCCTCTGTCGATATCGCGACTAGATCCTATTGTAAACTAGACTCGAAGATGGCTACATAACACGACTACAGATATGTTTTATACCCGCTACTTAGTTTACTCACCGTTTGTGCCATTGTGCGCGCTTCCGTGCGAAAACATATCAAAGTATTCGTTTGTCCTATGTCGTAACATACTCCTAGAACTTTTTATAAATGTGGAAGTTCGTGTGGTTAGATAGATATACCTACATATGTATACTATCATCGACCCGTGGCTTCGCCCACGTGATGACGCGAAATAGAGACAAGAGGTAGCCCATGTGCTATTCTGTTGTATGAGCTATATTGCTATAAAATTTCTTCAAAACCCGTTAAGTAGTTCTTGCGCAAAAGAGAACAAAGCATCCGTCCATCTACTCTCACGGACCTTGGAGTTTATAATATACCTTAAAGTCACTGCCTTCATTTACCCTACATAGAGCTTGAGAATCCAAAGATTTTCAATCAAATTTTCAACCCTTATATTACACATCATAGAAGTGGAATATACAAAATCCTTATTTACTGACCGTCTGCGCCTTAAAGATATTCACTGTCCAGTGTCTGAATTCCAAGCTTCCAGCTTCAATAGTTTTGGCTCTGCGATGATAAATTTATATTTACTTTGACTGATGTCAAACTTGTCTTTTCATATGTACAGACAGATAGCAATTGGGTGAAAAGGGCGATTAGGAGACTCTTAGACTACTGTGTAGATTTCCCACACGAAATTAAAGGCTTTTTTTGCCTTTATTCTGGATTCTACTAATGTGCCAACTACAATGTAAATATAATAGACGTAACAATATAATAGACGTAACAGCCTTTTCACAAATTGAACCTTCCTTCATATAAAACCAACAAGCAAACCGAAAGGTAAAATCAGCAATATCCATCAGACAATTAATTCCGGTTCAACAGGAATCCAGCGCTAATTTGCCCAATTCGTATCGCTACTTCAACATCCAAATCCCCGAGTGGCGTATTCAATCGCGTATCCAGCAATTACACACACGAACAACGCATCAATCTCCTTAGCAAGCAAACAAGTTAATTTAAACATTATTCATATCAGATTACGGTTCAAAACTTATTGGCTGGTGTTCTAATCGATCTGATTGGCTGGTATGGGAGGTTTATCAAATATGCAGGTCGGTCTACAACGTTCGCAGCTATTTGCGGCGTGTCTCAATCTGAAAGTGCCTTAGCAGATGAGTCCGTTGTCCCCTTGGATGGCTCTATAGTCTCTTTAATAGATGATTAGTGCGGTCCGCTGAACTGAGGAAAGTTTGTTCATGAGATATATTGGGTTCTATATGAAGTAAAAGACGGGAAAATTATGTGTGCGTTAGGGATTGTCGACGATTTTGTAGAGTACGTACTCCTTTGTGGAAAGTTGAGAATGTGTGTGTGAAACAAACTTATTATAATGCTGAAGGCAAAATTTTATCCATGAATACTTAGTTTTAAGTACTCTAACATAACAATGTATGTACATGCACTACACAATAGAACTAATAATGCCACCTATGCGTACTTCATTCCTTTATAATGAACTTTTAGGATTTGTGAGAAGTTATGGATTGTGAGGCCAACTAGCTTTTGTTATGAAATATTAACATAGGTTGGCATCCCACGAAATGGGATTTTACTAAAAGGTATAGCTCGCTATGCTCCTTTTTCTAATTCCTTTACGGACATAAACGCAAGTCTTAATATTAAAAAAATACAGGAAACAGGCACACAAGTCAGGCTAAACAAGCAATTCTACCCTCTATATAAGATAAAAGCTGTACTTAGGATCCGGCTCAGTCATTCGTTCATTGTAGTGCAAATCAAAGTCGTCGACGGTCGTAACGTCATCAACTGTTCAATCTGCCCTTTGAGGCACTCCTGTTTAAATCTGCATATTTCGCTCAAAACGTCGGCTGAAACTTTACAATTTGTTACACAACCTTGCGCTAATGCACCATTTAGAAACGTCTATTCCATGGGTTTTCTGTTTTCCAAATCAACCGGGCATTTTATTGGCGGCAAACCAATTGTCTATCTTCTTTAATTTGCATTTTGATGGAGAATATTTTGTAGAATAGTCTGTAGAATATATAGTCTTCTATAATTCTAGCTCTACCTATGTATAGACGAATACAAAACAAATATAAGATAAGAAATGTCGACCTATAAATATTTTTGGATGGCCTAAAACTAAGCCAAGCTCTGTATTTATACATGTAAGCCCGGCCTTTTATTAGTAAAGCCTAGTGTTTATTTTAAATATCGGTAACAACAGTTTCGATTAGGAACACGACAATAGTGAAATAAGTACTTAGTAGTCGATCTGTCGTATCACTGTAATGGCGTATCCATTGAGATAAAGTTATACAAAAACGGACTGTTTTTGTATAACACTGCAACGAATTCGTTGTAAGACAAATGTCAAAAACTAAATACATTTTAAGGCGTCCAACTGCTGGGCGATTAAGGTTCTTCTTACCTACCCAAATTCATTAATTGGGTCTGAACAGACTCTAGGGTTATGTTTAAATATACTCACGTTTCCAAATACTGGAACACCCTGTACACCGGTTTTCTGTAGACCAGGAATCCGTCACAGCGCTCCATGGTTGTGGCACTTTATAGCACTTTTTGCACTTAAAACCACTTCACCTACAACTCGCCACCAGGCCACCAAAAACCACGGCGCACTTGCACAAATATCATACTACAAACTTTCGATAACCATACAAAATCCAGTAAAAAACTTCTAAGCACTGTATATTTATTTACACTTGTACTTAAACACTACGTTTCGGTATAAAATTAAGGCGTCCCCACTACTAAAATGTTTACAAAATTCCTATACTTTGGTCCTTTAAGGTGACTTCGTTCTAATCGTAAGGCTGATTTTATCGGTTACAAGGTAAAAATATTTGGTAAAGAAGCACTTATCGTTGACTAATTACTACTGATTTAACGCCTAATAGGCGATCACAGTACACTGTTGCATATCTCCAATAATTTGGCAGAATTTACGTAGACTGCTTCTGTAAAGAGAGGGGAAATTCACAATCCAAGGTTTGCGCAAAGGTTTGCAAACAGTAAAACAGTAGCTTTTATTTCCTCGAAATCTGACAAATGCCGACAAAAGGAGTTCGGAACACGTTTGCTGAACTTGAAAGTTAAAAGGCGTTCGGGCGTTAGCTTTGTCGAGAGATGTCAATATCTCCTCGTAAGCTCTGAAAAATACGAGACTTTAAATCCACTCTCAAGTCTAGCTTCTTTAAGGCATCAAAATATATATATGCTCTCCACTCGGATCTGGCCCTCGAAAAGGTTTTAATATAGTATTGCCTTGGGTTTTCGCAAATGTTACACATTGAAATAAAACTACAGTTTACAAATCCGTAAATGTAGTTCGATTTCAAAAGTTGTTTATAAGCATGGCCACATAAATATAGGTTTAGCGACCAATTTTTTAAATTCAAGTCAGGTTTACTCACAATGTTTTCCTTTACCGTTTAGCAAGATATAATTCATCATCATCATCATCATCATCAGCCTTTAATAGTCCACTGCTGGACTAGGCCTCTCCTTTGAAAGCAGGAATTGGCCTACTATACCACCCTGGCCAAACGGGTAAGTATAGGGTTTGTATCAAGTTTTCCTTCTCTTACAGTGCTGTTCTCTGCTTAGTATGGTCCCTCTGTCGGCTGTTACTACACCCATGGGATGATATGAGGTGGTGACATTGCGTATTCTTAATCCGTCACCACACGGACAAAGATATAATTACTTAACCATTTTTGTTACTGACTTTTAGAAGTATTGCGAATCGAACTAAATATGTGGGCAAAGTTCCTCTGCATATGGCTTTGTTAATCTCTCCACTAGGTTACTATTATTATAATTATGCTATGAATCATCCAAATGATACTAAGTAATGTTTCCGATAAGATTACAAATCGCTTGAACACGGGCAAAAAAAATACCGGTAAGTACTAAAAACACAATGCGTGCGACAACATTATCGTTTGTCTGTCGTGTCGGCAGCATCCGGCTGCACGCCATTGTTCCGGCTGTGATAACACACAGACATACGGACACTGGCCACCGTACGAACCAACACTTTAACTAACAACTTTACATATACTGATGCGTATGTACATTATCAGGCGTTTTTGTCTGACGGACGTTTCTTTTGTAATCATTTATAATGTTACTATTACTATGACAACGAGATTGACATTTCAATATATTATATCATCATATAATGAGATAGTGTTTCGATCCAGAAAAGTGAGTTGGGATCAGAGAAGAATGAAAAAGAAAAATGATGCCCATGAAAAATGATGTCCCAACATATGAATGATCTATGTGTTTGTGTCACATAATGTGATATATGTATTTCTTAATATATCCTACCACATACACACATCACCATCTAGTCCCAAGCTAAGCAAAGCTTGTGTTATGGGTACTAGATAATGGATAAACATACATATATACTTTTTTCTTGTAAATAAAACAAAACACCCAGACCAAGACAAACATCCATGTTAATGCTCGCAAATGTTTGACTTGAGCGGGAATCGTACCCGCGACCTTCGGCGTAGCAGATGCTTACACTCCCGCTGCGCCAACCGGTTGTCAAAAGAGAATTGTAAAATAAAAAAAAATATAGCAGATCTCAAAGATCAGCTACCTACAGCCTACGTGCGATCGTGCGATGGTACAGGAAGCTAACCCCGTGACATCACAAGTATAAGTAAACATGATAATCAAGGTCAAAACGAGAATAATTACGAGTACAGGATGCAAGACGCAACTTTCGATAAAAACACGTTCATATAAAAATTTCACTCGCTTTCCGAGTTATAAACAACCATTCGTGTGTAATGTGTGCATATCGGCTAACTAGCGAAGACATAATCATCATCATTTACATAAAATTACTTGTCCTGATCGAAATATCATCGCAGTCTTAACTACAGAAAAAAAAACAATATTAAATTTGTACAGGTCTTTTATTACAATAGGCTCGCTCCCTATTACGTGGGACCTAAAAATAATGGGGAAATGTGGGTGTAATATTACACCTCTGCCTACCCCTTCGGGGATACAGGTGTGAGTCTATACTATTGCCAATTGCCTTTTTCTGTAAAATACTTTACCATCAGTGGTGAATTTCTTTTAGATCTCTTTGAGCCTAAATAGTTTCCATCATCCATCTAACCCTCGGGGGATACAGGCGTGAGTCTATAAAAAAATATATATAAAAAGGTGTATTACTTTATTACCGTATGCTAAGGAAGATTTCTTTTACTATGCCTCTTTAGAAGGGGATAAAATATGGTACCTATGAAAGTCTTTTCTAAAACCAGTTGATTTTGAGGCAAGCACTATAAAAAAGAAATACTGAAAAACACTAGCTATTGCCCAGATCTTTTACATATCGGGCTAGTCCCACCCAAATTTGCACTACTGTGTTATCTGTAAACTCGGGTTTATTACCATCGACAACGAGCTGTTACCGACGACAACGAGAAGTTACCCATCTAGTATTAATTAAAAAAAAAACTCACATATCGAGCAATAAATAAAAATAAATAATTAATCGTGCACCGCGTGCATGCATATTGATAGTCGGGACCCAACTGACCAACAGGCGAGGCGAGGTGCATTATCCCAAATATGCGTACGCGACGGAAGCAGGTGTCACGCGCGCCACCTGCCTGACGTGAATACCAACTACAAAGAACAATGACCTGTCTGCACAGTTAAGTGAAGTAATTGGGAACTTATTTCGGCTCACTTGAAAGGGCGAACCAGTTAGACGACGCGAATAGTAGCGAACTGATTTGGGATACATTTTTGTTTGCTGGTATGTAAAATTCATGATTGCTAGATAGATAGAATTGATAGAATTCCGAATGCAACTATACGAAAGAGCAGTGGACTGAAAGAAGATGTGGTGACAAGGATTGAGAAAGGAATGCTTAGGTGGTTTGGACACGTGAAGCGAATGAGTGAAGAAAGAATGACGAATCAGATATATAAGGCAAATGTGTGTGGGCAAGTCGGTCGCGGCAGACTTCGGCGGACATTCGTCGACCAAATTGGAGACGTCCTAAGAAACGGAAAAGTCCGAAGTACCCGAAACCGGCGAGCATGTATGAAAATAGTAATGAGTGTAGAGGAAGCGCGTGAGGTTTGTAAGGATAGGAGCAAGTGGCGGTCTGTTGTTTCTGCCTACCCCGACAGGAAAAATGCGTGAGTAGGTATATGTATGTATAAGATTGCTACTGATAATGTGTTTTGATTTAAACTTAAAAAGATACTCCCTCAGTCCAGCTTATTAGCTTCAAGTTCCCGAGGGGGATAAGCCAATGATTGCAATCGCTGGTAAAACCTTAGCATCGATTAGGATAGTGCAAAGCATTTGGATGTTTTTCAGTCACATCACGGAGTCGGATGAAAGCTCTAAGACGTAGTATTTCACCCAATCCATAGTTTGAGATTGTCAAAATTACGTATCCATCCAGACATGCACATATTATATCCCTACAGTATATACCTCATGACTGTATAAAGTAGATTTTCTACACATTTAGATATACAAGTCCGAAGCACCCGTAACCGGCGAGCATGTATGAAAAGAGTAATGAATGTAGAGGAAGCGCGTAAGGTTTGCAAGGATAGAAGCAAGTGGCGTTCTGTTGTCTCTGCCTACACCGACGGGAAAAAGGCGTAAGCATATGCATGCATGCATTAGATATACAATTTCCATCTTCCAAATTATCCCCACACTGTCTAATGGTAAACAGTTCATAAAGTCAAATTCTTTACATCAGTATTGCCTCCATCACGTCTATACTTCTAAGGCTATCGCTACCCATCTGATACATCACCACCACATATGGGAAGTACAGTTAAACGCGCGGTATCAATATTTGACAGGTTTACCGTACGTGTGTTATTGACACGCATATTCATATGTTCTCACACGGTAATGGATTGTAAACACACAGGTGTAACTTTAACTGTTTATTTAAATGCACAGTTTTCGTAAAAAGATTTATGGAAACTTATGTAAGTAAGCTTCTGCAAACATACTCACTTATGCGTCTATAATATTGGTAGGAATTTATAAAGAATTGAGATGTTGGGCACAAAGATCTCAGCTAAACGTAAATCTTGTTCAAAAACATAGGTCGCAAGTATGAGCGGTTTCAGATTTGCGTTTTATACGCGCGTATAAGCTCGTTTTTGGAAGCGCATGTAGGCGCGTGTAGGCGCTCCTTTTGGCACACGCGCAACTCGTACGTCAGAATCCATGTTGACACTGACAAGATGTTAGTACCGTTTCGAGCGAATACGCCGAAGCATGCCCGTTTACGCGAGTCCGGTTTTGTGAAGTATGTAATGTAGCGCACGCGTAAGCGCGTAGGCTGAAACGACCGTATAAGTGCAGAAAAATACGCTAATCTGAAAACGCCCGGCTTAAGCAGCCACCTCTCCGTCTAGCATCGTATTTTACAAGGGATAGCACTTGAGATTTTGATTTTGAGCAAACAAACCACCTTAGATTTTGTTCCGAGGGGCCCGGTAATACAATTTTATTAAGTAGGTAAAGCTTGATACAGCATTATTTACTAGAACGGCAGCCATCTTACAAACATTTTAAACTATTGTTATATAAACACAAGTAAAATAAAGTTCACTATTATTTACTGTAAACAACAACCTTTCATCTCAACATACCTTAGCGTAATAACATGAAACACAGCGACGCCAAAAGCTGGAAGTACGCAGAATAATCTGAGTCAGCGTTCCATTCCAGCATTCTTATCCCAAATAACATTAAAGCTGAGACGGTACTGTGATGCATTCGCATGCTTTTAAGCAAACGGGTCACGGATGTTGCTAAAATATGAAACTTTGTAACGTTAGGATGCATACTTACTAAGCGAATTTAATGTGGTTATTTTGTTTGCCGATCTAAGTAGACACGAAAATATTTGATAATACGCTAACTATTGTTATAAATATCTAGTCACTAGATGAGCCCGAGGTTACACCCGCGTTATTTAAGGCAACTGCTCCGCTCCCGTGGCTCATATCATGATGTTATTATAGCCTATAGCCTTCCTCAATAAATGGGCTATCTAACACTGAAATAATTTTTCAAATCGGACCAGCAGTTCCTGACATTAGTGCGTTCAAGCAAACAAATAAACTCAACTTCATAATATTAGTATAGATATGGCACATAGTCATAAATCATAAGATTATTATCCTAATACTTACTAAATTCACCAAGAACATCAAAATATGAATTTTACTATGCAAGTTAAAAATCATTTTTTAATTCTTTTTATAAAGCATCTAAAATGACATCGGTACCTAAATATACTTTAAAGTCAAATAGTCACATTAGTCGAAACTATTTGCAACAATACAATAAATACAGTAGAAGCGTAACCCTTGCTCTATCTATGAACGCCAACTTCGCGGCAGGCGTAGAGTAAACTTACTAAACTTACGGTGCGCAAAGTTCGCAACTGCAAACTCATGTTTAATGCCGCAGGCGAATAGATCCACGCCGTCATGCCTGCTTTATTGTGCTTGCGAGATTGACTCCTGATCCCCCAGGTATTATCCAATTTGAACACCGTCGTACATTGCGCACAAATATTTACTTTCTTTGAGAAGCAAATAAAAAGTCGACGAAGGGAAAATAAACTGTTGTTACGTAATTGCAAATAATAAGTGAATTTGTACGACGAAATAAATGAAACTGTTGATATTTTTTAAGAAGCAGCTTTTTCTAGTTGAAATGTGTAGATGTTTATGCCTATAAACATCTAAAACAACAAACATGTCAACTAGAAAAAGCATATCATACCAATATCAGACCCACGCTTATTACAACAATGAAATAAATCATATAATTTAAGTACCTACTCACAATAAATACCTTATACACAATTCTGAAACGACAAGTAAATCCGTCCAAAAACATAAAATTATATTTTTATATTTCCGGTCGGACATCATCATAGCTTTAATTAAGTCACAACTTAATCTGACCATGCATACAATCCGTTCAACACAAATTTAAAAACCAAACAAGTACAGCAAAACTATAAAAATAAGTACTTTTTATTTTCGTTCACAAAATGCTTAACAAAAAATGCTAATAAAGTGCTAATAGAGCGAAGAATCACGCGATTAGTTAGCTACAATACGTACGCCTGGTTTAATAAAGCACTTATATCGAGCTTTATAATCAGCTCAACTTGTTCAAATTATCGTTTAACAGGCCATATCGCGATTGTAATGGAAAGACTGTGTAAAATGGTTAGCGTTTCGGATAATCTTACAAGGTAGAGGAAAATTCTTCGTCAAACTTTGCTTAGCTGTCGTAAAAGGCGTTTGGCTCTATCGTATAATTAGTGGTAAAATACGCAGTCTATGGCAGTGACTAGTATATCTTATTATTTGATCGAATATTAGTAAGGTCCCTCTGCGTCACAGGATTTATTGATAGTGGGATAGTCGTCTTTTAATAAATTATAGAAATATGGCTGTCGCTTTAGATTATTAAGTGATAAATATTAAATGCATTAGGTGCATAGGGTTCCCACCAAGAGGGTGCATAGGGTTCCCACCAAGAGGGTGCATAGGGTTCCCACCAAGAACTTAGGGTCCCAAGCCAACCTCACCTGCAAGTGGTGCACCTGCCGATCAACGGACGAGGCTCTGGCAAACAAAATGTCCCAATAAGCGGCAATAGGCTCGCCACCTATTACGTGGGATCAAAACACTGGCGAAAAGTGGGCGTTTAATATGCCTCTGCCTACCCCTTCGGGGAAACAGGCGTGAGTCTATGTATGTATGTATGTAAATATTAAAATATACTTATTAAGTGATAAATATTAAAATAGAATATCATTTAAAAACAACACTTTTTTCGAAGTGTTACACAAAATCCATTACCATGTTTCGAATTCCGTTTGTATGTCAAAACAGCGGTACTCGGCAGCCTATCGCAGTTGTAAAACATACTCATATTGAATGCAAATATACATATTTGATAACATTTATATTCTGTGTAAAACGCAAAGATTTTAATTAAATAACAATTGATTCAAAACAAAATGAAACTGAATCAAAGATAAAAAAACCTACCCCATCCTTTTGCCCAGTACATGAATAGAACTAATAAATCGAGCTTTACATTTATAACTTAACAAAACAATTCCATAGATATGAACTCGACATTCGCTCAACCATCCAAAAGCTACGTAAACACTCAATTGAGAATCACACAAAACAAAACAGTCTAAAATAGAATCCCATTCAAAGGTCGACAAAAGTAAGTTAAAGATGGATGGAATTCACAAACCTAAGTTATAAATTCGTCCTTTGAAGCAGACAATTATTAGTGTTTGACAATTTAGTCGAGTTTGTAGACACAAAAGCTTAGTCGCAAATCCTCGTTTTTGCAAAATTACTACTAGTTACAAAGCCTGCCATGGCTGTCAGTGCCTGTAAAGTATAATTGGACAACGAGTAATATCATAACTAACATCTATAATCTAGTCATTGACTCATTTGTTCGGTAAAAATTTACTTATTTTTTAAATATTTTCTTACTTTAGTAAATGTCCAATGGTTGTGTAATGAATCTGTATAAAATGAAGGCAAGGAATCCTTAACCGCATACAATTCATCCCTTGATTGAATGAGATAAAAAATACCTCGATCTAATTGTTCCACAACAAATAATTAGCAGCAACCTCTCAGCCAACCGCGTACTTGACCTTATTAACTTATAATTAGCAGTGGCAGTGACGAGACATCAATCGCCATAGAACAAGCGACGTCTCAGCGTCTGCCGATCAGACGGGTCAACGGCCGGCGACTTAATGACTGACTGACCATAAAATCGTTGTTTGTTTCCCTTTAAGCTTCGCTGAATCAGATACAATGGCTGATACAATACTGTGCTATTCATTGATTTTACGTCTGGAGGAAAAGTCAACAGATATGTATCTGTCTGTCTGGCAGGCGTTTGTATAATATGCCAATTCAACCCTATGGTAGATATAGATATTGACATGGCTGATTTGTAAGCGATTGTCAGGTAAGCCAGTGTGGAGTCTTTATATTTTTTATAACATAGGTACGAAGTGGCGATAAATAAAACCTAAAAAAAATAAATATAAAAATAAAAAGTGCAACTATAAATAGGTCAAGTCCAGTGCCGCACATTTTATACTTTGTTGAGAAAATTAATTTAAAAGCTGATTTTTTTATTTAGCATACTTTTTTTTTGTTTAAACACTTGTAAACTTCGTAACATGTGCGTTAAATATTCCCTAGAAAAGGAATTGTTTGATTGTACCTATACGTTCCTATCTGGAATTTAGGTAGTCGCGTTTTGCCATTCGATTATGATTTAGTCACGTCTAAATTAAAATAACATAAAGTAATAAGGTAAAGTTAGTTTAAGTAAAATTGCCTCATATTTGTTTTCGTCTCTCTATAGTATTTTCTTGGGTTTACGCGAATGTTACACATTGAAATTAAACTACTGGCAACGGATTTTGTCACGATATACTTATTGGCCTTATTCAGATCACATTTAAATCGAATGATCCATAAGTTACATAATTTATTATTATCTGATCCGGCAATTATAGGCCTCCCTCACATTAGTTATGAGCGTTCCTCGAGCGTACGCTCGGCGTCCGTTCGGCGTACCCCCTGCGTTCACTTTGTACTACAGAGTGAACGCCGAGCGCACGCTGGGCGTACGCTCGAGGAACGCTGTCGCTCAATGTGAGGTCAGCCTTACTGGAACCGTGGATTTTGTTTCTCTAGTTTAACAACAGACTAAATTTTACCTAGATGTGCACAGCAGAATCACACATCGTCTTAGAAACAAATTTCTCCCCAAAAAATCCACCAAATACTGTTCTAATGTCCAATAAATGTAATGGCTTGAAACACTACTTGAAAATCGCAAAAAAACATAAAGAAAGGAAAAGCAATCTATAGAAGCCGGGTGCACATCGGCATCATAAATTGTTCTACACTATTAAACAAGACACTTACCCATTACGACAAGCATAAACCCCGTGAAATTACGGCGTATAATCAGACTAGCTAGTAAAAAGCGTACTTTTGCGGTACTTGTGCGTATTACAATGTTCAACTTGCGGTTTTTTATTTATTATGGGTATAAGTAATTAATAATTGCACTTGCGGTAGTCGAATGCCATAGACTTGCTATTGGGAGATCGTCGGTTGACGTGGGTGGCCCGTTTGGACACGATCGGCCTAGCTTCTAGCATATGTATTCAGCTTAGTTTGAAGGCTTTTATAAATACCTGTAATTTGCATTCCAAACAGACCATAAAGTTGCTTAAAAATAAGATTTACTAAGAAATCTCACAGCTTTTTATCTAAACCGCGTGGAACTTCATAAACACAGCTACGGCTTTTTTGTACTGTGAAATAGGTACATCCTTTCAAAATCGTACCTAAAGACACATTGATTAGCATGAACGCCTAGCCGCCGAGTTTTACGTGTATGGTGAAATAACTTCGCGGTGATTTGTATTGAAACACGAATATTAGACGGCCTCCGTGGTCCAGTGAATAGCGTATGCGACTGCTAATCGGAGGTCCTGGGTTTGATTCCCGGGCCGGGCAAAAGTTTACTAGGTTTTTCCGAATACTCAGTAGTAGCCCGGAGTCTGTTGATGTGCCCGGTAACGGCAATAGGCTCGCCCCCTATTACGTGGGACCTAAAAATTCATGGCGGAATGTGGGTGTAATATTTACACCTCTGCCTACCCATTCGGGGATACAGGCGTGAGACTATAAATAAATAAAAAAAAACGCATTAAACTCGTGAAATACATTTTCTCCGACACAAAAGCGAGTTCATAAGTAGACCCTCACATTTTCTTTTAAAGCGTTTCGCAACGATGGTTTTGCCTCCCTAAGGAGTCGCTTCGATATTATGGCACATTCCTTCGGGAGCTCCCATTGAAACAATACCAGTCAATAACGGGAGTGCACGGTAATAGAATTGAAGTCAACTTTGTTTCGATAGCTGAGTGGAGAGACCGACGGACTGCTACGCAGAGGGTCTCGGGTTCGAATCCACGGCACGCACCAATGTCTTTTCGGAGTTAAGTGCGTATTAAATTTTTAATTATCGCTTGCTTACCGGTGAAGGAAAACATCGATTTTAAAATTGTAGACATCAGGATATCTGAGAGTTCTCCATAATGTTCTCGAAAGACATGTGAAGTCTGCCAACCCGCGCTTGGCCAGCGTAGTGACTATGGCCTTACCCTTCTCATAGTGAGAAGAGGCCCGTGCCCAGCAGTGGGATAGTATAAAGGGTTGATGATCTTTGTCTTATCTCTATGTTTCGATTCCAAAAGCGTTATATATCAAAGTAGTTTCCATGTCTAGTCAGTTAGGGGGTGAGTAAGTGAGAAACCTTTCGCTTATTAGCATTTAGAAGCCCGAATTGCTAGACAAAGGTGAGTCACATTTCGCCAGCTAAGTTTTTAAGTACACTCAACTATTCCGACTGCCAAAAACACTGCTAGAACTTGGTACTTCCAAAACATTACGAACGTACAAAATTTACTTTTGGATCATAGACAAGAAGAGTGCTTATGATTTTATTATAAGAGAGATGGCAACATAAGATACAAAATACATAATATACAGCATATGATTTCACCTATAAACACGTACAACTCAAAACATGCAGTACTAAAACGTAGACTTTCATACCGTTAAGTTGCAAACTTTAAGTGTTAATATTATCTTGTATCCCGTTTTAATTGTCTTCATTGTGCAGGAGTGAGAGAGACAGCTGTACACATTAAACTATCCGAAACCACGAGAGATGTGCGAAGGAGTTGAGATAGTCTGGGCAGCTTTCTGCAGTGGTAGCTAAGCTGAGCGAAGATGGTAAAATGAATTGATACCATTGGATATTATGGGCACAGATTACAACAATTATTAAGATGGAGTAATCTGTCATATTTTTTATTTCATTTTCATATATTTATTGAATTGTAAAAAATTATGTAGTACTTAATATAATGTTTTGAATGACAGAATTTCAAGTAGGTACACGGATTTTAACCGTTTGGCTTCACTTTGACAAGCGATGGCTCCGTCTGGCGTACTTTACGTTACATTACAATACTGTGCATTGGAGAATGTCTTCCTCGCACGGTACAGCTTTGCTTCGCTCATCTTTGTAGAAACTTAAAACGTAGTTAAAGAAGTCATTTGTGGGCATCACATAAAAACTTACGATCTCATTGTTCGGAACAACATCGGATGCTGTTGACTCGCTTTAAGAGACTGTATTAAGACATTTTCGACAATCATGTCTGCGTCTGTTCGATGGGGCGTTTTTGTATAATTCATAAGCTTGTAAAAGTTTAAGAGAGTATAAAGTACGAGTACAGTGGTGGTTAAAAAGACAACGCGAAGATGTTATTCAATTAGTAAGACCGTAAACCATCATGGCAACGGGCTGATAATAAGCTATTTAAGAGTGCGTCTAACTTGTCTAAAATAGTTATGTGTGTATGGTAACAAATAGAAGGATACACTATCAGATAAATTATCCCAAATAAACGGTAGAATTTAAAAACATCTAAGCAATTCTCTGGCAACGACGCTCCATATATAACTTAAAACATTAACCACGCTTTTATTTTTAAGGGTAGTCAGTACTTCAGTAGTCGCGAGTAAGAATGAATGGAGAATGTCGGTAGAGGACGCCCAAGATGGATTTACGCCGACCAAATTGGTGACGTACTGCGGAAGGGCCAAATCAAAAGTACCCATAACCATGTATGACGAGGTTATGAATGTCGAGGAAGCGAAAGAGGTATGTTTGAACCGGAGTATTTGGCGTTGCATAGTCTCTGCCTACCCCAATGGGAGACAGGCGTGACGTTTAGATCGATAGATATATCAGTAGTCACTAGGAATAAAACATGTATCGTGGAGAACTTTGCAAACATTAAAACAACGTACACAAATAACATACTCGAAACAATTTGTGTATCACACAAAGCGTTGGTTCGTCTGAGGATCGACTCTGCAACACTAGCCAAAACGGTAAACAGCGTGACAACTATAAACCACTACACCATCCGTGAAATCATACAGTAGCGCCCATAGCGAGACTTGGCTTGCCGTTCGTAACAGATCGGCAAAGTTAAGCAACGCTAGCACAGGTCGCCACTTGGATGCGTGACCGTGTGTGGCGTTTACATCTGAACGCTACCGTGCTTCGGAGGGCACGTAAAGCTGTCGGTCCCGTTTCTTTTCTGAGGATAAGGATCGTTAGGCCATGTCGGAGGCCTTAGGGCGGTCTGAGAACTCCGACACCAAAGTTGGCCATCATACAGTCGAATCGTACTAGGTATGTAGGTAGTTACACGTCTAATTGCTTATACTTACCTACATGAAACAACATGCTCTACAAAACATCAACCTGAATTTTCGTAAACCATCCTTAAAATATTTTAAACAATATTTTCTATCCTCTCGATCATAAAATACCTCTTATGCTTGGTTCAATCTCATCACATATTTTCATACATCGTTGCTTTTAGGACGCTCGTAACCTAGACTAGCTTGAGAATATTTTTGATTTAGACACAGATCGTGCGCGAGGGATCGACCGGAATATTAGAACTGACTTCGAAGAGCATACCTATTATAATATGAGATAGATAACATGGTTCTTTAGATGACATCTAGCTATTGTTCTCAAGTAATCTACTATAATGATCTTGTTCACAGCTCTGACGGTGCTCATCTCATTGAAAAAAGTGCCTGTGTCATCCATATTATAAATGCTAAAAAGTGTACGTATGACATGATGATACACGATGAGCCGATTTTGGCGAAATAAAAAAAAACAAAACTTTAAGACTTTTTTCTGTATGCCTATCTTCTAAGCACCTTTGATAGTTAGTGTAAATGTCAAAATATTTTTAAAATTGTCCACGTTGAGTTTCCCGGCGGATTCTTTTCCATGGATTCTATCCTCATTTGGAACCTTACACCTGAAGTCAGAGACGTTTCAAAAAGTAATTGTATATCTATTTTGAATAAAAAAATCTATTTAATTCTAGTTGCATGGATTATACAAAATCAGAAAACATCTAATATAACCCACAAAGAACAACTCGTAAGCTAAATTGGGGACACCTAGCCAGTAGGCATAGAATCCAAATTACAGCCCGCCTACATGTCAGCCAGCATTCTTTTAGTATTTAATAGCGGAAAGTACTTTAGCACTTCGGCCAGAAGTTATAACTATTTGTTTAAGTCTGGCAAAGTAATGCGCTTTCGTAGTTCCACCTCCATTTAAGACATTTACGATCTAAGTTTTTAAACGCGCCGTCAAACGGCGAAGTGTGTAGTGGTGTAATTACTCGATCCAGACGTATTAAGACATTTTGACTTTAATAGTGAGGTAAATTGTTTGCTTTTAATGTTTTCATTGTGTGGTGAATGGGGGATCATAAAAGTGCATGAGATTGAAACCAGCAAAGTTTTAACTCCTTTTGATACAGGTAGCTGCTAATTTATTTGCATGTTAAGATAAGATAAAATTTATTTGCTAAAAACATGTGTATACATACAGTTGCATGCAAGATGTTATACAGTAGGTACATTGTTATTTTTGTGTGACATGTTTGTCATATACGATGACGTGCAAATGTTATACATTAATAAAATTAGTTTTATAATGTCAATCAATAAATTGTATTGTTGTTAATGTTACATATTTTATGCCAAAAGAAATATATTATTGCTTTCATAATTAACACAACACATTTAAGTAATACAAATCAGTGCGAAAATTTACTAAAAATGTGTTTTGCCAAGACTTCTACCCCACAGACTGCCTCGTTGGTCTCGCGGCATAAATGTGCGCGTGAGATTGGGAGTTTGGGAGGTCTCGGGTTCCCGGGTCGGGCAGAGTGTTATTGGTTTTTCCGTAAGGAAATTCTCAGTAGCAGCACGGAGTCTGTAATGTGCCCGGTACGGCAATAGGCTCGCCCCCTTTTACATGGGACCTACAAATTCAAGGCGCAATTTGGGTGTAATATTACACCTCTGCCTACCTCTTCGGGGATACAGGCGTGAGTCTATAAAAAAATTAAAATAAAATATTCTACCCTACACTTCTACACTACACTTCATAGTGTTACGTACCTACATGATTGCATTAGATGTTATAAACAAATATTTCAATGCAACACGTCTCCATCATTATCAATTTCTGAAACTCCTTTCAAAAGCAAGTGTCAAAACAATTTTCCAAACACGTACCAAATTAAAATTCAAATCATCATTATGCTAATTATAAATTAACGGACATACCAACCGCCTTCGTACACGCGTGGACTGATTAAGGTAGTGTGCAACGGGACCTTCAAATTATGAAGCCCTTTAGGAAAATACTAATAGTCTTATTAGTTGGAGACCTTAAGTAGGTATTCGATGTCGCTAGGAGAATTTTAATTTCGGGTCCTATACTTATGTTGTAAGTAAATTTGTCATAAATATACACGTATACATCCGTGTGGTGACGGATTAAGAATACGGAATGTCACTACCCCATATCATCCCATGGGTGTCGTAAGAGCCAACAGAGGGAGCATATTATGCAGATAACAGCACTGTAAAAGAAGGAAAACTTGATACAAACCCTATACCAACCCGTTTGGCCAGCGTGGTATAGTAGGCCAATTCCTCCTTTCAAAGGAGAGGCCTAGTCCAGCAGTGGACTGTTAAAGGCTGATGATGATGACACTTATACTTACTACCTACTATTAGTTAGGGCGTTCTCTTGTCTCATACAGCTAAGTAAGTTCGACATAATATTGGTCTTGGTAATCTGTGGTTTCTGGTCGACCGACGGACAGTCTAGTCTGAACTTGCCCTTATATTGGCTATCGATCATGAATAGAAATTACATTCAAACAAGTTCAAGCTAAGTGTCACACTTGAAATTAAAGTACAATTTACGGATTGCACACTTGGTTTAAATTCAATGTTGCAGAGGACTTTGCAAACATGTAATCAACGGACACAAAGTATGCAACCAGTGGCCCAATTCTCGTATTTTTATATGACATTGTTATTATATTTTGAATGCACTCAAAAGCGGTATTCTGATAACCTTATGTCATTATCGTAGGTATAATTTGAAATAAACAGTTCATCGTTGACACATATTTTGACACTTGTTTCAATTTACGATCTCGTTTCAACTTCGTTCAATTATCAGATAATTTAGAAGAATACGCTTTTTGTGACGTAAGTATGACACTGACATAATATCGAAACTATATTTATTTAGGAGGATTGGGCCTGTGATTTGAAACAATTTACAAAGTCTTGTGTCATGTCTGGATTGGAATACGCAGGGATAAAATAATAATGAGGCGGTCGTTTCAACCACTTCGCAATCTGTGCTAGCCGTAATGTTTCTACGTATCATTATGGCGATATGCAGACAAAAGTATAGAATTTCACTTTACGATTATTTACACAAACAAAGTTACGTCCTTAATAGATAATTAAAAACATTAAATGTTTTTTGAAAGTTGTTTGATACACTGTTTTAAAAGAAATTTTCATTTAAAACAGTGTATCAAACAACTTTATTTATAGGTATATTTACTGTGCAAATGAACTATAAAACTAAATAACGCCTTGCATTTACGAGTACCATGGCGAGTTCATTAGGGAAACTCTACAGATAGATAATTAAACAAGCAAATAATTTCCGTTATTATTATTTATAGCCAACATTGCCCTCAATAACATCTTGCCGTTTTGACACAGTTTCGACTTTCGACGAAAACAGGCGTAATACATCATTTCAACACTAAAGCTAAACCTTTCAATAATAATCGATTTTAAACTTTCGCTTTGTATACATCATACAATATTATTTAGCAAGTCTTACTCGTGAAAATTGACTTATTTAAAGGTATAAATACCTCTGATATTCTCCAACGTAAGCCGGTTGAAATGTTTGAGAATAACAGCGGTATCAAACCCGCTAATAAGTCAATTGCTAGTAAGACCCGCAATATTAAATGACCTATCAATGATGTTCTGGTTTGAGACAGTCAATGATGTACCTACTAGCAGAATTCTACATAAAATACACACCAACTTAAACACTGAGCGTTTAATAGTAAGACGAGTATGCAAGCAATGTTAATGAAGATTACGGCGGTGTCTGTTAAGTTCTGTCAAACAGTAGAAGCAAATGAACCGGCAACTATGTATGCGGAACGAGCGCACCGCCAACGCGTACTAAGCGTAATTTGTACTGCGAGCGGAGTAAGTTAGATTTAAGTTCAGAAATATTAATTCGTACTAATGTTATAAATGCGATGGCAGTCTAGAAGATAAGGAAAGCTACGACTATTATGTAGTTTTGCTTGGGTTGAACTAATGAACGTATTTTGATGCATAGAGGAAGCTTGAACACCAAGGACTGAGTCGGTGTGGTTAGTTTGACAGATTGTTTGATACTAACTTGAACATCAAGGACTTAGGTTTGGTTAGTTCGGAAGCTTATCATTGACAAAATACCACGTGCACAAATCAGATTTTAAAAAAATTGCATAGAATGACTCAACTAACATGAGAGTATGACAAAATGAGGCTTTTTATTTGTCCTGGGGGCCAATTCTGCTATTTTTATATGACATTGATATTATATTTTGAATGGATTTAAAAGCGGTATTCTGATATCTTAATGTCATTATCATATAATTTAAAATAAACAGTTCATCGTTAACACATACGATCTCGTTACAATTTCATTCATTGGGGCCCAGGGGCCCAATTCTGCTAAATAAATATAGTTTCGATATCATGTCAGTGTCATACTTACGTCACAAAAAGCGTATTCTTCTAAATTATCTGATATGTGAATGAAATTGTAACGAGATCGTATGTGTCAACGACGAACTGTTTATTTCAAATTATACGATAATGACGTTAGGTTATCAGAATACCGCTTTTAAATCCATTCAAAATATAATATCAATGTCATATAAAAATAGCAGAATTGGCCCCAACAATTGTCAGTTGTTTTAACTGGCTCATAAACATCACATCAACTTTCGCTTATTCGTCAGGCGATGTCGTACCGGTGCAAAAGGAAATTTGCAGGAATACTGAACGTGTCAAGTTAAAGGAATGACGCTCCTTTTCCAATACCTGAAGTGTGCCCAAACTACATAAATATTACCTAAAGACCAACATGCTAACGTCAAATTTAAAACACCTACTAAATTTCTCAACATAGTAAAGAACGGCCAAGACCCTTAACGCGTGGGGAGAACACTCTCCTTTGCCACAAGAAAATCATAAATAACTACATTACCGGTGCCCAAGAAGCACCGTCCTCAGGCTACTAGCCACCTTTAACAATATATTATTATTTCTAACTTTCCTCAAGACTAAACGGTAAGTCCCGGACCCTCAATAAATACTACTTACAGGGATGAGGAAGAAAAACGAATAACAATAACGGGCTACACCTTTTCTCATTTTAGGTGTAGGTAATATACATGAGCTAAATGTAGCAATGGTAACTGGAGATTTGGTTGCTTTTGAAAGCTCGGTGAAGCGTCCAATTTCCAAACCTTCAAATCGTACACATAGGTAGGTAGAACCTAAATGAAATTATTTTTGAGCCTAACCACACACACTTTTAGTATCAAATCCAGTGAACTAATCTTTTTCCTAGCTCTATAATTGTCCTAAAGCTTTAATTAGCAAATAAGCAAATCATAACCACCGCAACCATATGCTTTTGGAACAAAAATCACGATTTAAGAGAAACATACGCGCCAAAATGCAATTTAATCTCAATCTTGTATCTCAAGGTAAGTATGAATGGGACAGGACGAAGGGGTAGACCTAGGCGGAGGTTCTCTGACGAGATTGGAGACATCCTAAAAGCAGGACAGGTTAGAAGTACCCTGAACAGAAGAGCATGCATGAGGAATCTGATGGGAATGAATGAAGCAAGAGAGATATGTCAAAATCGTTGCAAATGGCGTTCCGTAGTCTCTGCCTACCCCTCCGGGAAACAGGCGTGAGTCTATGTATGTATGTATGTATGTCTGTCTTGTATCTCTATATTCACTAGTTACGGCATCCAGAAGCCCCAAACGACAGGCGAAAGTTATCAAAATAAAATGCACTCGAAAATTCTCCAGCCACCGTTGCCAAGTGTGTGTGCGTGCCCTAAGCAAAATTGTATAAAAGTGGATAGAAGGAAGAAATAGGTCAAAATGTTGGCAAAGTAATCGGCAAATGGACGGAGTGATTGTATTGCTAGGTAAAACGAGACGGTTATAATATTGTAAGTATAAGTTAGAGGGAATTGGTTGTGGCGTACGAATATTGCTTTTATATTTGCCTCGGTATTGGGCTTTTGTAATAACGGGCCTTTTGTTGGGTGTGATATCAACCGTCGGTATTGAATGTTCTAATGTCTTTCTCTTGTATTGCGTAGGTTCATATACAACTTGTTGTGTACAGTGGAATCATCGAACTACCTACGAATTCTTATTGAAGAACTTTGCTTTCTGTGGCTGTACCTAGTTGTAAATACAGCTACTGTATAAACAGCCTTAGCTATCAGATAATGACAGAAATATTTAAAGAGGAGTGTTTGATTGACAATAAAGGATAATTATTTTGACCGGTTCTTTAAGTCAGGTAGGTATTTGGTGCTGTAAAAAAGTTGGTATATCAGTACAGAACTCAAATCGTAAATGTCGTAACCAATATCACCAGCTTAGCATAGGCATAAAATCATGAACCCTTGACATCTTTCAAATAAATATTACGAAAGACTCGGGTCGGAAATACCTCTATATAATGGTGCTTTTCTTTTACACTTGAGCTCTGAAAATCGAAGCATTTACATCCTTCAAAAAGCACCAGCATGTTCAATTATTTTTTGTATCTGTTTTTACAAAATGGTCAATGTCGTGAAATTATTACTCAGTTTGAAGTAGACGCCGTGTTTGACCCACCGATTAAAAAAGAAACATTTCACTTGAACAATCACATCTCAATCCATTGTGTCAGACGGAACAAAGACATAACATATGTAGTAAGTACACTTATAAACACAAGTGATATCACGTCTCACGATGACAACGGGTTCACACGAATTGACTCGACGATTAAACGGAAACGCGCCGCGCCGATGCATCGTGTAATAGCGGTCATTAGTGGCACGTATGTACGTATTGTACGTATATGAATTACATGTGTTAGTAATGCTTCAGCAACTAAACTACTTGACTGGTTTTGATGAGATTCAATAAGAGATGATTATCATCTCAGTGATCTCGCTGTATCGGTATCGAACTTACGATCTATAACCCTTACCTAGTAGCTCAAGAGATATAAAAATGTACTTCAAACTAAATGATGATATATCAAAATATCTATCTGCCTCTAAAAAAATAAATTGCGCGAGTGTGTGGCCAATTCTCGTGTCGGAGTTTTCAGACCGGCTAAAGACCTCCGACATGGCCTAACGATTTTTTGCCAGAAATAAGAAACAGGACCACAGCTCTACGTGCGAAGCAGAGTAACACTCTGATACAAAAGCCAAGTCGTGCTATGAACGCTACGATATGTTATTAGAAAGATTTGCCGTTTTTTAGCTTGTACCTATAGTACTGGGTTGTAATAAAATTAAATTTACTATCTCTTAAAAGTATACCAAAAGCTCAGACCACCAACCGCAACAACGATTAAAAGTTTCCAGAAAGAATTTTCTAGACTTAAATACGTAGGTTATATGGCGAGAAGCGAGCTACAATATATAATGTCAGCGATACGGCACGCTTGCTACGAAATATATGACCTTAATCCGGCAGAAGAGACGCTTGCTACGTTGCCTACGCAAAATTACAGTTCATACCAGCTGCTTTCAAAACGTACATGATCAAATATGAGGTTTTCCAACAGAGTTTTAGACGAAATACATTTTTATTGATAAAACGATTTTTACAGAAGAGAGTCTGGTGTCTAAAAGAGTTATAGATCGAATTCTACCTAACGGCAAAACTTACGATGATGCTTTTTGTAGTTCTCGTTGCATACAGTAGGTAAATAAACTGCCTGTACATAGTTTTTTATAAAATAAACATCAAAGCATTTTAAACGGACTTCAGTCCGCTGTAATGTATCAAACACATTTCACAGCGCTAGGCTGCAATTTCGTCTAATAAGGAGAAAACATCTTCTAAGAAAACAATGCTGCATTTTATAAAATCAGCGCTTTCCGTACAGCACAGTATTTAAAGAAAGATACATTCGAGTAAAACCATACATCAACACCGGCTGTTGAATAAAAAACAATCAAGCCAACAAATTAAAACATCGACCGAAACCAATCCTTATAACCAAACAGCCACTACAGAGAAACAACAAATAAGCATAAGTAAAGAAGAGCATAAATCATCGACAATATCCAATATCACAACACACACACATACAACCAAAAGCAGAAAAACATACACAAACTACCCTCATTTCGTTATTGAACCATTAATTTCACAAACAAATGATGCAACATTTTTCGCTCACTTCACGTCGGCTATTGAAAACTTGTCCATTAACGGCATTGCCGGCATGGCACAGCACACAATATGCCGTGTTAATTCGCCGTACGGCGGCATAACCGAGTGCTTGTTGGCACTAATTGGCGCTTTCATCGAATGCCGTGTTGGTTCAACTCGTTTATTATAATATGTCCGGGGCAAAAAAAATTCGTTGATGGACAGGATCAATGCTTATTTCGTTGTGTGTTTTAGTTGAAGTGAGATTGATATATTTATAATATCGTACGTACGGTTTTAAGTATTCCTTGTGTACCGAGCGTATTATTATCTGATGTCTACGTTATAAGCCGAGAAAATGATTTTCTCTTCAAATATAGGTAAATATAGTTATCTAAGCCCATTGAGCGTACACTAATCTTGTTTAATAATATTGATAAGCAACTTGAAAGATTTCTTTCTTAATGACAATATCTGGTATAAAGATCTAAATAGGGAACACGAATATAAATTATTTCAAGAGGGTGGCAAATGAACTCAAATTCATTAACAACCTTTTAGAAGATAAACTTTAAGCTCTGCAAGTTTAATCCGTGCTTCAGAAAGTTATCGCAAAAACAAACTTCAGATGCAACGCAAACAGACCGGACGATAAATACTTTAAAGTCCACTGCTGTATAATCTCAATAACCATCTTATCAAGCAAAAGGAAAAAGCTGAAGCAAGATTCGTCATCAATAATTCAAAAGATATTAATTCAATGATCGTTCAACATGACTGGGAACAGACAACAACCGTCTTAAATCAGAATTCCTTGTAAATTATGCAATGACCCATGTAAATTCCACAAACAAGGGCTGAATGAGATCGATCTCGATGCCAAAGCGGATCGTCAGACCTCCAATAACGAGTGGGAGTGATGACAACATAAATCCGATTCTCATTAAGCAAACAAATAAAGAAATCAAGAAGAGATTTCATTAGAGCTCGGCGCAACTCCCAGCGCGGCTTAATCGGTAGACTGGGTACGAACAATGGTACCAATTTGCCATAATTACAGCAGCGGAGACCGCGTTTTAAGTTACCTGCAGACAACCATAGATGAAGGAAATAATTCACTATGAAAAGGAAACTTTCTCATGGGACCAGTTGCTCACTTCGCAAATTCACATCATTAATATTAAGTCTCATTTCAAGCGAGTAATACGCTTTAGACTTTTCAGCTATTAACCTTTCGACGACCGAGGACATGAATTCATGTCCTACAAAAAAGTCCCCTTGTTTACCGACGACATGAATTCATGTCCAGATTCCGTCCTTCAATCTATGACGTTTTTTACACTGGCCTAGTACATTTTATCAATTATTTCAAATGGCATTGCATTTTTACGAATCATAGACAGCTATAAAACCTTCTTCTGATTCAATTTGATGTCAAATTAAAAAGTAAAAGGACATTTCATTTCAATGCGCGCGAAACTGTGAATTTTAGCAAATGTTTGCTATTGAAAAGGGGGAATTATTATAATGGATACATGCATATTTTTAGTTTTAATTGGAAAACCCATATTATACAGAATATAAAAATACAAAAATAAACAAAAAAATATTTTATTTTTGATTATAATACGCTACAATTGTCGATAGAACCGGTATTCTAAGATCCGTTCAAAACAGAGAGCTATACAAAACTAAATATACACTCAAATGTTATTATTATAATTTTTTAATATTGGCTATATAAGTGAGTTTCAAGAAATTATAACTCGAACTCTTGAAAACATGAACAAAGACCTCTCAGAGCGATAACATTCAATGTCTAGTACCGCGCGCGCGATGATGTCGTACGGCGCGGTCGTATAGCCAAATTGACGTTTTAGAGGGCGCGGTACTTGAAAGGTTAATGCTGATGTTTATTTACGTAGGTTCCCAATTTTCTTCTTTGCTTGTTACTAAAGTATCAAAGAATAAAGTAATACGAGATAAAGGATTTGATAGATGTTTGAAACATCTCGCAGCGTCAAGTGTGCAACTCGATTTCGAAGTGGAATTGAGAAGATGGAGTTTCTTCTTAAATTCATTTCCGGAATGACTTCGTGAAGCGTGTCTCGCCGGATCGAATAGCAACGGCGATTGTGTACGGAACCGAAAAGTAAGATTAAACACTGTAATGGTTTTAGTGAGTTCTATTCTACAGAAATATTTTCAGACGGGCAAATGTTGAATTAAATTTTCAGAATGTTTTTATAAAACTCAGCGAACAACTATGCTTGAAGCTAGAATAATTTAGTTGTTTTAGCTTCGACCAAAAGGTAGTTTTAAAATTATGCATTATTGTTTCTTTTATCTCGCTTTTAGACGATGTGATTGCTATATTTTTAAAATGAATATGAACATTTCCGCATTATGGATTGATGCGATTTATTTTACCTACTCGAAAATCTTGATAAGTTAAGGTTTTCAAAGCATTAGTCGTAAGCAGGGGTCAGGCAGGGTCATTACTTTTGCGCCACCTGGTAGTTCAGGAATTCATTCAGCTTATGCCTCGTGTATGAAGAAGCTAAAACTGTGGTCAAAATTCGAAATGTTTGCTAGTTCTGCCCGCAAATTCACCCGCGTGAGGGGTTGACTATCGATAAAAAAGTTAGCCTAGCCATTCTGATGTAAGCATTATTAATGCAAAGTCGCATCAAGATCCGTTCAGTAATAAATAAAAGAGTAAGGAGAGAAAACATCCACCCAACCTCACGTACTTTAACGTCTATAAGTGTTCCAGCAACTTGCGTTGCAGAAGCGAAACAGTCTTATTAACCTCTTCAGCTAAGCTAGAATGCTAGAGTAAGCAATTTTGAGACCTAGACAGCTTCAAACCTCCGCTGTGGCTTTCATTAGGTAGAATCGATATTGAGAGCTACAATTTCCAGTTACGGTGCAATCCAAACACCTAGTATACCTAGTGCCCCTAGTGGCTATTGCAATCATTAATGTATTATTTAACAACATCGGGTAATTCAACAACAACCCCGTGTAATTAAGCATTAGACCATTTAGAGGCATGGACATAAAAAAAAAAAACATTTCATATAACCCTTGTGTGTTTAAAAATCTCGATTGTGTAATTAAAAACTGTTTAAGTTTAAAGTATGGCTAATGTAAGTACATACATACATAGACTCACGCCTGTTTCCCGGAGGGGTAGGCAGAGACTACGGAACGCCATTTGCAACAATCCTGACATAGGTACCTCTCTTGCTTCATTCACTCCCATCAAGTTTCTCATGTATGCTGTTCTGTTTAGGGTACTTCTGACCTGTCCTTTTTTTAGGATGTCTCCAATCTGGTCAGAGAACGTCCGCCTAGGTCTTCCCCTTCGTCCTGTCCCATTCACACTTGTCTTATGTATCTTCTTTGTCAGTCTTTCATCATCTATAAGGGTGGACACTAATACCCCTCTATGCACAGCCAAACGTGCGTTTTTGGACACGTTTTGGCTGTTCTTAAACGCCTTCAGAGCTTCATTCACTCTATTACCTGCATTAACTCTTCTTTCAATATCTTCTTCATCTTTACCATCTCTTGTGAACAACGTACCTAATTATACGAACTCATTCACTTGCTCCACTCGCTGTCCATCGATCAAAACATTACAAGCCGTAACGTATTCCTCCTTTTCAAAAACCATAACTTTCGTTTTACTTACAGTCACTTTCATTCCTTTCCTCTCTAACGCGCCATGCATGATTGTTACCATCTCCTGTAACTCCTCCGCTGAAGATGCAAGTATTACCTGATCATCAGCATAAAGGATGCATTTGACAAGTAACTCATTCATCTTTAATCCACATCATCCATCACTATTTTTTAAATCTTGCAAACAACTGTCCATGAAGAGGTTAAACAGCCACGGCGACGCTACACATCCCTGTCTAACACCTTTCTCGATGGTAAACCAGTCAGTGTATGCCCCGTTTATCTTCAAAAAAGCTCTAGAATCCTCATAAAGGGATTTCAGAGCTCGAATGAGGCTGCTGTCCACCCCCTTCATTGACATGTAATTTATAATATACTTCATTAATGTAAGTAGTCGTCATGTATTCGCAGTAACCGATTTAGCTTACAATCGAAGGGATTTTCAATAACAAATATACTTAAAATGTTTTTTATTACTAAAATTGCAAAAGGTTTTTTTGTCTACCATCTTGAGAGTCTATTTGGAACCGGGCAGTATCTTCAACGAATTTTCAACTTTTTAGGACGCCGTTTATTCAAAGAAGCCGACCCACCAAATGAACTTAATTAGAATTAATTTGTATAAGTGTTTATTCCTTTCCCGATATAAAATTAATTACAATTACCATTGTAAGTAAAAAAACAATAGTTCTAATAAATACAATAATTACCTAACGAATCCACTTCCTGTGTCGTGTCACTAATAATTACACGTGACAGCTAGACCATAGATAACGACCTCCACAGGTAAACAATAGATCTGCCTATAAAGTGTGTTTAGTCTGTATTAGGCATAGCACGTGCACGGGACAGCCGTGATTCAGCCAGCTGGCTAATGCACGGCTGCGTACTGGCACGTAGATAATTCTCTTTTTAAAAATTCAAAGAAATTATCAGCCTGGCGCAAGTTCCTAAGAAAAAACCGAATGTATGAAACGTGCTATCTTTTTAATGGCTACTATTATATGTATAAAACGTGAAGATAGCATCCTTCACTATGTACGCTTGGAACAGTATTCTTTCAAAGTTAGACGGGTTATACGTACATCACCGCCTTGGCTGTCAATAGTGTCAAATGTCACAACTGTCACATTATTATCCAGATTGAACTTTGCCGCGTTATGTAGTTTGTTTATAAAACGTAAAAAACATACTGTAAAAGTGCTTTGTGTATACCAAATAAATGTGATTTTACACTTCTAGTGTTAGTGTTACTATATTTATTTGATTAGCATTGAAAGGAGCGCAATGAAAACAAGCAAAATAACGTGCGAAATATGGCATACAATAACATGCCGGTCAAGCAATGAAAAAAGGGTAGGTATTTATGGCAAAATGTCCTTAAATAAAGATCAATGAATATTTATAATGTTATATAATGTGATATATTTCAATGAAACATAAAAAATAAGGAAATATTCTAAAGTTTCATATCCTAGTACTTTGTAGGTAAACAATAGTGCTGCCTGTCAGTTATCGATAATCCGTTATTAGAAATGTGCACAAGGACTAAAAATTCTATTCTTTTTTTCTATTTAGATGTAAAAATGGGTAGCTGCAACTGGAAATCAAGACTTGATTTATGTGCCCATTGAAAAATTACATCAGTTGAACTATGTGTGTGGCAAGCATTTTAAGCCAAAAGACTTAAAAAAAAGGGAACTCAAGTCAGAAAAACAGCCGTGCCTTGTACATAGGTACAAGTTGTATCTATGGACATATCTTTAAATCCTATTACAGAAGAAATGTTGAAAACCTTTCCATTACATGTACATACATATATATTTTAGTTCTGCGTATTTTTCTTCGCTAATCTAGAATAGATTTATAGAATAGGCTAATTTGTTTGAATAAACTCATAAATATTAAAAACATCTTTTATTTGTGTTGGAAAAGTATAATTCTAGTCAAAACATAATTATAATTTTTTCTTACTGAATATTATCGATATCGATATTTCGTTAATCACTAGAGGGTACATCCCTATATTGACAAATATGACAATGCTGACAACATAAAAACGATGTCAATTAGTATCCTTATGTTGGTATGAGTTCTCCCTGCACGTTTCATACAAAGCTGAAAGTCTCGCATGATCTATGGCACATCCGCCTCTTCTTACGTAGTATTTGTATACTCTTTGGAAATTATCATCGTTGTAGAGTATTTTTTTTCTTTAGAAGAATATCTGACTCTACCTATTTTAATAGAATTTTATTATCACTGACTTATCTTTTCTAGTATCTCTCTCTTCTAATAGTATTTTTTTATCCATTGTCTGATCATTGTATTGAACAAGGAATATGATATCTATTAACATCATACTTAACCGACTTATTATACGATTTCAATGTTTATGTTTTATACAAGTTTGATGTCATAGCGTATTATACCTATTAATTTTATGTCTTCAATTTCGATAAAGCTAATATCGTTTGTCAGTGTTTTAGTATTGACTTTTTTATTCACATAGCTCAAAGAATTCTCTCTCATTTTGAAATTCAAGCCCAATCGACATTGAAGTCCGTTCGAGACATCGAGCACAGGACACCGCCAGTAGCCGCCGGCCAGCGCCCATTACTTGAAATTACATTGCGTAGTCTGGCCGCAATTTGTGCAAGAAACGCTACGAATCTAACCAGACGAAAACGTTGGAAAATAAGAACAAACACTGGATATTTTCTTGGTAATAAAATAACTAAATAGACCTATCGCTGGCTATTTCACAGGGCTGAACTAGGGACAGAATGATCTGAGATTGGGATTGTTTTTTATTTTTCTTGGTCATAAAAATACTAAATGTATCACTGGGTACATGGGTAGCTAGATCAGGAGGCTGAGTCAAGGACATTATCAAGTTTGGTATTATATGATGTCTATTATATTTAAAGCAATAGTGGGAAAATGTTGATAGACAGGTAACTTCATAAAACGAAATTTTATATTTACCTTACACAATATCTGATGAAATGAAGATCCAACCTACTGCTCGAATCGTATCGTTGATTTAGGAAGTGTGCGGTCCGTTTGGTTGTATTAATGAACAGTTTATTCATTAGTCCGAATTCCATAGACAATCTTTGGACATTAAGATAAAAATTAAGTAGGTATTACTTGAAGTAATACTCATTTTTTCTCTCCTTCTGGTATTAAGAAACTCGCAACACTTCGAACTTAATTCGAAACTTTGAAGTGAATTTTATTTTTTAATCGAGAGTCAACTGTGCATGTGTTTATTTTTAATTTGACCCAGATATAAAATCAACAAAAATACAACAAACCAAACGCTGTAAATACATTTTGAGAGTAATTTTATCCCAACAAATTTGGGCAGAATAATCTCTGCAAACAAATTTGGTTGCTAAGCAGTCGATTTAGTGACTAAAATACTTTAAATCACTTCAGGCGCCGGAGTCTGACCCTCGTCATGTTATCTTACTGTATCTCAGAAGGGTAAACCTATGTAAATTCCTATCTTATAGCATTTAACCTTTATTTGCCACCATAAAATAAAAAAAGATTTCTATGGTGTTGCCAGCGTGTTATAATACAAAGCTTTATGCCAGCAACGAAGTGCCAAATTTTAAAATGTATAAAATAAAAGATTTAAAAAGGGCAATAGTATTTCAAATTGAAAAGACATCTGCGCAAGTGACAAGCTGAAGTATTGTTGTATATTTCTTGCTAGACGAAAAATACTAGAGAAGGGTCGCGGCGTGGTCACGGCAAATATGCTACCGGTAATCGCATGGGCCCGTTTCTACTTATGGGACGGCATCGGACACCATGTAGGATTTAATGGGTAGGCGCTGAACACCAATACAGTAGAATCACGAACACCCCCCTACCTGCCCCATAAGGCAAAGGATGCGCTACTAATTAAGGTTTCCACTGTAAACACAAAACATGGTAAGAACTAGGTTCACCGTTTCACACCTTTACATTGGACTTAATAACAAAGAAGTTTAGTTTTAGTAAGAAGAAGGTTTACTGTAAACTATAAAATTATACCTACTCGTTTCTGTCTCTGCCTAGTACCTTACTCGAAAAATAGTCTCTGCCTGAATCTTAATTTAAAAAACATTTCCTTCAAAAGCCGCGAGCAAATATTCGCGGCAAAGGAATTTCAATATGCATTCGAAACGTTACTTGGATGTCGTTGAAAATTAATCTTGGAAATGTATCCAGTGCATGTACCTGCTTTGAGAGGCGGCGTATTTCGACTTGTGTGGAAAATTCGTACGGAGACTGGCGGCAGCATATCCTACTCATATTACACCTGCCGTTGACGTTGCAGTAAAAAGCATATAGAGGCAAAAATACTGGAGTATCTCTCAGTTTACACATACTATATAGTAAATAATATTTACATGATTGATTTTTATATGGTTGTTTAAAATGGGAAAGAACAGTGCATTATTCAACCTAACTTAGTACCGTCTATTTTATCCCCTCAGAGGTGGAATATTTAATAATCCTTTCATAGTAGCTGCCTACGTTATAAAAGGTCTACCAAAATTTCATGTTTCTAGCTCCGGTAGCTTTCTGCGATGATGAGACAGTCAGGTGATTTTAACATCATCATCACCATCGTCATAGCTTTATCCTGGTTGCCTCCAAGATTTAACGCCTTAAAGCCCAGTTTTCACTCAGTAGTCTAACCAGATATAACAGATTCTCTGTAAGTAAAATAACCATCTGCAAACTAAATTTAACTTTGACCTCGAAAGTCTGAAACGGCTGACTTTGGTCTTATATTACCTATTTCTCATTTCCAAATTAATTTGCTTTGTCAATTGCTGGCAATGGCATAATGTACCTAGAATGTTCTATTGGTTGTGCCTACTACCGTGTATCGGGCTCAATTTCCAAACTGCTACCTATACTTCTAAAAACCCGGTGTTTTTCTGGACATAAAGGTTAAAACTCCGCAGTCGCTAAGTCAAAACACTGCAATTTATATCCCGACATTCCCACCATAAATATAAGCTGGATGAAACCTCGTGCGAGGCTCGGCGACATAACAAGCGGGTTATCTAATCCCCAGTTAAGTTACGTGGGAATGGGGAGGCACACAATTGGTGGCGATGGTATCGCCAGAGTGCCTAGATTTACGTACAACCCGCGTAACGAGAGGTCCACTATACGTGTACACATAGACATAGACTGTGGGATAGCTTGACAAAATTGTCCACACTGTAGAAAGAGAAAGATAGAGAGATGCTGTCTCCTTTCTTTACATCATCTTCATCCACCTTGTTTATAATGGGCACGGGCTTCTTCTGATTAAGAAGGGGTAGGCCGTAGTGCACCAAGCTGGCCAAGTACGGGTGGGCAGACTTTACGAAATTAAGGGCAGTCTTTCACACTTTTGAAGCTATATAAATAGATGTACGTTTGGATGATAGGTAAGTACTAAATCGTGAAGTAAACGCCGATAATGATACTAAACCGTATGTATGTCTGAATCGCGTAATTATCTGATGACTGAATTTAAAATGCTTTCTAAGGATTTTGCCGCGACCTCGTCAGACATTAACAGCATAAGAAAAAAAAATTTCTTCATACAAACATTGAACCATTTATAATTATGTACTTATTCGAATTACTTTACCTGATTGAGGATCGAGCCCAAGCCATTGGAGGTCAATGCCTACATTGAAACCAATTCACACAACGCAATTACGTTCCAAACATACTACGTGACGAATCACGCCCTTCACACTTTCCACATTTGAACTTTGACACCAATGTACACACATACAAGAAACACACTCATACACAAACCCCTATGCAAGAACGAAAATACATGTTCGGACAAGCATATCTATAATTGGAGAGCTTTAACTTACTAGAGCTAAAAACATGCAATTTGGTCGAAGGAACAGAGGCAGACCCCGAAAAAGATGGAGTGACTATCTAAAATCTAGATGACTTCGACATTTACTAGCCCAATTTAGTACTGGGGACCAATTCTTCCATTTTTAGATGACATTATATTTTGAATTGACTCAGAAGCGGTATTCTGATAACCTAATGTTATATCCGTATAATTTGAAATAAACAGTTCGTCTTTGACACATATTTTGATACTTGTTTCAATTTACGATCTCGTTACAACGTCGTTCAATTATCAGATAATTTAGAAGAATACACTTTTTGTGACGTAAGTATGACACTGAATATCGAAACTATATTTATTTAGGAGAATTGGGCCCCAGGACAGGAACACTTAGAGGAATGTTAGGGAGACTTTCGCCCAGCTGTGGTTGAGTATTGGTTTTTTTCTTATATTTCGTCCCTAAGAAATATAACAGAGTTTAAAAGGTTGTTCAGAAATCCGCTTACTTTGAAGCAACACTACGAAAATGCGGCTATGTCACCTAGTGTGTGTGCACACACACAATTGTGTGTACACGCACAAATATACCTACCCAAGTGTGTGTACAAGCGCATACCATAAACCATTACCGTTATAGTGATCGTTAGGAAGTTTCTAGCACTGCATGAGTATCTACGGCGACAGATATTAAACTGCGATAGCTCTTACCGGAATATCGATTCTATATGAGTAAGCCGCCGCATGGGAATCTTTACGACCATCGGATCTGTGAACACTGAAGTATGTCTAAGGAAAAATTATTATCTATACCACTCAGTAAGCTTGGTTTATCATTACTGGAAAACAAGTTAAAACAAAACCTGCTGTCTAATGTTAGGACAAAAATGAAAATGTTTGGAGACTGAGACCCATGGAAACTACTAGGTAAACCCTGCCGACCTGGCCTGAGAATTCTAACACGATGATTTACTTGTCTTTTTGAGAATATTATACAAATATTTATTTCTAATTTATCTGAATAATGACGACCAGAGCTGTTAATGTGACCATAACTATGTTAAACTGCAGTATACATTCTTGCGATCTTGGACCCACCTAGCACAAACCTCTGAAACCTCTGTGAGGAACGCGATTATTTGCTGTTAGTAGATTGAAGAATAAATACCATGACTGTACAGTCTAGTTTGAAATCAGATGTCCACGTATGAATTATCTCAAGAAATTATTATTTTTATCCAAAGATAACAACTAGAACCAACGCCTTAATAAACCTTTAGAAGCATAGCACGGTATGGGATAACCCATCCAAATAGTGGCCGCTGCTATCATTACTTTACCCAGACCGTGTCAGTAAGTCAAGCTTGAATACGACCTACGACACTCTGGCTCCGTTGTTTCGACGACATTATTCCAGTTCTCGTAAAATACAAATGTAACTTTCGTCAAATTGATAAAGTTAGTGAGAATTAATTTTATTTCAGACAAGCTGTCGTGTCTGTTTAGTTTGCTAAACAATAGTTATTTGTGCAACAAGAGAGCAAAGTTGTTTTTTGTTTCGAGTGCTGATTTTGAGTCCCGAGCAAGCGAAGGATTCTATGATTGATTCACGAGCGTAGCGAGTGAATCAAAGTTAGAATCCTGAGCGTGGTGAGGGACTCAACAGCACGAGATACAAAAATCTTTGCTCTCGTGTAGCACACATAACTTTTCACCACAGCCAGCAGTGAGAACACATATTACTTAGGAGACATAGAATAGATTGAATTCTGCATTAATCACTTGTTGATTTAACTCTTCTGGTGTTAAAGTACAGTCATCATCGCTAGTTTCACTCGTCTTTTTAGATTATTTTATATAATTATTAATTAATATAATTTAACACGTTACGCTATACCTACTGTATCAGCATCAGCAAAATTTTTATTCCCGCTACTTTTTTAAATCGCGTTTTAATACCGCGTCCCTGATGTTTATTTTTCAAATGTATCATTGTTGTAATTCTAAATAAAAATGTAGGTATTGGTTAAATACTAATTTTATACTATACTATAATTCTATACTAATTAGACTTATTTTTATTAAAATCCAATAATAAATTAAACATGTAAACAATAACATATAAAAAAAAGTAATTTCTTTTTTACAAATATCTTTTTTTTTTGCGTTGCCGTAGGTGTTTTCTTTGAGGTCGAATTCCAAAATCGAATTTCGAATTCGAAGGGGTTTGTTTTTTCACTCACTTTTTATATGCATGTGAAAGAGACAGAGCACAGTAAAATTGGAATGTTTCAAATTTATGGCTGAACAATGTCAATTCGTGGCACTGAAGATTGAAAAATTAAAAAGCTAGTTTGCCTCACGCTCGAATCAAAATCGCGTTTTGTTCACTGTTGTCTCGCAGCAAAAGCGGCATTTTTGAGCTGCTGTGGTGAAAATTCTATTACGCTATTTTATCCATACAATTTACCTTTCTTTTACATTTTTTTCTGTATTTACAACTAGCTATCAGTTGCTGCTTGATTCAGTTCAAACCGGCATTTATTTTAATATGTTCAACATTTGCAACCAATTTTCATATAAACGATAATGTTTTACTTAGGTAAATAGAAATGCAAAATTAACTGTTTGTTTGGTACGTCGTTGTCACGACTTAAAGGTAAATTGGTATTGCTTCTTTTTGTATGCTGATGAGATGAGTTTAGTTCCAAGAAAGTACAAGTACACTAACTATTACATAATGATCTAGCTACCTTCCTTGGCCCTAACAACCTACCTACTATTCGTAAAATATTATTCATTGTGTGTCGTTGTTGCAAGTGGTCAAATTATCGACATTAGAAAGACTCACCAGATCAACATACCTAACCAACAAATACATTCAAGTGATGTTGAAAGACATCAGCGCTGAAAAAGCACGGAAATACAAAGAACCTTATTTCCATATTCAGTAAGGGTCAATTTATTTTTACAAATAATTTGAGATTACATGAGTAACTCCGGATAATATTACTGCATTCTGCTTTCATAGTTGCCATAATAAATAAATAATACTGTGATTTTACTTAGTCACAGAAATAGAGCGAAGCAAAACCAATAATTATCATATGAGTGATAAATACAGCAGCACTATATTAAAATTAATCTAGCTCTACTTTAGAAACAATGACACATTAGCCCCAATTCTACAGATGTACTCACTAAACTAAGTTTATTAACTAATATCTATATGTTAGTAAACAGTAAAACACAATACTAAAATTATTGTGGATGTTTTTGGTATGTATTTTTTTATAGTTTCTGCAGTAGGTACGGAGTCGTCTACCTTAAACTATGCGGAACTAACCTATATTCGACACGTAAAAATAGATTAGAGATAGGTAGATAGTTTTCCACCTAAGTTTGTCAACGAAAACCAGAAAACAATACTCTAACGGCCGGTCCTATGGATTTGAAAATTGAAGATGCGTATTTGTCATAAGCTCCATACAAAATATGTCAAACATGTATCTTTATCTCCAAATCCAATGATAGGTCAGATAATTATTGTATCCGGCGGCTAGTCATTGCAAACAGTATCAACACCGTTCAAAAACACAACAAAGCAACATAATCGCCACCAATTCACCATTGTCACAAACGCGTGGCGGTCTTACTCATTACTCTATCGTAGGATCGGACTGGGCCCGATAAGCCCCGTGCAAAGGTCTAACATAGTTAGGGCTGCCATCCGTCCGGATTTCCCCGGATTTGTCCTAGTTTAAATGGCGACCAGGGCCCGCACGACCAGGGTTTTTGAAAATGGGACTTTTTCGGAGTCGGCCAACCAAATTTCGCCCCAAATATCCGAGATTTTTGTCGTTTTTATCCGGTGCCGGCAATTTAGGTGATGGCAGCCTTAAACATAGTAAGTACACTGTACTACGTCGCCATTTGTCGCTGGCGTCGCTGCCTCTGACCTTTCGTTATCTGTGTATCGGCACGAATTTGCATGCGAACAGTCATCGAATTGTGTACCGTGTCACGCGTCTATTGTGAGCGTGACCGACAACCATGGCCAATATCATCTATTCAATGTGCAATTCACTTTTTAGTTGTCGCATTATGTAGGGAAGGCGGGTCATATTATATTGTGTTCATAGATATTAGATATTTATAATGCTGTATTGCCGCGTAGTTTCCCCACTAATACAACGTACAGTGTTTTGAATTTTGTTCTCCAGAACGCAAAAGTTAGTGTTACGTAATTATTTTTCTTTTTTATTGTCATATAGGGCATCTTAAAAGACTTTCGCAACAAAGAAGCTTCAGAATTGAAACTCTACTCGAGCGTTGATCCAAAGGCTGAAAGAGAGCTCTCAAAGATTATCGCAAACGTATACCAGGCAGTTGTTATACGTCATACACTAAAGCACTCCCATAGCCTATCATCAGTATCATCGGTCGTTTAAACAGTCTACATTTCATTCACTATCATTAAGTAGCGTGAATCATAAGTGACTCAATTTTGTTCTAGCCTCTTCATATGACCAATAGCAGCCTTGGCATTGAAATATGCACCAACATAACATACGATTCATCACACTTCAATGTCGACACGGCAAGATTTTTCTTCTAAGATTTTAAGATCATCATTACAAGAGAACAATATGCATTGGTAAGAGGGCTTAAAATTTATAGCCGATAGTGACAGGCAATTTTGATTCTCAGGTCGGTGATAATATTGACAATGAATACAGATTTACATAATAGAAGCGTATTTCTTAAGGATTTCGTGTGCCGATTCCAAGTGGCGTGTTGGCGGGTGTCGTCAATTCGTCTCTCTTGCACTCATAGTGACAGTTGTCACAACGCGACTGCCACGCCGCCAAGCGACAATTTGGGTCACAGAAAGTTTGTCTACAGAGCGCCCATAAGAAATGCGCCGCTATGTAAATATCTATGCTCTATGGTATTGAGAAGATTGCCGTTCTTGTTTTTTATTGCTAGCTATAGATAGACAAGCCGGTTTCCCAACTGATGTTTTGTGGTAGCCAAAGGTACACATGGCTGAGCAGGAAAAACGACCACCGCTGCCTATTGCGAGGATGGGAAGAGGAATAAGCTGAGGAATGGTATGAGGGAGAGGGAAAATGGGATGAGGCCACCGGCACCCTCACTCAACGAACGAAATAGAATATGTTGCTTTTTTATGGCACGTAAAGAAGATCTATGCCATCACATAACACTTTAAGGAACATTTCTCCTTCCTTTGTCTCTCCCATAACAGCACGCAGTCAATATTAACCAAAAACGCGCATAATGACAGCCATGCGAGCAACAAATTATGCCGGCATTTCCTCCGCAGTTGTCGCCAGTCTTCAGACATCCGAATGCTCACGTAATAATAGCACTTACAACATTAAAACGTTTGTGAAATAACGCAATTCTGTTCCGCCGGCGGCCAGGTGCGAATTACGGCCCGGTCACGACAAGCACGGCAAGCGATTTCAGTGTACATGGCGCGCCGCGAGCTGTGGCCGATGTCGCGACAGAATAAATCGCGCCATGTACTAAGAATTCGCTGCCGCTACCGCCCGCCGGTGTAGATTGTGGCCAGGTGCGAAATAAGCCCGTTTCCGTCGCGACAAAGTTTCGTCGCAGACATTTTGTTTTGTCACTAATTCACTATTCGAGTAATGAGTTCGTGTTCACGTTCACTCTGTAATTTACTAATTATTCTGTCGGGTAGAAATTCGTTTTAATGACCTACTTTTGCAGATTTCACGCTATACCTACTTCTAGTAAGTACATTCAAATTTCGTCTATCTACCTACCATGTAAAAGTTTAGATTCTAGCCGTAATCATCATCGTGCTACCGTTTTTTTTTTCAGTTGGTCCGTAGGTATTTAAGTAAATAAATAACAACAAAAGCCCTTTTTACGCGCAGCTTTCTTCAAATCTTAACATTTATTGACATTTGAGACAGATGCAGCATAGCGATTATAATCTTCGGCCGCGATTATAATGAGTCTTATTGAATAATAGTCATTGGCTACGACTGATTAATAAATAAAGCTCATTTCACACGTACCCCAAAAGCACAGCGGGTCGCGACGAAATGTGGCCAAGCTGTGGTTGCGTGTGAAGTGCGGAGTCGACGTCAACGAAACGTTGCCGTTAAGACGTAGCTGCGATTAGGTCAGTATCACACACATAGTCGATAATTACCACAAAATATGTGCCGTGTGAATAAAGTATTAATTTTCACACTAACGAATTTTTGCCTACGCGGTGAGCTCGTGGGACTTGTGAACTGCTCCGTACTGCATTTTCTGACGTCGATGACGTCACGCAGTCTGACCGGCGGTTAAAAATGGCGGGCCTGTTGGGCGAAGGACGAAGGCCGAATTTCAATTCGTATTTCGAACAGTTGAATGGGCTCGGCCGTGCCCGTTGTCATGCAAATCGGCCGCAATGTTTATAAGAGCTGTTTAGTGTAACGACTTTATTTAAATTTCGTATTCATGGAAATTGGGAATTAGGAATGCGAATTGAATTATTTTGACTTGCTACATAGTACGTGGATGTAACGTTTTTTTTTTGTCGGGCCAAAATAAATTGCATCCGGATGGGGTGCTGGCGAAGGAACTGCAACATGCCTTAAAAAAAAGATAATGTATTGCGAAAATGTATCATTTAAATGACTCATCTATCATCATTATCGAGCCTCACCTACGCCATGCCACAGAGCCCGATTTTCGGCTTTATGACCCATTTTGTTGAATATCTAAGAACGTTCAATCAAACGAAGCATACTTTCCTTTAATTAGTACAATAAATTAGCTACTACTACACCTTACATACAGCTGAGACCAACAGTTTTCAACCACAACTCCCCGTAACATAAATATTTCTAATTATTTTTACGGTTCAACAAAGCTGTTCCGTCTACGGCTTTAGTGAATTTATGAAGCGAAAATTAGACCAAAATATATTACATGTAATTTAGCACAAAAAGAAGCTAAATATCGTCCAACACATAATAATGGCGAATAACCGCATTCGTATGTGAAATCAATTAGGAACAACTTTCTCTTCCACTTGCAATCGCAAATATAAAATCATTGTGAGTAATACTTAGTAGTGATGCGAACATTTGTATCGTTTCTTAAGTAATTGAATTCATTACAATTTTAATAGGCGAGATTTGTTATACTTAGTAAGCATAATTAAATGAAACTAAAAATATAAATAAAACTTGACTATCAGGACGCATTTCAGCTTGAGAACTTCACAAATTGCACGATACAGAATTTATTTCTGGTGAGACTTATTTTACTTAAACTAAAAATACCGTTTCTTAAACACTCAATCACGCTTCATCCCCCATTACATTGAGAGAAAGAGAGATTGGACTCATTAAATTTGTCTAGTTCAGTGTTCAGTAAATTATCCTATCATAGCTAAAAAAACGACTAAAGCTACTAACAAACATTCTCACTTGTCAGTATAAATGTAGATTAAAAAGCAAAAATTGATTAACCAAACTGAATCAATCACATAATGTACAACAATAACTCAATCATTGAACAATTAAACCTTCGATATAACTCGACAACCGCGCCCGTTCGCACGAAGCCCGCACTTCGCGAGTTAGCACCTCGAGCCCCGGAGTAAACACACACTAAACAGGTTGTATACCGTAGTAAAACGAACCGATATTGTAAATTACCAGTAATTTGCACTCATTAAAAACGTTTACCTTACGGAGAAAGAGGCCGTTAGCACAGAATTAACGAGAAAAATAAAGCAAAGACTTCGTCTTAAAAATAAACGTAAAAATAATGCCTTAACTGGAACTTTAATCTCTTTTACTCAAGGGGAAAACGATACTCTATCTACGAGGGAATCATCCGAATGATCGAATTAGTCATATCTAAAAGGAAAGCAATGCCAGTATTATCTCCGAGTATTTTGCGGAAAGGTATTCAGTATCGCGAGCAAGAGTCGCTACGGTCGACCTTCTATTAAACTTCTTTCACGATTTAGCTCGAAATCTCAGAGCCCAGCACTCAAAACTGTTTCCTATTGCTGACTTGTGTTGACCTGTATCTGGACCTGTATTCAATTCGTTGTAATACAGGGTTCGAGGATATATATCAAGATATATATCCGATATATATCCGATATATATCAACCTCGATTCGACGATATATATCAAATGTTTTTTGTGATATATTGCAATACAAAAATGGTTTAAAAAGAAATTTATTTTTGAGTTTGTTACTGTATTTCTACTTCCCAAATGTAGATGGCGTGGGAGTAGAGTTAAATCACAATCCCTAATGGTAAGTTCTAATCTAAAAATGGCAACACTTCTGCCGGTATTAATGGCGTCAGTCTAAGTCGAAATTGATAAAACATTAAAAACGTTACAGTTTTTTATTTTTTGATCATTTTAGTATGTTTATGAAACACATATGTAAATAGTATTCGTAAATAATACAATGAAATAATAATATGACTTTCATACAAAACTGATATATATCAAACTTGATATATATCCGATATATATCGTAAATATCCGATATTTTGATATTTATAATAAATATCGGATATTTTCGAACCCTGTTGTAATATTATGTCTTACATGTATCAATAGAGGTATTTTAATGTCCTCTGGCAAAGTGTTTCCTTAACTTGGCACGTTGCACCTCCATTCAAAGCAAGAGTACTCGCAGAGGCCTCCGCATTCCAACCTTTCCCAAGGAAGTGCCGATACAATCAACAGTCCTTTGTCATCCCAGTTATTATAAAGTAATCAAATACTCATAACACAGATTACGCCAAGTCTCTCATTATCACAACACAGAGTATACAAAGCGGCAATTTGCCAAGTCAAACAGGAAACATCCACAACGGGGAATTGAAACCTAATGTGTATAATATTGAAGGCTACAATCTTATGCACGCCCACCGCCGTGCAATAGGCTCAGTAAATATAGTTTAGCAGATCATGAATCATTCATTCGGATATTAGCTAATAATGTAAGTAGACTAGGAGACTGAACGGCGATGTCAGTACTCGAAGCACTGAATTATTTTGAGATATGTTTTGCAAGAAGGACCTGGCTCCAAAATATTTTTTTTTTAGACTCACGCCTGTATCCCCGAAGGGGATTTCGCCATGTATTTTTAAGTCCCACCTAATAGGGGGCGAGCCTATTGCCGTACCGGGCACATTACCAGACTCCGTGCTGCTACTGACAATTTCCTAACGGAAAAGCCCAATAACACTCCAAGATTAATGTCTTAAACAGCAACCGGTGACCATGGGTAGGATGGTTAGGTTGATAATGATGATTGGTGATACCAGCCGCGGTCACTGGAAGACCAAATGTGGAGAATATAAGTTTAGTTAGTTTAAATATTTTGTTTAAATAGAAATCCATTTCCGTATTAGATGCAAATAAAAATATTAAGACGCCAATATTAATTAGAAACTACTCTATACTACCAGAACCATGACAAATTAAACGTAATGCAACAAGTTGAGACAAGCCTGCAGACAGGGAATGCGGTTAACGCAAAACTAATCAGTATATTTACATAACAAATTGCCAACAAATTGCACATATCATGTATCACTAAACATGATACTCTATGCATAAAATCAATATAATTATCTACATTAACATATTGTAAACAAAAACTCGGTTCTTAACCAAATGACTGGTCGCAAATTTAGTTCAATAATTATCTTAACCAACTTCGAGTGTAACAGTAGTTATATCTGTTAATATTATGAAATCAAAATGTACAGGCACGCATGTTTGGTATATAAATAGATAAGATCTTGGCACTAACAGAAGAGTACAATTTGTTGCCTTAATAAAAATTGAAGGAACTAAACAGAGAAGAAAATGCCTCAGAGAAGAACTACAATTCTTGCGTTACTGTCCGCCTGACCGACAACGCACAGTCAAAACTATTAGGCACAAGAAGATGGAATTTGGATGTATGTTCCATGGAGACCGTATGACCGGTTGCACTAAAAAATGATTTTTGGAGTTCCCACGCGATCGGGCAGAAACGGTTAAATAAAAGATTCGGGCGTAGCTGCAGGCATCTTCTCGTTTCTCATCATCATCAGCCTTTAACAGTCCACTGCTGGACTAGGCCTCTCCTTTGAAAGGAGGAATTGGCCTACTATACTACGCTGGCCAAACGGGTTGGTATAGGGTTTCATCAAGTTTTCCTTCTTTTACAGTGCTGTTCTCTGCATAATATGCTCTCTCTGTCGGCTGTTACGACACCCATGGGATGATATGGGGTGGTGACAATCCGTAGTCTTAATCCGTCACCACACGGACAATAATTCTAGTTTCTAATATTTGGTTAATAGACAAAAGTGACCTTCCCCGCGTGCGAACCCACGGGCGAAAGCTTCTACTAAAGTATTAGGTATAAACAAAAACTAAATAACTAACCAAATTACGCGTTGTATTTACAACATATATAAATATAGATGTTGGTATAAATAGTTGTTGGTGTATTTACAGTATTTACACCAACAACTATTTATACCAGAATATGTACGCAGTGATAGCATACTTGTGAATGCACACGTTACGAATGACAAAACGTGTTCATCGCAAGACCTTGTAAGTACATAACCGGCTTAAACGGCGTACTTTAGTAGTGTAATACATTTTGTACCACGCATTCACCGTGTATTATCTCGTGTCAGTGTGTGGTCAACTCTGGTGTCGGAGTTTTTTAAACCACCTTACGACATGGTCTAATGGTTCATGTCCTGAGACAAGCAACCGACGGCTTGACATGCACTTAGAAGCACCGTAGCGTTCTGATATGAATGCCACACACGCGGTCACCCATCCAAGTGATGACCTCTGTGAACGTTGCTTAACTTCGAAGATCTGGCAAGACAAGAAACGCTATGAGCAGATACTAGTGCTTAGTACAACATGTGTGGTCTTGGAACAGATGGTACTGGAGCAGTCTGACCACCCTCTCAGTTTAAGTGCAGCACAGAACTATTGCTGATAGCCGTGTAATAAATCTTGGTGCAGATATAGTTTAGTTATAGATTTATATTTGTAAACGTGAAGTGTAAGTTTTATAAATGCTTAGACTCCTACTCGCTTGTATAGAGGTTCTCTATACAAGCTAGCATACGCTGGATGTGCCTATAGTTTTAGTTAGTTAATTTAAGAGAATACCATTAACGGCATAAGTATGACACTGTCGCTAGATCGGAACTGCATTTTGAACTTATGAGAATTGACCCTCTAATTATTAAGTTTTGACTACACGGTTGACGTAGTGGTTTAAGCAGCCGCCACGCCGCTTGACACTGCGCCGAGTGTTGTGGGATCGATCCCCACACGAGACTTTGTGTGATTCATAAATTGTTGTTTCGAGTCTGGGTGTTCATTGTGTCTGTTAGTTGTATGTTTGTAAAATCCCCCGTGACACGGGATTTAGTATTGGGGCGGGAGTTGTCTTCTAAAAGAAAAAAATATTATTTAGTAAGTTATGTACCTACCGTAACTGTAAAATACGTTCAGTAGTTTTCTATTGCACTATTCGTAATACAGGCACTACGTACAGATAAATATTGATAGTCAGCTCCTAGCCTAAGAATATCATTCATTACTAGTAGGCAGGCAGTTCACAACACCGCTGTGGGCAGAGCCTGTTATTTCAGTGAATTAAAGTTCAATATTGTATTAGGTACTTGAGTGGCGATTGGACTCGACTAACGTGGGTCGGGTCGCCGAATGTATTACTTTAATTGTTTGTCAGATCTTCACGTTCGAATTTTTTTTTATAGTCTCATGCCTGTATCTCCGAAGGGGTAGGCAGAGGCGTAATATTACACCCACATTTCGCCATGAATATCGTTGGAATATCTATGTGAAAAGGTGTTAGACTATATAAACAGTTGCCAGCCGGCGGAAAGTCCCGCGTTATTTAGGACTAGTGCAGCGCATCCGTGGCTCATAGCGTGATGTTATACATATATATAGCCTAAAGCCTTCCTTGATAAACGGGCTATCCAACACTATAATTATTATTCAGATCGAAGCAGTAGATAATTCCTGGATATAGAATAGCGCGTTCAACGACCAGGGAAGAACTACCCTCTCACAGAAAATCGCCGTAAAGTAACAGTACCTAAACTATTGAGTTTCCTTCGGTAAATGAGAGTGCCGGAGACCATATCCCCTATTTCTTCTTCCACATCCCACTCCTCATCCTGTCACTTTTCCTAACCCCAAGAGGCGGCAACACACTTGTGACTCCTGTGGTATTGCTTGTGTCCATGGGCGGCGGTAATTGCTTACCATCAGGCGATCCGTGTGATCGTTTGCCGCCTATTACTAGGTATAATAAAAAAAACAACCAAACAAACTCTTCAGATTTTTTTTTGTTTTGACACTAGTGCCACCCTAATTCCCACGATTGGGTCACCTGCGTAGAAAGGTTCAACAGCAGTGACCATAGAACACACCGAGCTTTGACAATCTTAAACTTACTAATCTACTATTTTGCAAGTTTGGTTGACAAAAGACCAAAAACCATTGTAGTATAAAACTGTACATCTTAAAATCAATTCCAAATAATCTATAAATTAACTTCTTCCTACTCTACTAAAAAAATTATACCACAAAACCGACTCAACCAACCACACAATCAAACCGACGACTTACCAACAAACAAAATCCACATACAATCTCCAATCAATCTAGCACAGACAGCGGTAAGTCTATTACAAACATATTTACAATAGCAACACAATTGAGATATAAAAAAAAAACAACAATGAATTGTCCATTACACGATAAACGCGCCAACGCGGGTCAATGACCCGCCGCGGGGGTTAGATATGTCATACGGCTACTGTTCTCTTCGACATTTGCCATAGTTGAGGATATGTGTTTTCAATTTTATTCATTAGATCGGATTATCTATAGGATATACGGATGAAGTACGAGTTTAAAAGGTCTTGAGCAAAGTATCGATGTATGTTGGAGTAAAAAATAGCGGTCATCAAAAACAGCTGTTGTTGTCTATTTTGTTTTCAATAACAATGTGTATTACTTAAAAAAGACTACTCAAATTAATTTTATGTCCGATAAGTAACATACTGAGCCGTGTGGTTGACGGCATAGAATACAAGTGTCACCACCCCCTATCTTCCCGTGGGTGTCGTAAGAGGCGACTAAGGGATAACACGATGCAAATACCATCTTTGCGTAGAGACGGAAAACTCGACATCAAACCCTACACGACTGCCTCGTTGGTCTCGCGGCATAAATGTGCGCGTGGGATCGGGAGGTCCCGGGTTCGATTCCTGGGTCGGGCAGTGTTATTGGGTTTTTCTGTCACGAAATTCTCAGTAGCAGCACAGAGTCTGGAAATGTGCCCGGTACGGCAATAGGCTCGCCCCTTATTACGTGGGACTAAAGTATATCTGGCGAAAAGTGGGTGTAGAAATACACCTCTGCCTCGGGGATAAAAGGCGTGACGATATGTATGTATGTAAGTAACATACTGTGTTCCTCATAGTACTATGAGTATTAACCATTACAGCGTGATTATACATTATAACCATTGTGATTATAAAATTAATATGTTAAGTATTTCTTCATACAGAGATTTCCAACACAAGCCTAGATATAAAATTACGCATCGTGACGCAAACTCTACTTAGGTACTTCAGAACTACTGACCCTGCACCAGAGCACGTAGGATCAAGAAAACTACTCCACAGCCGGACAATCTCCTGCCTTTTCTCAGCAACACACGACTGACACTGTTCCTCCAAAAGGACCCATCGTCTAACAGTCCCTATAGAGTTTAGACAAAAACCTTATGCCTTAGCTGACCTAGCAGTTACACATACACCTCTGACTAGCCCCACGGCTTATAGTACGTGAATATGACATGATATATGCCCAACAGATTCAGGAAACAGCATCATTGGTCCATGGGAACAGCTATCCCTAGCCCGTACTAAACGTAATACGGAAACGCCTAATAAATATATTCGGTTGTGGCCGGATTCTTCAACCGTAAAATAACACATTATTTATGACCACTAATACAAGAGAATAAAATATAATAGGCAAGTTATGATTCTATTATTTCGTGAATCCTTTTCATTGTATTAAAATACGCCTTCTTTTATATGGGTCCTCCATCGTCAGTGTCCTGTTGACCAAGAAGAAGAATTCTCTATCTTTAAAACTTATGGTAAAAGCAGATAAAATCTTGACGAAAAGACATGCAGTTTTGTATGCGATTTTTTTTTTATTATTGTTCACTCAGTTTCACTGCTCTAGCACCTACTATCTAAATTAGTTGGCCAGGTCGTTCAAAAAATATCGTTCCTCTCACCCAACAAATAATATTGACACTAACCACCGACGGGGACGGAAGAATTTAGAGGTGCATAATGAGCAACCAAAACACTACTTTAGCTTTAGCTACACTTTACCAATAGAGAGAAAGGACCTCATAATCAGAAAAAGCATCAATAGAACATTTTTGCTTAGCTATTCCATTCTATACTTTGTGAAGCCTTTCACATCAATAATAAGATAATTTATATACTCAACATCATTCCCCGTCTACTACGGTTCTAGAAATAATTTTAGTATCGCGGAGAATTTAACAAGCATTAAAACAACGGAATTCAAACAAGTAATTTCATAGAGCCGCTCATTGCTTTTAATTATAAGCGAAGACTTATAATTGGCTCCCAGGCAACTATGCTGACGTAAAACTTAATGTTTTCTAGTTAGGCGAACTCAGCCTTTCAAGCAAATAAATAGACAATAAATTATTAATTATCGCTTGCTAAAATTGCTTGCGGCACAGGAAAACATCGTGAGAAAGCCTGCATTTCTGATAGTTCTTTATAATGTTCTCGAAAGATAGTGAAGTCTGCGAAGCCACATTTGACCAGCGCGGTGTATTAAGACCTAACCCTCCTTATAGTGAAAGGAGACCCAGTGCTTAGCAGTGAGACAGTTTAAATACAGAGCTGATGATGATGATGATGTATAGTATCGTAGATGTCACGTTTAGCATCATGCTCGGGCTGAAAGCAAGCACAAAACACTTCCGGAAATCTCTAGACATTTGTTGAAAAAGGAGGTTCGAAAATCTCATCAAACTGATCTTATAGTTTGTTGCTACCTTTGTTGGACTGCTATAAACGTTTACCGCCCGAATTCACCAAGTTTCAATCTCAATACACCTTTTGTAAACAACCACGAGCCTGCACAGGCAGACAGACATGGAGACAAGTTATTTATAGAGTGCGTCGTCCTATTCTAGTCGTCAACGCGACTTATTTCCGCGTTTAATCGCACGTTCTGATCGCGAGACGTGATGCAAATCTGCAGACTAACTTTACTATCGTCGCGGACAGTGATAGTGCATACATAAACCGTATAAGGTGCAGTGATCGCTGTTCTTACTATTGCTAAAGGCTGATTGCTAAGCTCCAAAGCGTTATCTTATACTAATATACCTATAAAGCTGAAGAGTTTGTTTGTTTGTTTGGTTGAACGCGCTAATCTCAGGAACTACTGGTCCTATTTGAAAAATTCTTTCAGTGTTAGATAGCCCATTTATCAAGGAAGGCTATAGGCTATATAACATCACGCTACGAGCGACGGGAGCGGAGCATTAGCCTTAAATAACGCGGGTGTAACCGCGGGCATCATCTAGTAATAAATAAAAAACCTAACTATTGCTATAGTATGCGTGTCAATCTTCTATAGTTTCTACGAAAAATCAATGAAGACAATTGCAAGGACTTTCTACTGAAACTGTACCCGTGGCACAGATAGTATAATACTATACTAGTAGCCCGTGGTTTCAATTCTTGTAAAGTCTCTCGCGCAGAACACATTTTGTCTATTGTGACCATTTCAATATCATGTACTTCCATTTTAACATGGCAAAACAGACTAAATATAATCAACATGAGCTTATAGTTGTCAACGGCTGAACGCTCTAAAAAAGTCATACAGCTATCGTGCGCCCGTAGTATAAAGTTTGTGTTAGCAATCTTACGCCAATCCATATTCTACCAAAACATCATATAGAACTATATGTACTTAAACTCACAAATAACTCTCACTAACGACCAGAATAGTACGAGAGAGAATATAAATAGACAGTATCAATTTGTCGACAATTAGATAATTAGAGGCAATTTAAAGCTAATTAATCATAATGTACGCATGCCACGGACATTCCCTTCTTCACATGATGATGTACATATGTTGAGGAAGTTGATTTTAGTTTACGTCTCTTTAAAAATAGCTGGTTTATAAATAATGCGAAAAAATGCCCTAAAGACCGATTCAGACGATAAAGATTATTATAGTCGAATAGGATATCATATTCAACACTATTGGAGAGAAATTGGACGCGAAAAGGAAATATTACGTACTTTCTTAGTCACGAGGGTGTAAAAATCGCCTACTTCTTAAGTTCGTGGTTCTTTTGATTAATTACAATCCTTTCAGAAAACACTATTTTATTTCTGACTCGGATGTCAAACCGTAGATCTGCTATCGTTAACACTACCTCTCTACCATACCTCCATAAAACGGATCTATAAAACTTTAATATTTTCAGAATATTTGGACACAGACGATGATCCATTTACGCTTGACGACTTATATGAAGGAATGCCAAAGGCCATTCTAGTGGCTGAGTATTAGGCCAAAACCAACTAAACCAATCTGAAGTGTTGCCATCGATGCGATAAATAAAAACTTTACTTTTTAATGATCCAGTGATTTTGCGTATCTGATTAACGATATCAACTGAACTCAAAAATCAAGACGACAGCCGTTTATCGACGCACAATATTAATGATCACAATGATTCGGTACGACGGTTATACTCCAACTCAAACGTTGTATCATCAAATATAATTAAGCGATACAGTTCAAAGCATTCCTCGCGACATGACCGACCGCCATATTATCCTACCATGTACATATATTGTATCATGTGTATTGTATTCAAAATCGACACATCGACAAATATATGTGACTAGCTGTGCCCCACGGTCTAAGCCGTCAATCCTACTCGCGGTGAGATTCAGGAGAGACCACAACATTTAATAAATTACGAAAAATAATTATGTCACAGAATTTTCTTTTGTTTAAGCGCATGTTACACATGAAATTAAACTACTGTTTACGGATTTTATTACAATATGTAGGTTTTACTGACATCACATTTAAACCAAATGATCTAGAGAAACTATCAGTCTTTCGTACCCAAGGTTTCTGTAAAGTAGTCGAAACGTCGGATAATAATAAATATTGTTGTTAAAAGTCTGACTAAATAGAAAATTGTCTTTAGATGACAGATAGTTGCGGCGGCGATACCCCAGTGGTGTACGTAACGGACTGCCGAGACGATGGTCTCGGGTAAATGGCAATAGGCTCGTCGCCCCCTATTACATTGGGACCGAAACATAACTCGCGAAGTGTGGGTGTGTAAATTGTGTAATACACCTCTGCCTACCCGTTCAGGGATAAAGGCGTGAATTTATGGTATGTGCTGTGTTATGATAATTTTCTGGTGTGACAAGTCGAAGATTTATTATTGCTACTATTTACTTCCCAACCGATTTTTCGAGGCCGTTCTTGATGTGGTTATATTAATTTAACATAAATAAATAAACAAGTATATTTATAGAAGATACAGAGTGACACATTATGACATATCACCGACCTACAGGATAAATAACAATATTATTATGAATGAACGCATCAATAATGCATAAGATAAAAAATAAATATGATAACGCCTCAGTATTAAAACTGAGTAAAATATGTAACAATAATAGTAATAACTCTTTATTAATCTAAATTATTACATACATACATAGTCTCACGCCTATAACCCCGAAGAGGTAGGCAGAGGTGTATTTCTACACCCACTTTTCGCCAGATATACTTTAGTCCCACGTAATAAGGGGCGAGCCCATTGCCGTACCGGGCACATTTCCAGACTCCGTGCTGCTACTGAGAATTTCGTGACAGAAAAACGCAATAACACTGCCCGACCCAGGAATCGAACCCGGGACCTCCCGATCCCACGCGCAAAAGTATTAAAATAGTTTATAGTTTAATTCTAAAGTATTATAACTGGCTATTATTATAAATTATATATAATTTGGTTTTCATAAACAGCGCCAAGAAGAAAATACTATTTCTAGTGACCGATATCTTATAATAAAGCCTAAACGACTGAAACCAAAACATGAAATTGTGACATTATGTTCTTGTTATAACGCAGGCCTAGGCACTCATTAGTTTAGTAATAGTTCCTCCAAACAGCGATAGCCGAGAGGAGAGACCGACAGACTGTTACGCAGTGGGTCTCGGGTTTGAATCCACGGCATGCATCTATAACTTTTCGGAGTTAAGTGCTTATTAAATTGTTAATTATCGCTTGCTTATCGGTGAAGGAAAACATCGTGAGGAAACCTGCCTGTCTGAGAGTTCTCCATAATGTTCTCGAAAGACATGTGAAGTCTGCCAACCCGCATTTGGCCATCGTGGTGGACTATGGCCTAACCCTTCTCATAGTGAGAAGAGGCCCGTGTCCAGCAGTTGGACAGTATAAAGGGCTGATGACGATGAATATATTATAACAAAGCCTAAACTACTGCTACTAAAGCCAAAACATGAAATTGCGACAGCAAGTTCTTGTTAAATATAACGCACTCATTAGGGAAGTAATGGCTCCTCCAAGGGCTTACGATAAATCGCGGTGGACTTAAGAAATTAATCGGCACATATAATATTCTTAATTGTATTTGTTCACTTTGGAATACTTATTATATATATTCTGAACATAATATGCTGCCTACTATGTGACATTTTGTCTAATTTCTGCATGCCGTTAAGGTTGAATATGGTGATACTATGTACTTTTCTTTTATGACCTGTGATATTTCACAAAATAAATTTGAATTTGAAGTCTGACTGACAGACAACACACAGCAAAAACTACCGGGCGCAAGACGGTAAAATTACCGTAAGGCTTGCACTAAGAAGGAATTTCTGAAGTTCCCACGGGATTAGGCAGACTCGATTATTATCAATAACATTTACAATAACAAATGTTAAATAGAGCTGTAACGTTAATTGATAAATGTCTAGGTATATAATTTATTTCACTTGAAGGAAACTACCTATAAATTGCACTGTTAATTGGTTGATTACTGACAAAAGAAAAGACCATGACTATGTTTATAATATATTGGCCGATCCCGTGGGAATTTCCGGAAATCCCTTTTTAGTGCACCCCTACGGTCCCCAATGAACATACATGCCAAATTTCAGCTTCCTGCGCCCAATAGTTTCGGCTGTAGCGTGTCTGTCAGTCAGTCAGTAACGCAAGGATTTTATATATTAAGATTATACAAAGTTATATGATGCAACATTCCCTAACCCTACACGCGTATAAAGCGTAAAGTAATTAAGTTGAGAAATCGTTAATCATATTACTTAAACGTGAAAGCAATACCGAAAGGCATTGCGTATAGCCAACATGTTACTTCATCTATTGCACCTGCGTATAGAGTAATCCTACATGGATGCAAGAAGTTTAGATAGGATCACAATAGGTTGTTTCCAACTAGTCAAATCAAGCACTTTTAATGAAATGTCAAAAACAACCTTTGCTAAGGCTTTTGTATGACATATGACTTATTGACGTCATAGTTTTTTGCTGTCAAGTAGCATACTTATTATCAATAAATTGACAGTAAAAATGTTAAATAAAGTTTTAACATTAATTGGTGAATGAAACTACTATTATTTTGACATGTTTCACTAAATAAAAACACTTGTATAATTTATTTCACTTGCAGGCAACTTCCCTATTTGTATGATATTCTGTCATATCTGCTTGGACTACTAAGCGGACGCCGAGCTGCAAGGCGTCTTGAATGCAACTGGCTTAACGCTAGGACGATGATGATGACAATATGTAAGTCTTCGTCGGAAATTGACAAGAATACGCTGCATAAGTTTAATCAAACATGTACCTAACTGACAAAATTCCAATAAGCAATGTTTCCGTAAAGGACTAAATTGTGAGTATAACTCTTCACATTTTGAGGTTTTTCTATGCATTTCCGATTTGAACATCCATCATCGGTCTTCCCGTGATCACAGCTGGTATAACCCATGCCGAAAGGTATTTCACCTTGTAAAATAATTCGTTGGTTGTAAAATAAGTCAGATCAAAATAAGTATACCTGAATATCTACAAGTCGCGAAAGTTTTAAAGTATGCATTTATCATCAGCTCCGCAAATGATGAAACATTTACCCATTGCCATGGAATCTCAAAATATAAGAAACTGCTAGACGTAAGCATAAGCCACAAGTCAATAACACAAAATTGGTAGGTCCCTGTCTACCCTTTAAAGGGTAGATGAAGACCTCTGTCTAGAAGGTCTTCAAGGTCTTCGTCAAACTGTTTTAACATGGATATTTTATTAACAATCCAGATATATCAAAATATTTGGAACGCAGGTAGGTAAGTATTATATTTCTAGACATTCAAATCCAAGCGATTGATTTCAATGAAACATAATATAATACTCTGCTCTCAAAACTTGCAGTGACATAAAACACATTCATTTCGACAGATAACTGCAATCACATTTGCATTCAAATGCATAGATACATACTCATTTTACCAGCTATGTTTAATAGCCATCAGTAAAATCCATAATTTTTTATCGTACATGCCTATAACCAAACACATATAAAACACCACTGCTAGAGAGGAGTAAAAGTGTTCTAGGTTTGATTTGGTTGTCCGACCAACCTGGTCGGCCAACCAAACCTAGAACCTCATAATCTACCAAGAATATTATAAGCTTATTGATCAACAAAACAAAAAAGTCATTAAAAAATATGAAAATACGTTACCATACCCGGTTCAGCCACCAAATATCTACCACGAAAGTAAACTCAAAATTATGCATTACTAGACTTGGGGTGAATCATATATAGATTAAGACAGTAATTAGCATTGAAAAACAACCACACTATAATTTTTCGCGTTCAAAACTTGCGATCATAAATCATAGACTCATTATATTCAAGTTTACGGTCAATTTTAACAACGAAACGGAACGTAATTGGCATAATAATACACTTATGTCATCGTTATTGTTTCTTTATTAGATACGAGGGAACTGGCAAAACACGGAGGCAAATAACATGCACATAACAAGGAAAAATAATAACGTACATTTTGTTCTAATTATAGCATTGATTTGTAAAATTGTTAACTTATGGCACTATGCTTACGATGTAGCCACGTCAGCCATAGAGACGCAATTTTCTTTTTCACTAAGAAAGTAGGTCATATCAGTAAGGGAAAACGTAGTTTCCTATTGTGTATTAGCAAAGAAATTTCGAGACAGATTTGATTTTCCTAAATCATTTTGTTTCTTGTCTTGAGGCTCATAAAATGTCTAAGAAATAGAAAAAGATTCCTACTACATATCTAACAAGAGTAGTTATATTTCTCAATATGTTCCTGTCACTCTATCATCGTAATATTCCGCTGTCGAATTCTATACAAGTCCCGAAGCTACGGCAATTTAATTTGAATGAGGCCTCTCTGAATAGATCCCAATTGTGAAGAGCCCTTCAAAGCTTATAAGCCAGTTTGTCGAACATCGTAAACAGCCGATCCTTCGTCAAACAAGCAATTAATTAGTAAAATACACCGCAGACATTCCACTCGATTCGAACCTAATCACTTCAACAGCAATCTCAAACTTATCTTAATCAGATCGACGACCAAATACAACCTTTAAAACTAAAACGCAAAACCATTTTTGAAAACCGATCCAAGTTTTCCGCAGCGCAGTTTATTCCAATGCACGTTTATTAAATTACCAACAGAATCCCGGGAACTCAGCCAAAAATATTTATTCGCACACATTCCAAGTATTTAAGCTCTTTCTTTTTTCAATAAATTTCTTGCTCGACTGTGCCACATACTGGTCAGCCTTTTCGAGGAAATAAAAGCTAAAGTATAAAGTGATAAAACTACGAAACAAACCAATGCGCAAAACTTTTATATTCACATATCACTCACTCACTAAACTATGCACTAACTTCGTTAAATGCGACATACAAAAATTCATCCACTATATAATAATTTTCAAACACTTGTTTTTCCCGCACGCGTGCCGAAACCTTCGGCGAACGCTCGTCATACGAAACCTACCGCAACGCGACGCCTGTTATCGAACGAATATTCCCGAACGGGGGCTGTGGTGACGCGAGCGGTGGTGCCGGCGACCGGCGTGGCACTGCGGCTGCCGGCCGGCCGCGTGTAGCCCGCACCGCGCCGAAACCTTACGACCTAACTCCCCGGCCGGCCGAGCCAAAACATCCGTACACACCACGCAACAGAGCCTATATTCGAGCAGCGCCACCCTGGAGCGCCAATCGATGCTCCTGGAACAGGACAACAGATCTTTCCGCCTCCGCTCCCGTCACGTGACCAAAACGGCCGTAGCGAAATTTTCGCCAATTTCGCCGGCAACAACAGCCGCGCGAATCGATTGCGAAACGAAGCGTAATTTTAATAAGCAAATCGACATATTGAAACGCATCAGCATCTCGAATTTCATTAGGCAATCGTATAAAACTCGTATACTTTAGCGGCACATGTGCAATAAACAGGCTATAAACGGTAAAAATATGGAATCCTTTTACCATAATTTGTTCTTTTTAAATTGTTCGCGTTTGGTGCGCTAAAATGTTGCTAAATGGAGATCTCTGTTTTATTTATGCACAATAAAATGTATGTCGTTCGGATGTGTTTTGAATAACGATGTCTATTGATAGAACTACAATCAGCATTGATGCTACTTTACGTGTCATCGAACAGGTAAATGAGAATCTGGTAAACAAATGAGAAAAATAAGAATTGCAATAGTATTGAAAGAACTTTGCGGATAGTAAACGCCGACATCTTTTCACCTGATCTAAATCCTTATTGATTGTTTTCGGTTTTAAATATTAAAAACAGAACAGAAGTCGGCGTTAGATTTAGAACCGGCAAATAACTGCCAACAACAAGTGGATTGACAAGGGACACAAGTTTACGAGGTTCACAAATATTTGTTCCGATTCCGGGCGTTCTTTGTGACTTCTGCTTGGATGTTTATCACTTTCCCCTTTGCCACGAAACTCTTCGCCACATAAAACTTTTATATAGGTAGCAGTTGCATAGAAGTATTTGCAAATATGTATCGTTATAGCTTCAATTAAGCAAAGCTTTAGCAGAGAATCCAGAATTCTATAGCAAGTAAAGTTGTCCAACTAAAAAATCACCAGGGATCCTTTCCGACTCGGGCATCGAAACAGAAACATCACGAGCGCATATACTTAAGCAGCAATGTTCCGTACTTGCACAAAGTCGGTCAAAACACGTATGTATATTGCACATGAAAGTGTTTATTGATATCGCGTGGGCAGGCGCAGTGGGTGTAGTCGTATCCTGCGCAAACTGTCTCACTGTCCTGCAACCGACTCATGTTTGCACCAATATCGAGATGTTAAACATGCTTTTTCTTGGTTGCTTATGAAACATAACTGCTAACGATTATTGGGAGCGACACGCCAGTTTCCAATATTCAATCTATCGATGGATTTGGCTTTGAAAGATAGATGTTGGTCATATTTTGTATGGTGCTTATTTTGCAGAAATATTATTGGTGGCGATACACATCTAATGATCTCTCAAGTCATTGACATTCAAAAGTCATAATTTTGTAATGCTCATTAATGTCAATAGATGGCTTTATATATAACCGTTACATTTACCTGCACCAATACATCAAAAAACAAACAAACCATACATTAGATTAAGTCAATATGATACCCATCCAAGAATTAGATCAAGCAGAAATCTAAATAAAACAGTAGTAGAGCTAAAATCCAGGCAAATTTACATACGACGATATCGGCAGTCGGCAGCTATCTTGTTTCATATCAAACACGACAAGGCTTGTATTACCAACACAACATATTCTGTATTTGCAAAACATACCGCTTTTGACGAGAAATCGATGGGTTTTCGCTTGCAATGCCGCACTTATGAAACAAGATGTATTTTATTCGTAACATCGGTTAGTGTTTTGACGGTGTGCTGATTTGATTTGACTTGGAATAACATGCTGGGAGGCACCTCTCAAAAGAGTTTGGAATTGTTTTTGTCGGTAGTGGATCCAGGATTTTATTTTGGGAACTCGGTGAAGCAAGGTTTTGTCAAAAGAAACACTAAAAAGTCATGTGTCTTTGCAGGAACAACGCGCACAGGTAGACTTTAACAAAATAACAGCCCTGTTTTTAACTATTCCACAGCTGAGCACGGGCCTCTTCTCACTATGAGAAGGGCTAAGTCACATTCCACTACGCGTCGTGCGGGTTCACAGACTTCGCACGTCTTTCGAGGAAAAACTCTCAGGTTTCTTCATTACGTTTTCTTCACAGCTTAGCAAGCTATACGTGACCATTTTAATTAGTGGAATTTCAATATACGAACCCAATTGTAAGCCCTATACCTACTTATTAAATAAATGCCATTGGTTAATGTGGAAGGCTTATATGGCAAGATAGTACACGAATATAGCTACGAATTATAGTGGTGCATTTCATTTCCGACCTGAATACCATCATGAACTAAAATACCATCCATCTATTCAGCAACAACCAGCCATATTACTGCAAAAACCATCGCGCGAAACGTGATGGTTATAGCAATGTTCATCCACATCGTTTATAAAGCGGAGAGGACAACCATTTTCAGCAGTCGACAATTATGACTAGCCGTGATTAATAATGTGCCCTTAGAGAATTAAGTAGCCTACATTAGGTAAATTGCTTTCGCTAAAATATGGGCTTTTGTTAGAGCTTTACGTACCTTAAATCAATTTAGTTTATGACTATGTGTTTTGGATTCTTGTGCCAAATTATAATTTGTTCTTCTTAGGAAAACTTTTTTTTTTTCAGACTTATGAGAGACACGACCTTGGTCTCCAGATCGTCTTTTTTTAATATAGCATGTACTAGAACTTCGCCCGCAGCTCCGTCTGCGAGAATTATGTATTTCCTTTCTCAAGAAACACGAAAATCGTACAAAATATGCGATCAGGAATTTTCGAGTTTAATGCGTTCGCATAGACAGACAGATTTGTAGACATTTTTACTAGAAATAAATACAAGGTAGATTGAATATAAATTTGGCGAAGTTCTGATAAAGATATTCGGCTTAGTGTAACAAAGCTCCTCAGAAGTCGGTTATAACCGGCCATTTTTTTAAGGAAACCGTGTTATTTCTGCTCTTCATTCTTTATTGGGTCACAGTTTTTTATGTTCTTTATGACAGACCAAATGCCTAGCTGTAGTACTTACTCGCAGAAGGTTACAAACAAGTCGCCTATACCTCGACCATAACCACAATCGAGATAGCACTAATATGGCTATTTACTGGCCACAATGTGGTGACAAACTTATACAAGTTTAGATACCTATGTAAGAACGATATTGGGGCTATGTATCCATGTTATCATTTATAAATCCACCCATAACAAACCTTACGTAGTGCAAACTGCAAACCTTACGTAGAGGTATTGTATAAAAGCTTTACTAAGATTTTGCGCACGGTGCCAGTGCCAGCCATATTAAATTGTCATCAAATTTTGACTAAGATGACGTCATAAGCAATTATGCCGAACTGTATTTCAGACCCTAAAACACGTTCCCGACCATGACGAATCCGGCTCGTTTGCCGCAATAATCTCGAGCGCTACCAAATATTCGGCTTTTCGAATAAAATATGACATAGAAGATCCCAAAGCCTTAGACTATTTTAGACTTATAGACTCACCCCTTTATCTCCAAAATGGTAGGCAGAGGTGTAATATGGGGTGAGCCTATTGCCGTTACCGGGCACATTGTCAGACTCCGCGTTGCTACTGTGAATTAAGAAAAACTTAATAACACTATTAAGAACATGACTTACGAACAACACTTTCGAAAAATATAAAAATAATTGAACATTCAGTTTTAATGTTTAGTTAGCCAACGATAGCTTATGAGACAATAAAAAATACTTCAGAATCTTAGCATCATCGTTATCAAGGTCATGGCATGATCAGTCTTCTACGAATAGAATTTTCCAATACTAACTTATTAAAAGTCCATTTACATTTGTATCACTGTTGACCTAGACTGGTCACATTTGTTTACAACGTCGGCACATTTCCGCGAGATTCGCAGAACGCATTAACCGCGGGTCGGCGGTTGCAAATTGTGTCGAAGTGTGTCCGGGACACAAGGAGTCGTCAACGGTTGAGAGAAGCGTTACGCTTCGGACGTTTCGGTGCCGTGGGAAGGTTAGACGAGCTAGGTGTAAAGGGGACTATACAATGCAGAAACGGATTGCAAAAGCATTTTATTGATTGCAGGTAACACGGATTATCTCAAGCCGTATGGAATTTAGGAATTCGTTTCCGAAATTTAAGGGTAGCCTAAAAAAGGCCAAAACATTGTGAAAGAGTTTTTTTCTGGAGGTAACAAATATAGCTATAGGAAAAATAAAATCGTATTTCGTTCAAATACAGTTTCAGTGTCTGTCAAAATACGAGAGAATCGGCCTTCTGACTGCAGCCACAACTTCGCGAGCGTGGAACTCACCATAAGCTCTCGAAGTCGAAGGGTCATGTGATGTATTGGAATAATGTAAAAGAGGCATTTCAGCAGGTAACAAATATAGTTGCAGATTTGTCAGTGGTTATTTTCACTTTTCACTCTTGAAATCGAACAGTAAATAAAACCTCCATATTTGCAAAGACGGATAGTAAAAAGAATGAGGTCAACAAGTGTAAATCCAGACTAACAGAAGCCATGAGTTTAAAAACGAACAAATAAACTCTACACTCAAAGTCGAACAGTGCATATAAAAGGACGCCAATGTGCTTTCAAACGTTAATATCGGTTCAGTGTTCCAGCCGGGAAGGCGAAAAGAGCAGTCAATATAATTAAAAATGTACTACGATCATTTCATTTGCCTCACAAATCGCGGTAGCTACTCTAGATCAAATAGATACATTGTTGCTATAAAAGCAACATAATCAATAACTAACAGACTAGTGCTAAAACAAAAAGCACAAAAGGTAAGCTATATCAAGAATGGCGGCCAAACCGTCATCCAATCTAAATGAGTATTTCTTGCGTCTAATCATTTCTCGCATAGCTCGGCTGATGGGCACATGCCTTTACAACATAAACTTTAACATAGCATTGTGCACTTTAATATGATGCTATTAAGCTTTATTTCCTTCCAAACATTATGCATTTACGTGGAAGTGGAAGCCACTTTATAAAATACGACACGATTTTACATTGGGATTAGTTTGGCACCGAATTTGTCTTTTTGCGAGTGGCGTATTCCGTGGTTACCTTGCAAATGCTAGTGCCGGTGCCGGTTTAGAAAACATTATTACGGTTCAAAATAATGTTATAATTTATAAATTCATTGACGACCTCGAACTGTGAACGATTGAAGATCCTGATCCTAGTTGGAGGAAAACCGCACTTCGCTACACAAAACATGAAATGCCTTTGCCTTGCCAAAAAAAACACAATTTAATACACGCATAACTAACTCTGCACGCTGTGGATTCGAACCCGAGAGAGTCGGCCCGGCATTTTCTTACTAGGCTATGGCTGTTGGCATGCCACTAGTTAACATTAATTTAAAACGTGTACGAAGAATTTATACTCCTAGCCCAACTCCCACCTGTAAAATATACTCATGTGTTATATTTTAATATACAGTGGTGGATCTATGATTTTGTTTTGAGAGCGGATCATTTTAGTTTTCTATGATTGAACCCATTAAAGAAGGCTTTTAACACAAAGTAAAAAAAGACTTATGTTTTCAGAAGTAAACAGACACGTTTGAGCCCCCTAACCACTTCCTGCATCTGCCCAAGTCACTATAAACGTACAATCTTTACTTGAAACACGATTTATACATCGTGTCGTATATTAAAAACCCATGTTATTGTATTGTAAGCGAGATAACCGTCGTCAGCTGTTCCCCATTGCCGTATGATAAGCGAACAGATTAGGAGAGCGCACCGCCCGCGCACTTTATCTCTTCACACAAATTTCTTCACAAATATTTATATTTGCTCCAAACATGATGGATTACTTTGTATGGACTAGTTGGTGTTTGTTTTGGGCATGTGGGCAGTCCCTTGGTGATACTGTATTGAGATGTTTTTGGTCAAACTTTTTTATAAAGCTGGATACCTACATATAAAAGTGCTGATACTCTAATGCCAAATTTCAGCTTCTTGCTGCCAATAGATTTTTCACCACTGCAGCTCAAACATGCCGCTTTTGCTGCGAGACAACAGTGAACAAAACGCGATTTTGATTCGAGCGTGAGTAAAAGTATCTTTTTAATTTTTCAATATTCAGTGTCACGAATTGACATTGTTCAGCCATACATTTGAAACATTCAAATGTTACTGTGCTCTGTCTCTTTCACATGCATATAAAAAGTGAGTGAAAAAACAAACCCCTTCGAATTCGAAATTCGATTTTGGAATTCGACGTCAAAGAAAACACCTACGGCAACGCAAAAAAAAAGATATTTGTAATAAAGAAATTACTTTTTTTTATATGTTATTGTTTACATGTTTAATTTATTATTGTATTTTAATAAAAATAAGTCTAATTAATAGTATAAAATAAGTATTTAACTAATACATTTTTATTTAGAATTACAATAATGATACATTTGAAAAATAAACATCAGGGACGCGGTATTAAAACGTGATTTAAAAAAGTAGCGGGAATAAAAATTTCGCTGATGCTGATACATTCAGTAGGTATAGCGTAACGTGTTAAATTATATTATTATATAAAATAATCTAAAAAGATGAGTGAAACTAGCGATGATGACTGTACTTTAACACCAGAAGAGTTAAATCAACAAGTGATTATGCAGAAATCAATCTATTCCTGTTCATTTCTATGTCTCCTAAGTAATATGTGTTCTCACTGCTGTGGTGAAAAGTTATGTGTGCTACACGAGAGCAAAGATTTTTGTATCTCGTGCTGTTGAGTCCCTCACCACGCTCAGGATTCTAACTTTGATTCACTCGCTACGCTCGTGAATCAATCATAGAATCCTTCGCTTGCTCGGGACTCAAAATCAGCACTCGAAACAAAAAACAACTTTGCTCTCTTGTTGCACAAATAACTATTGTCTGTGCGTTGTCTGTCAGTCAGTCAGTAACGCGATAGTTTTATATATACCTACAGATTGATAGCAGCTGCATAATTGTGAAAATGTGCCTTTCAACGTATAAAATTCCGATCGACTTAGACCACACCAAGAGCTCTGTTTTTAATATATACCTAGAAAAAGCGACAAAGCTAAGATTTTACGTACCGTCCGTCAGCCAGTAACGCAAGAATCATAAGTACTGATACAGATACTGCTAACAGAGGAATGCTATTTAAAGTACCTATGTGTAAATGAATATACCTAAACACCGCACACCAAGTAAACCAGGTCAATGCAGCCAAAACCGCGGGGCACACACAGCCAGTTCACTACATAATCGAACAATTCATACCATTGGGATACGCAACATTTTTCATCTTCTATTCCCTGTACCCTGCTTTCGCTCCACGACGCCCTAGGGAGAGAGGCAATATTTTACGGGAAAAGCCTAGAATTTTATCCATACCTTCTTATATTATAAGAGTTAAAATAAATCGTTTTGGGATCATTTTATTTCTTATCGCCAGATGATGTTCATAGTAGCATACTAATTCGGGTAATAATCGTGTAATTATTTGAAAAATTAATGATGGCAGTCCATCTATTGCCCCAATGTTTCGTGTGTAGTATTCAACGACAATGGTCATAGGATAACTATAAATATTTTCAGATAACAACGCCATTGATACCCTGTATAAAGTTGATTGTATTTGTACAAATTGCTAAAGTTTAAATGTAATATACCTAGTCTCAATATTACATATACAATGAGAAACTAAATTACATATAGGTGAGCCATTATTCCTTTTTAAGGAATTGTGAACTTAAATCCTAATCTTCGAGATGCTTTCAGTTAAAATCAAAATTATGTATTTAACCATGTTCTTGCTAAATCGCCAAAGGATTAAACAAAAAAAATTTTTTTGTTTTTTTTTTATGGTAATAGGCGGCAAACGAGCAGACGGTCTGCCTGACGGTAAGCAATTACCGCCGCCCATGGACACAAGCAACACCACAGGAGTCACAAGTGCGTTGCCGCCCCTTGGGGTTGGGAAAAGGGACAGGATGAGGAGTGGGATCAGGGAGAAGGGATAGGGGATAGGGCCTCCGGCACTCTCACTCACCGAACGAAACGCAACAGTTTAGGAACTGTTACTTTACGTCGATTTTCTGTGAGAGGGTAGTACTTCCCCGGTCGAGCCGGCCCATTCATGCTGAAATCAGCAAGGCTCTACTACCTATGACTACAAAGTCGCCAGCAACTACATACAGCTATATAAAATTTCATTTAAGTTTTTTTTCTTTACACTGATGAGAAGTGACGTAGCTAGCACATAATAACATTTACCCCGTCTTGAATAATTTCCATATAATGGACGAAAGAAGTGCGCGAAGGAAGGAGGGTGAAAAGATTGATAGTGGCAGTTATGGCATTTTGCCTGTACCGCAGCCTGCTAGCAAATGTATATCACGCTTAGTATGTATGCGTGAACATATGTATATTTCTTTCTCATGCCACAAGCTGTTTGGATGGAGGTGTAAAAATGAAAAACGGAGTAAAATAAAGGTCGATAGTTTGTTTGAAAATCCAATGGTTTTCAAGCCAAGCGCTTTGAGATTGGGGGCAACAGCAAGTAAAATATGATCAACGAAAATATAACGTAAACTTCTCTTGCATTGTGTATATTTGGGAGTGAGTAAAAACAGCAACACTAAGTACAATTCTTTAGCGCGTTCAACAAAAAAATTATGAACATTTTCCATAGCTTTCTTTAAAGAGCTTTTTAAAGTGAGTGCGTATGGAGGCCTACCTTCACTTAGTTTTCTACAGCTTTCGTTAAAGCAAACGGGAGTGCGTGGTTTGTCTTACCTTCCATTATATTGCCGAGTAGATAATCATATAACTGCTAAAGCAACCGCTACAACGGGATAGACACCGGTACAACGTCACCTCTAATGACATCAACTGCAAAACCGTGCGAACTATGAGAAACATTGTACTAGCAGCGGCATATCAACATATACTTCACCAGTATCAGTTGGTCTCTTCTTGTAGTCGAGCCCAAAGAGCAGTAGAGTTTCGCTAGTTTCAGCATGTTTGGGCTGGCTTGACCGGGATAATGCGACACTTTAATATTGACAAAAAGTAATATTTGTACGCGTGTGTGAGCAATAATATCCAGGAAAGCACTGGGGACAATCCTTTCAATCTTCAATGTTGAGTTCATTCGTTCTTCATTCGTCCTGGTATTAAGCTACGGCATGGACGAGCAATCACTTTGCATAAGTTTTACAATCCTAAAAGCACACAGGTTGTTTGAAGGACAGTTGATTCAGACACGAAATTTTTATATAATTTTAAACAAGAAAATATTACTTCAGTAGTTTAAGCGTGTAAGGCAAAACACTCTTCTTCTTCTTCTCAGTCGTGTCGCTCTTGGCAGAGCGGTCGTGGTCACGTTGAGGCATCCTCATTGGTGGTAGTGGCGGATACAGCTCTTCACACGATCTCCCGCCATTTCTCCCTGTTGGCAGCTTTCCTGGTGCAATCGGATACGCGGTTTCCTATTGCGGATTTCACCTGGTCAGTACAGCGCATGGGTGACCTGCCGCGCGCTCTGGTTCCCTCCACCTTTCCCTGCACAACCAACCGCTCTATGGAGTCAGTGTCCCGCCTGGAGACATGCCCAAAATATTGGAGTATACGCGACTGCACCACGGCCGGCAGACGCTGTGTGATGCCGAGTTCCTGGAGTATGGACACGTTAGTGCGGAACTCCGTCCACGATATCCCGAGCATCTTCCTCCAGCACCACATTTCCAAAGCATCTATCTTCCTCTTTTCCAAGTCGCGTACTGTCCACGTCTCTGCCGCGTGAAGGAAGATGGGGAAAACAAGAGCGCGCACGAGCCTGACTTTAGTGGCTTTAGTAATATTGCGATTCCGATTCCGATTAAAACACTCTTACGCATTCATAATATTAGTAAGTATGGATAAACTGACAAGGCACAGTGGGAGCAATAAAATTGGTGTCAGAACGAACCTGTGAATAACCACCATCCATTCATACCATTATGAGAGTCACAGATTCCTCTGCTACAAAAGCAAAGTGACAGGTCAAGCTACACTGGACAAGTAACACTTTGATGCGTCGTTGTAAGTAGGCAGTATAACTGTTATACAATTCAACATAAAATGATAGTATTGTTACAATGTGTTGATAGATGAGATCACCTGTATTATGCTATTGTGTTAAATAGTGGGAACTGGTGGGAAAGCAAAGCTATGAACTTTTTTCTTTTTTAATAACTGTTATAGTGTTAATAACTGGGCCATGTTTATGTGTGAAGTCACTTTTCTTGTAAAGCAAATGCAGTTATTCAATAAGCATTTCTAGAAGCGATTCCATACAAACCAACAGACCAAAACTGTGACTACCTACCGTAAAAAAACATAATCATAATTGACGGATGATATAGCATAACTTTTGCCCGCGTCTCCTTCCGCGTCTATATGTTTTCTATCGCCACAAAAGTAGCCTATGGGTTATTTTGATGTATAAGCTAAGCTAGGTATTGCTACCGCGTATGTACGCGGCATAAAGGTTCCTCAAATTCCAATAAATCGTTCATGCGGTACAGTACATCAAACCCAGCCATGCTCGAAAACTTACTCGTTTATAATAGTATAAGTACTCGTTTATAATAGTAGTAGAATTTCACGTGTTTATCATCTGTCTTTTATACTGCTGATCGTCCTGTATGTATAAAACTCTTATGTGACAGACTGCTAAATTTATAAGACGCAAGGAGCGGACATTTTACATGTTCCTTGGGGTATGTAGGGGACTGAGAACGGATTTTCTGAAATAAGGAATATGCATGATTTTTTTTAATTGTTGCTATAGTTTATTTATGTTAATATGATACCGTAAAAAAATATTAGCCGTGGAGAAGTCAACATTTATTTTAAATTAAATGTTGAAAATTGCAATGACATAACGCTCGTTTAAACCACATGAGTAGATAAACGGAACAGAGACACAGCTTCATACAACAGCGCGAATCGGTTGCACTACTACGAGCACGCGGCTTATGTGTGCGTGACCACTGGCCGCTTGTCGTGTACGCGGCGAGAGTGGAAAGAACCGGTTTACGTAGGCACAGGCAGTTGACAATCTTAGGGTTATTACGACGCACGTTGTTTGTTTTGTACGTTGCAAGTTTTAATATTTTAATGTAAAAAAGTGGTGTTTTACTATTGATAATGGTTGTTTATTGTTCTGTGTGTATGAATAAAACTAGATGAAATGATTAAATCATTATAAAGATTTTAACAATGGTAACATACAGTTGGGTTTTTTAATTAGGTATAACTCCTGATAATTTTGTCGCATTTGTTGAATTGCTCGAGCAAAAGATTCGCGAATATTTCGATCTTGAAATAAATATTGTCAATGTTGGCAACGAAATACTTAACAACTCATTAGTTGTGAAATTGTGTAAAAGCAATTAATGTTTACAAAACCAATGACTATCAGAAAGTGATCAGCCATCGATAGGGATTACAAAAAACAGGTGCATGCGATTTTCGACCTTATTGACGTAACAGATCAGATCAGATCAGAATTTACAATTTTAATAACGTATCAATGTCAGAAAGCAAGAAAATACCAAATAAAAGTCTGTCATGTATTGTCAATAAGGTCGAAAATCGCATGCACCTGTTTTTTGTAAGCCCTATCGATGGTTGATCATTTTATAGTCATTTGTTTTGTAGACGTTCATTTGTCTTACACAATTTCTTTTTAAACTTATTTTAGATGCCTATCCCCGTGGTAAAACTAGTGGCCATAATAGCTAAAGGAGATTTCTATGTTTATTAGCAAAATAGATCATATTACCAGAAAATATTCAACACGATTAGTGGTATCGTTGGGAATGTCAAATAAATCACGTTGTCACGTCGTGTCCTTGGTAACAAATGTATATGTTTATTCCGTGCTTTTAAAAGTTTCAGGTGCATGCCTTTTTTGGTTCCACTCGCTATTTTATTTACAACAGCTGTACTTTTGCCGTATAGCGAATCCGTCGAGTCCAAGAATCTGCCCAACCCACGAATCTGTCGAGTTGGGAATCTGCCAAATCACGAATCTGTCCAATCCAGAATCTGTCGTATACCGAACAAGCGATTTGTCTTAACCTATTGTGACAACCCTACCAAAATAGGTAACAAATTTACAAGCTCTTAAGAAGCTGTCTCTCTGTTCGGTTTATTTACTCATGTCGTTTAAACACCCCTATTTTAGCGCGCTTTGTGGTTCCGTCTCAGCATTCTCAACGTTTGAGTTGTTAACTGTCAACTCTGTCAAATGTTTTGACATCTCCGCCAAATATCTGGTACTGTTTTGACACTTTTGACATATCCTCTGCGAACCGTGTCGTCACTTTGGGGACTAGCCAATAGCGTTGCGTTTCGACATTTTAAATTTCACTCGTACTTTTATTATTTAATATTCGCGATTTTAGAGTGTTTAAATATAAAATAATGTAAGAGGTGTCTTTCTTTACCGATAAAGAATGTCATAAAAATATATTCGCTTAATTCTGAATCACACGCATATTCTCACGGGATAAGAAAGTACCGGTTAAAAATAAAAATGCGTAGCTGCGGTCTTCGTCTAGTCTAGTACATTTATAAAGTAGGCTCCTATTTAAATCATATGAACTAATGCAATAAGTACGATGAATAACCAACTCACACCTGTGTATCATATGAGCATATGACCTACAAACATAGGTAATTAACACCCTTTTACGAACATTTTGCCCATAAGAAGAAGGTCACAGTATTCTCTTATAAGATCATAATCATAGACATTATAAACTCAGGGATCTTATAATATAGGTAAGTTATTAGCATAGATATTAAGTCCTAACACTTCCACGATACTTTTATATACAGGCTGTCACAAGACCCATCACCAAGCCGAAGTCTACTCGTTTTGGACATCATGCCAAGTCATACTAAGCAAAAATAAAACTTGGGAAATTATTTATTTTTTCCAAAAAGACACATTTTTACGCCGCATTTATCCATGGGTGCATAGGACAACCATAGAACACGTTGGCGGGGTGATTGCATCGATTTTGTACCTAATTACAAAAATTGTATTGTAACTTTTAGCCTCAATTACTCCTGAACCAGTAGTTCCCCAATTATGGTGCCGAAGTAAAAAATGTTCGTAATGATTGGTACAATATGGAGTTTCAGTTTTCGTTAAGGGTCTTTTTACACCCTGTATATATCGGTGTAGTGATGAATTAAGACTACAAAGTGTCACTACTCTATTCCATTCCTTGGGTGTCGTAAGAGCCGACTAAGGAAACTACACGAAGCAAATAGTATATTTGCGGAGAAACGAAAAACTCGACATCAAAGCCTATGCCAAACTGTCTGCCCAGCGTGGTTTAGACAGTCTCATTCTCCTATTAACTCACAATTACATTATCATCATCCTCTTAACGTTATCCGTTTTCAATCTGGGGTCCGCTTCCTAGTCTAACCGGATTTGGCTGAATATTAGCTTTTCCACAGAGCGACTGCCTGCCTGACCTCTGCAACCCGAAGGGATAGCGATATTCCATGGTTTAGACTAGTGTCAGTTTATTTAGAAGGCACTGAAGCCCTGTACCGACTGTCAAAGATCTTCATGAGAACCGGGACCGACGGCTTAACGTGCTCTCCGAGGCACGGGACAAGCGATAATTAACAATTCAATACGCACATAACTCCGAAAAGTCCTTTGGTGCGCGCCGTGGTTTTGAACCCGATACCCTCTGCATGGCAGTCTGTTGGTATCTCCACTAGGCTATCGCTGCCATAGGTACTCACACTAACGGACGGACGGTACGGAAACTACCCTATTAGGGTAGTTTCCAGGGTCAAAATAATTACATTTTATTTAGTCCGTATTTTAGATTATAAAAAAATATTGGACACGTATTTTTTCTTTTTTCGATTAAATAAAAAATAACAAAGATATAGCCCATTAAAGTTACGTGTGACGTCATCTAGTGCGAAAAAATGCAGCACGGCGTGACGTTATATGTAACTTTTATGGTCATTTTTGGTTTAATTTACAAATTAAAAAATACATATCGCTTATTTTTGAATAATCTAAAGGACGGACTTATAATTTTTTTTTGTCAACTGGCCTATTAGGTACATTGTGACGGAAATTCAGCGACGCTCGAGTCCAGCAGTGGAAAGGCTGTATAACATTATTGAGCTCACTATCAAATATTCAAATGTATTTACTTTATTTTTAGTTTGGCTCTCGCTCTAGTCTATATTCATGTGTTGCACTGGCTGGGCTATACAAACAACAGTCACAAACGTAAAGTTAGTGGACAAACTCGAAGAGTACCGAACGGATTTTTTGTACGATTTTCACCTGTAGATAGAGTGACTCCTGATAAATGTTTAGATGTATAATTCACGCGGTTGAAGTCTAACATATAATAGTAGGCAGGTATATGCATGACGTGTATTTTTACTCAGTGTTCGATGACTAACAGTCTTAAGTCGTAACGTAGATAATTTGATCTACCGTTGACCCGCGCACCCGAGTAATCACTGGCGATCGTTATAAACGATTCATGACACGTCATCATTAATTTTAGACTTGTTGGGATTGGAGCTAGCGGTGTTATGCCGCGTTTCCATGCTTGCCAAGCCTCGACAAGCTTCCACAAGCTCCAAGCGTCCACAAATCTCGCTTGGCGTTTGGGAGCCGTTTACACGCTTGTGAATGCGTCAGTATGCTACGTACATCCAAGCATGGCGGACAGCGAACTTGTATCGACTATAACCTTTGGTTTAACCTACTTTTATTTGAAATACACTTAAAGAGAAGCAAAACCAATTATTTTGTATGATGTAGATTGCCAGGGCCTCTTCCTTACCCTCTACGGAAAACCTTACCTACATAGCCTCGAAATATTACTGGTGCCATATAGGTTACGGCATTAGGTATGTCAATACACCTGCATATTATTAATATGTTCCCTCGTGACATTCCTCTGGGAGCGATATAGTGCATAATCATACAAACAAGCAAAAGAAGTTCGACCAGCCACTCATTTTGAGACAGAACTAGACGTGCGTTCGTTTCGAGATCACAGCGACTACTAAGCACGCGCCAACGTGTGAACGCGTCGCAAGCGCTTGCCGCAAGCGCCCTTTGATCTGTGTCCAAAAACCGACTCTAGACCGGATCCTGTACAAGCGTCCACAAGCTCACGCAAGCCAAGCCAAACGGCCTGTTTACACGCTTGTGCTTGTGGAAGCTTGTCGAGGCTTGGCAAGCGTGGAAACGCGGCATTAGAAGTTCGAGAAATATTCTGGCGCTAATTGGTAGATGAGAGTTTTAGAAGAGTTTAATTGCTTTATCATGCATTTATCTTCATCGCTTGCTTTGTAGCAAGTCATTGCATATTTTGTTGCTAATTTCTGTATAATTCTGCCACAAAAATGCTAAAAAAGACTTAGGCTAAGCTGACTACTAGCTACTGAATTCAATATTCGATGAATTCGGTCTATAGATAGATCTGTAGATTTTAGATTCGTTTTTGACATAAGCTCCATACAAAATATGTCAAACACGAATCTCGAATCTCAAAATCCATGTATGGATCGAATATTTAAAATGGCCGTAAACTTACTACTTACTAAACTTACTAAAAACTACTAAATTTTCATAAAAAGAAGCAGGCAACACCGCGGTGGTTTCAGTGGGTAGACCCCAACGCCTTTAGGGGAGAGTCTCTATAACTCTGCCTACTCCAAGCGGTGTCGGCGTAAGCGGGTAAGAAAGGTACACAAAACGAAGTACATCAGCACTTCACATTAGCATGTTGGAAAGTGATTGTTTGAACCAAACGACCTACAATCTATTAACATCGTGTTATTACAATAATATAGACCAATTCTCATCTGAATCATTGTTCTAAAAGGGTGACAAAAATACAAAAGAATTGAACCATAATATTATAATAGCCATATTGTTTGGCGCGTTAATCTGAGCGAATCCGAGCCGCGACGAATCAATGACAATGCGATCAGACAAAGAACTGCGTGACTTATGTCCGATAGGTACTCATCGGTGCCGCGTAATCGCGGTAATCGATTCATAAATCGATTTAAGAGATTAAAATAAACTTCGCGGTTTATTGAGGCATAATAGATACACACTAATAACGAAATGGTTACGAAAAAAGCTGTCCCTAGGCCTCGTTTTCGCCCAAAACCGCGCCTAGGGCAGCAGGTTCAAAAACCCGAGACAAAATTGAGTGATCCTTAAATGAGGTTAGATTAACTTGTTAAGCTTTTTGACATTATTACAACTTAGGGAGTCTAAAAAATGCCAGGGCTACCCATCGTTACTTTGTTCTATCGTTGCCAATCATTATTATTAACCCAATACGGTGAAATAGGGACACTCAAAGACGATAAAAAACGAAAATATTTTTTATTAAGAATAAGAATTATTTATTTGCTAGACTAGACATAGGTGGTAATAATTACAAAGGTGTTATGTACAAAGACAAAGTTCCATTATGGTCTAAAAATATAAATCAAATCATTAAGAATACGAATAGCACATTAAGAATTACTATAACACAAAAATTTGCTCAACACCTAGCTTTTTTAAAATTGAGTTACTATAAAGCCAATTAAAAAAAAAAAAAAAAAAAAGTTACGAACTAATCACAGATACTCGTTGAAAAGTTTCTCCCAAACCAGCCCTGTGACATCATTCAGTGCTCCTCGATGGGAAAGTACTAACAAATCTAGGTCTCCCATCCCTAGTGAGGCTGACAGCCGGCACGTGTTCAAGAGAGCTCTTTTTGTGGGTTACCGGGCCGAGGACTAATTACGTTCGAGTACGGCTTCGTCTAGGCGCGGGCAAAAACTCTAGTATTGCGGCCGCGCTACGTATATTTAGGGTTGACTGTTATTTGACTGCACGGTTGGCGTAGTGGTTTAAGCGGCCGCCTCGCCTTAACACTGCGCTGAGAGATGTGGGTTCGATCCCCCACGAGATAACACTTTGTGCGATTTTTGGAGGATAAAGGCATGGTGTTCCTCCAACGGAGCCTCTAACGAAGCTGGGTGGTCGTGCTTGGTGGCCTGTATGTCGACGGACGTACTTTGGAAGTTGTAATATGTATAATATGCCGCTTGTCTTGCGAAAGTTGCTAACGCGATTCAGGATTTTTTATTTGGAGCGTTCGCTGCGATATGTGGGTCGTATCGTAGAAGTTCCGACGTCATTGAGTAGATGGCGCCGTGTTGTCGTGTTATGTAGCTGGTCGCTATATAAGCCATACAAAGACTTCTAATATAGAAGTCTTTGAAGTCAAGGAAAAAAAAAGTTATAACACAACAACACATCATAAATTGTTGTTTCGAGCCTGGGTGTTCTTTATGTCCGTTAGTTTGAGGATTGTAAAATCTTCCACGACACAGGATTTAGTCCTAGTACGGTAGTTGCCTTTTTAAAAACCATAAAAAACAAAGTGCAGATACCAGATAGCCGGGATTGTCCCGAAAATTTTGCGTCTTGTCCCGTGTCCAATAATTACACCTAAATGTCCCAGATTCCGGACACAAATCTCCTAGACCAGGTCATACACTAGCAACCAGCTGACACGGGCGGCACTCGAACTTGTCGAAAGTCACTTTGTCCAGAGAATAAAAATGCTTTTTTTTATGGTAATAGGCGGCACACGAGCAGACGGATTGCCTGATGGTAAGCAATTACCACCGCCCATGGACACAAGCAACACCACAGGAGTCACAAGTGCGTTGCCGCCCCTTTGGGTTGAGAAAAGGGATAGGATGAGGGAGAAGGAATAGGGCCTCCGGAACTCTCACTCGCCGAACGAAAGTCGATTTTCTGTGAGAGACTACCCGTACTTCCCCGGTCGAGCCGGCCCATTCATGCTGAAATCAGCAAGGCTCTACTACCTATCAACTTACGTTATTGCAAAAAGTTGCATTTTTAATAACTAGCCAATGCCGCCCACCCCTCGAAATGTCCCGGAATTGATACGCCAGGATCTTGGCAACCCTACGAGTATCCCTGTTTCGTACGGAGAAATTGGTTTAAAGCGTTACATAATTGAAAATCGAGAACTACTGCTGTTTTTGCTGAATGTAATGCTGGTATTTGTATTGTAAGGACGCGATAGTATGACTGTTTTGTGCGGGGACTGGTATAGAATGTGTTTACTCTACTGAAAATTGAGTATTGTCCGCACTTAGCCACCGAATTGGGGCATTTTGTAAGTGACTTCATGGTGGACGACAACAACTCATACCATAAAAGTGCCCTCCAAAGAGCCACTAGCTGTCCAATCTTTTTTCTTTTATGTAGAAAGTACGTAAGCCGTCAAAAATAACTGCCAAGAGGGTAACTTATTCCACTAAACTCACTCATGGCAAAAGATACTATTGGAAGTCTCATACGTATATGATCTTGCAATTTGTATTTTATGAATATAAACAAGAATGCACCGCCTTCTAGTCTAGAAAATCATTAAATTTCGTATAATCCGCTTTGATACATCAAAACCAAACAGATTACATGTAAACAAGCCGAAAACTTCAGCAGATCAGAAGCAAATTGGAGCAAAAACAATTTTAATGGGTGTCTAGGTAGCAAAATGTTACGTTGACACGAAAATATTTTTTGCGACGGATTTGTTATATAAAAAATAGTTTACACTTACCAACTGGAACGTGTTGTTTAGAGGAATTTATCACCTGCAAAAAGAAAATAAAATGAATAAGTAAAAACATTCAACTTTGTGTCTCCTTTCGCGTGAAAAGTACCATGCTATACAGAGGTGTTTAAAAATAATATAATCACAACTATCGACTCGATTTCAATATTAAACTATTTCAATTAGTCATGTTTCGTACGTGCATTTATTACTCCAACAATATGGCAGTTCTCCTGTACCATAATTTTAAGATTAGGTAGCTGTAGTGATAGGTAATACTTATAATTATGAAAAATTTTTGTTCGGTGCAGTTTTGTTTGTTATGGCAAATAACATAAGGTACCAAAAGAGCCAAAAAAATTGTTCATAATTACGAGTACCAAAACCCCTTAAGAGCTTTGCACTATACTAAAAATAATCTTGCATCATCCTCCTAGCGGTATCCCAGTTACAACCTGGGAATAAAATAATCTTGTACATTGTCTTGAAAACTAAAACAATCAACTACATATTTGTTCACTCGACTATTCCTATGTACGTGTACCAACAACATGGTCGTCCTGCTGACCCATTTCGCGCCACAGCAGACTGCGGACATGGCAGGAAATGAAGCGCTCGACTCTTCAAACCGACCGACACTTCGCGACCAGTGTGGGAATACAACCTTTTTGTGCGTTATATTTTATTTTATTGTGGAAAGAAATTAGTATTACGTACTAAGACCATATTATGTAGGTACCTAATAGAATATAAGTATTTCATTTTTGTTACCTTTAGTTAGATTTCATTTATTGTTTAGTATGTCTTCACTTTCAGAGATGAGAATGTTGCGATGGATGAGTGGAGTTACGAGAATGGATAAGATTAGGAATTAATACGTAAGTGGTAGTCTGAAAGTGGCGCCTATAGAAGAGAAAGTAAAAGAAAGTCGTTTGGCTTGGTATGGAAATATAATGCGAAGAGATGATATGTATGTAGGTAAGCAAGTGATGACTATAAAGGTAGAGGGATGGAAAGGGAGAGGGACATCAAGGAAAAGATGGATGGACTGTGTGAGGATGGATATGAAAGAGAAAGGGGTAAATGATCAGATGACGGGCGACAGAAAACAATGGGAGCGAAGGACGGACCCCAAATAAATTGGGCCCAGGGCAAGAAGATGATGATGTCTTCACTTTCGTGTGTTACTTTTTATATAATATCATGCCAGTATTTAACTTCAGTTATTCGACTATATGACACGGCATGCTGCCACAAAATCATTCATAAATCACACAGTCCCAAATTCCACAATTCTATAAAATCCTGATCTTGCTTTTGGAATGCGGCTCAGTCGCTTTGCGCATTCCGTTATTGGGACATTAACTGATATTATAATACGATTTCCACCAATCAGCTGTAGCATTATTTGTATTTTATCTCGGATTAGATCGGCTATCAGTCGTCTCGATATTGTTATAGATAACGTTTGGCGTGTGGGTAACTTGCTCCAAAGTGCCTAAGATTGCCTTGAATCCAGCCTACTCTTTCGATTGTTCTACGTAAAATATTTGTATTCGACGATGTCCATTCTGTGCCTTAATATAATTACGCCCTTAATGTCCTTCATGTGGTAGGTAGGAATGTCTTTGTCAATACAGGCTTTGCTTTTAAGAGAGACACCAGTATTTATACAAGCATACAAGCTTATGAAAGAATTAATCTGTTTATTTCACTATTTCACCCTCTGTGTGACGATAAATTAATGTATTATTACCATAAACCGCATAACCAGGCAAAGCGAACTTCGCAGCAAATGAGAAAATCGTCCTAAAAACCCGTTGATAATAAAATTCTAGTCTGAAAACAATACGGCAGACGATCGTAAGATCTATAAGAGCAAAGAGATGAGGTAATTTATATTACACTAGCTGACCCGGCAAACGTTGTTTTGCAAAAGTTTTTTTTTTTTGAAAAATAGATGTTGGCCGATTCTCATAGATACCGGATAAGCACAAAAAATTTCATCAAAATCGGTCAAGCCGTTTCGGAGGAGTATGGGAACGAAAACTGTGACACGAGAATTTTATAGGTATATTAGATTTGGCAAATAGTCTCGTAGTGCCACAGATGGGTACTGAACTTACGAGCTGCTAGTCGTAGTACAAGATATCAATATTCTTAAAGCGAATACAGGGAAAATAAGTACTACCTAAAAATAACGAAAAACGCCGACGAAGACTCCGTAATAAATCTAATAAAATCACAATGACTTTTAAAACTAAAACTATGCAAAACCAGGTGCTTACCTACATTATGTATTCTAATTCAATATACAATGTGCTAACTACATTCAAAGTGTTTCACTACAATGGCTTTCCCGACAGTTTCCTGTGCGACAGTGGCGCGCTTTACCCGCGGCCTCAAGTGGAACTACACAGGCTTTGTTAGAAATTTGTTATGTGGGATACATGGCTGGTTCGCACGCCAGCCTTTGCCTCTTACATACAATTTATAGTCTCACGCCTGTATCCCTGAAGGGGTAGGCAGAGGTGTAAATATTACACCCACATTTCACCATGAATTTTTAGGTCCCACGTAATAGGGGGCGAGCCTATTACCGTTACCGTCACATCACCAGACTCCGGGCTGCTACTGAGTATTCGGAAAAACCCAGTAACACTTTTGCCCGACCCGGGAATCGAACCCTTGACCGATTAGCAGTCGCATACGCCATCCACTGGACCACAGAGGCAGACTTACATACAGGTAGTGTTTAAAAAAGTACAGGTTTGAATTTTAAGCAGTTTATTATATTGGCGTAGTAGCTGCTAGCGCCATCTGTTAGCGCAAGAATGAAGTGCCGTAGAGGAGGCTGAAACCCATATCTCAAATAGCAAGATTAAATTTACATAAACGAATTATACTAAAACAAACAGAAAGTAACATTTAGGTGTTATTTCTAACGATACGATATGTATACGAATACGATTATAACGATACACATAAAAGATGTTACTTTCAGTGGCCCGAAAATAAGTCCAAAATTGAATATAAAATAACTAACTAAATATATAAGTAAAACAATAAACATGAACAAATCATAACTGACCTATATAACAAACAGTGGAAATTATCAAAAGGAAAACATGGTAATAATATGTACCAATAATAAAAAAGTAAGTAATCCAATATTGAATGCATTTATATCACGATTTATTTAATTAAACTTATCCTTATTCACAAAATACATATTTATATCAGCTGTGTCCCTAATAGTAAATTAGGTAGTTGACTTTTGTACTAATAAAATAATTTTCATTATAAAATAAGTTATTTATTATTTATTAAATCCCGATAGAACATAATTATGTACTATTGATAATTGTGCTGTTTAAAATTAAATATGATCCAGAGATTGAAAAACTGTGTAAATAAATTCGAATTATTAGTATGTACTTTTTCTAACCCACATACCATGCATCACAACAAACTCCAATATTCATTATTTAAATAAAAGATTTTCAGTCATATCTATTTGTTCACACAATAACATTATAGATCTATATAATGGTGCCACGGATAAGATGGTGTTTATCACTTTGAAGGACAGTTGACGTTAAAATATGTCATAACAATAAAACTTCTATTGTGTCTTGTTTACTGTCCTTGAAAGGGCTAAAATATAACTCCTTTATTCCTAGAAATATTTTTTCTAACAGTAAACAGTACTTATACATTAATATTTTTAAATAGGCCAACACATCTAAGAAAACCCAGCCTACAGCCACAACCATACCAATACAACATTTTGTAAAACTGTACATTATTTATCAACAAAGCTAATGAAAATATGCATAAATGTACCTACAATAATTAGGAAAATGATTATATCATTGACTTACAATTTTGAAGAACTTTTTCCCAATAACCACTAGAAATCTAATTATTATAAAAATGACTGAAACAATATGTTATAAATCTATGCATGCAACTGACTCATTATTATAAGCAAACGGACGCAAACTATCTGTAAAAGTCAGCCACTTTGTATACCTACCTATTTTGTTTTGAATATTTGTCATCGGTTATCGTTTACATTGTGTACAATGAACATTCATTACTCTTGTCATTCCAGCTGTTGTGCGGGAGCAATTGACTCCGATTAGGCCGCACCGCTATGTTATTGCTTCAGAAACCGGTCGCAAACTGACACCTTTCCACGGCCAAGTATTTTACTTTATAATCCAGAATAAATGTTCCGGTATGAATGAAACCATTGGTATAATATAATTTAGTTATTATTTAATCGTTAACATGTCTTTGTACACAAGTAATCCACGTAAACGATGAAATATAAGCCAGGAAAGGATGACACTTACATCGGCATAGAAACATTCTAAACTATAAGATAATAAAAATCTATTCCAATATAACTTACCGCTCAAAACAGTTCACTGGATTTGCACTATATTATTTTATTAATTTTAACTTTCAAAATCACATAAACCTTCTTATTTTTATAATAAACAAAAGTTTATTGCATTACCGAAATTATTGACACCCATAAGATCATAGACAATGTTTAAGTTTTTAAAACTAGGTCAAGTCAACAGAGATTTCACTTTCAATGGAAAGATCTTGTAGCCGAAAAGGATTTCTTGGCGGATTTTACGCTTCCTTTTTTTCCAATATAAACTTGGACAAACTAAAAGTATTTTATTTTAGGTGTTTATTCATTTGTGAAATATTTATGTCTTTATTTATTTATTTTATTTTGAAATGTATTTTTTTTATGTTTATGGATTAGTACCACAGACTGCATTAGTACAGTGCTGCCAGATATGTGATCCAAGAATGCTTTGAGAAAAGAATACAAGAATGTTACAAATACATTTATTTTGCGAATATGTAGGCATTGTAGGCCTATTGCGTATTTTTGTCAGTTACAGTTACCATCGCTACTTCGATGTTACACCGAAGTTTGATGTCAACCGAGAATAAGGTTCATTGGTTCATTTCAAGGAGCAAATATATTATGCTCCTTGGTTCATTTGGTAATTTTGGTATTGCGTATTGCGTATGACACAATACACATATTGTCAGTGCGATCAGTGCATGGTGCAGGCCAGGCCTATCCACAGAACACCATATACCCTGACGGGGGACTATCAAATTGTTGTTATACACTTCATTTTATTAGCCGCTCTATTTTTTATTTTATTTTTTATCGACACTATGCGACTGATTTAAAATACCCATTGGACTATTAAATCTTTATGGATTGTAAAGGCATTGCCACACGATACAATTTTTTTTATCGAATTGGCTTTGCCTGTCTACACGACACAATCAAATCACTGATTTGCATTCCGTCCACCCGATTGGTTAAAATCTGGTGGTACCGCCCACCCGATGAACTTGAGTTGGGCGACTGGCGTCTACACGTCACGATTTCATCAAGTGATTTAGTCAAGTTTATTTATTTAGTTTTATTGGTTTAGTTTAGGATAGTTTAGTTGCATAAGTAGTTTTATTCTGTTGTATATATGTTATTTGTTACTTCAATAAAGTCTAAAAATTAAAAAAGAAAAAAAAAATGTCAAGTTGGACGTAAAATTGTGCCGTGTGGCAAGGCCTTAAGACTTCTTAATTTAGCAATAAAATTCGCTTGACGCGTTTGACGCTTCTGAGATATGAATTTGGCGCGAATTGTTGGAATATAACCCTAGAAGCCCAATCTAGGTAATTTTTACCTATACGAAAACTAATAATTGCTTTCTCTTTCGCACACTTCTTTCGATCGCCGTGATTGATCGAACCAACTTAGTACAGCCCGCGAGCCAACAGGAGACGGCCGTATTGCCTTGGTAAGTACCTCCATACTGTAGATTTCGTAACGTTGTAGGTCAATTTGGCCTATGTTTAGGCTTTGTGTAACTTTTACACTGGTTTTGAGTTTTTGGAGATAGTTATTTTAGGAGGATTTAACGTTATGTTTTAGTTTGTTTTTAAAAAATAAATATTGTTTGCTTATATTATACACTGCCTTAACAAGCTATCTAACAAAGAAAAACCGCTAAGTCGTAAAAACTTTATGAAAAAATTGAGCACTGATTTGACTCGGCCATGGATGCAACAGCGTCTGGAAGCCCCTACATTGAAGCGTTCAGTACGTGACAATATCACGAATATCCTTCAAAAGGAGCTATTGCCAGAGAATACCACAGAAGAACCAGAGCCTAAAAAGCGTCGCTTTTGTGGTTATTGTTATTATAAAAAACAGCGAAAGACAAATTCGCAGTGTACAAAATGCAAAAGAGCAATTTGTCGTGAGCACAATATTGACATGTGTCAAAACTGTTTATAATGTGATAATTATTGTACGAAACTTGTTGATTGTTTTGAAACATTTATTAATTAGTTAAAAAGAGAAGATTTTATGTTGATTTTTCTTTATATTTTTAGTTAATAAGAAGAAAACCGGAAGGGTCTCATTTTGTGCCAAATTTTTATATGTTTACGTATTTTTGTATTTTCAAAGACATAATAAACAGATATTAATATAATTATGCGTTTTTTAATTTCATGAATAACCAATAAAAATAAATAATAACGAAAACTAGTCAATTTAACATCATAAACTATCCTATACGTGTATTTATTTATGTAGGTAAATTTGACCTATGATTGGGCTTTTTAGATAGCAAAATATGATTGGGCTTCTAGGGATAATATGTAATATGTCACAGATGTCACTTAAGTCAGCATCCATTGTCCAAGAGTCCAAGATTGTCCAATTAAAAGTTGAAAATTCAAAATATTTGTTTTGATTTTGTGAATTTTTGTGTATTCGCACTATTCGCTTGTGAAGGAAGGCCCAAGCCCAAACTAATTTTGGTAAAACAAGATTCATCCGTCATCGTAAGTGCTATTAGTAGGTAGGTATTACTTACTTATTTAACGTTTTTTGAGTATTCTTGTTTCTTTTCTATTGTTTTTAAACTAATATTATGTAGATAATGTGAAAAGTGAATGACTTTGTAATATTGTAATGTAGGTAATGAGTTTGCGAAATACAAATTAATTTTATTGCAATGGTGATACCACTATGTTCTGTCTAAAGACTAGGAATAACAAATACAAGTCTGCTATGAATTGGTAAACGTAAACTTTCGTCACTTCAATTCTGTACTTTGATCATTATCACGTATTGTTGCACTGCATACTTAAAGAAGGAGTGCAGGTGCAACTGGTGGAGGCCCTAACAAGCTGATGCCCCTCTCAATGTATGAGGAATGTGTGCTTGCCCTAATTGAGATGGTGGCGGTGGAGAGACTGCCTGGTGTGCGCATACCTCTCAATGTTAGCTTCATTACTTCAATACTAATAGTTCAATAAAGTGCTACTATGATAATACTTTAGAGATACCACCTATAATAATTATGTGATGCTGGCAATCCAGATCCCATGCCACAAGCTGATAATATAATGGAGGTGGAGCGGCCTGAGGACTCAACACCCAATACAACAAATGCACAAGAAATGCTGGTGGCACCTCTAGCAAAGTCAACATCAAATACAACTAATAGTAAGCATAGTATATTCATAATTAAATGATATGAACTTCTAGAAACAGTTTTAGTAAACCAAGGTTGAGTTGTTTACCAAGAGAAGAATAATAAAATTTTGTTTGTATTTTTCAGTACAACATCAAGCATCAGTGTCATCAGTCACTACACAAAGTAGAGCTAGAAGAAGACGAAGTTAGTAATGTTAAAATTCAAGAATGTCCAACACATATGCATTTACCTTTTTCACTATTAAATACAATATATTTTTCAGCCCGTAGAGATGAGAATGTGCCTCGCTGGGCCTACGTATTGAAGAGGCGTCTCGAAGTGAAAGCTCATCATACGGCTGCATTAGAGAGGATTGCTACAGCCATGGAGAAAATGCAACGCTCACTGACGGTGCTCTTGGAGCAAATTGAGTCTGTATGTATTAATAAACAATTGAAGTAGGTAATCCTCTGCCTTAGGCTGGCCTTATTGTGATTTAATGATTATGTGTGTAATGATTATACCTACTAAGTAAAAAGCTACACTAAGCTAGTTAGTAGTTTAGTAGGCTAAAGACTGAATATTGTGTGTTTATAATATGTAATTACATTTTAAGATCATAGTTCTATATTATAAGATACTATGATATATATTATGTAAGTATATTTCAATTGTTTTAAATTAATAATTTTATTGTTCCATGTTTTTGGCTACTGTTTTATTTTATATTGTTATAAATGCTCAGATTATTTTGGTAACTCTGCTTCATTAGCTGGGTCTCTAGTTTTAAATTGCTTTTAAGAACTCACACTCCAATTTGATGAGAAATGTATATGTGGTGTGTTAATCTAACTTTGAACTTTGTGTGACAATCTACAGTGACCTCTTAAGAGTAAATTCTCTGGATAAAACATAACTTTACACTTACGAGATTTGTACACATATATGTACATCCACCTCCTATATCTGTGATTATTTAATTTTATGTAGGTATAATTCTAATGATAAACACAATATTTTTAGCTGTAAGTTTACCATGTATGAAATAAATAAATTAGGTATTTCAAATAAATTTATTTTTCTACTTAATTATTTATTGCTTTTCATTTCAAATTTTTCACAAAATATTTTTTTTTAAACATCTCTATACATACTCTATTTGGATAGGTACTTAACTAAAGGTACACAATCTTGATGTGACTTTTTTATCTAAAATCTGATTAAAAATAAAATGCTGCTTAAGATCAATGTAAATACAACAACAATGATTTCTAAATCAATTAAACCCTTGTTTAAGCAGTAGTTTATTTATGTGGTTACCTATTTAAAAAGTCACATCAAGATTGTTTACCTTTAGTTAAGTAGGTAGGTACCTAACCAAATGGAGTATACTCAGTATACTAGTTGACCAAGCCAACTAGACGAATGTCAACGTGACAAAATTCAACATAATTCAACAATTATAATCCAGAAATTATTTATCGCAACGTGCGAACGCGGCGTGTGAACGTACAATGCGCCTGCAATCGGTACTAGGAATTTCTGGATTATAATTATTGAATTATGTTGAATTTTGTCACGTTGACATTCGTCTAGTTGGCTTGGTCGACTAGTAGTAACAATTATTGATGTAAAATAATCAGTATTAAAAAACCTAAATTTAAAGAAATACTTATGAAAACTATAAACAAAATTGAGTTGCAAGTACAAAAACAAAGAAGTTAAGTGTACCTATGTGGATACTATAAAGTATTAACACTAATTACACAGCATAATAAACACTATCTGTGGTGCAGCATCTCCGTTGCCATGCGCCAACTCAGTTGAAGAATCGCCATGTATTTCTACAACCAGTATGCCTAGGAAAATCTGCATCATCAGTGAGAATAAGCGCAACAAAATACGCTCTATTGCAGAAAGAACATTCGGACATAATATTCAACTGTGCCATTACATTTTACCAAATAGTGGCATAACAAATATGCTGAGTAACTTACATACGAAACTACGAGATTTTACTTTAAACGACTTTTGCGTTATTCTGATCGGGGAAACAGACTTCATGGTCACGAAAAACTATTTTAACCTCATAATCAATATAAGACAAGTACTCAAACAAATCACACATACAAATGTTATTTTAGGTTTTCCATCTTACAAAATGAATAGTTACTTATGTAAAAATGTATAATTCTAGAGTAGAAAATTTTAATAATCTCTTTTATTTAGATATAATGACTCACAAGCATGCATATTATGTTGATTCAAATAAAAATTTGCAATATGACAAACAAATCGCACCCTTAGTAATATAAGGACACAATCCAAAAAAGTAGATTTTTGGGAAATCGAGTTTTAAGATTCTGGATTCCTACATTACAGATATTTTTTCGAATAACTTCCTTGTTATTTGAGTTATAAATGTGAAATTTAGCAGATTTGTTCTTCTATAAAAACACTATATCGAGCCTGTTATGGAAGAACATCGTAAGCGACAAAAATACAATTTTACATGAGAGGTATTTTATTGGTTATTTTTTACTTGCCAATAAGACACTTCCGATTTTTGTAGTATGTGCAAAACACGTTAGGATCTACGTATAATCAATCAAATAATTACAGAAAGAGTTACATAATGAGAACTTTTGTCGCTTAATATAAAATTGACGGTCGTGATTTCATCATGTTTTCAAAATTCGTCATTTACGTTATTACTTTTCTTTATTATTAGAGGTAATTATTTCATATCAGGTATATCGATGTCAATTATTGACAGTAAAACAAAAAGACAATATGTATAAATCTATTTATTTGAATAGTTAGACAATTTTTATTTAAACGACTTTCATTATTATCAATAAATTAATAGAATCAATCATTCGTCCTCTTCGAGAGTCTTTGAATGTATTGACTTCAGGCTCCGCAATGAGTGTACTGTCTCTGACTGTCAGAAGGGCTTTCATGCATATTCGCTCTAAGAATGCTGGTAGAGAATTACAGAGAACAAAAGGAGAACTCTACGCCAAGCTATCTGGTGGGCCTTCGGTCTCAAAAATGTGTCCAAATTATATATCGATATTATCAGAGATATGTACAATAGTTCCTTATCTGAAGTGCGGACCGCTATTGGAGATACTTCTTCATTCCCCACAACAGCTGGGGTACACTAGGGCTCTGCTTTAAGTCCCTTTCTATTTATAGTGGTTCTGGATACCATAACGACCACCATCCAGGAACAGCCGCCATGGCTGATGATGTACGCTGATGACATAGCTCTGATCGACGAGAGTAGGGACAACTTGGAGCGCAGAGTAAATGTATGGAAAAATACTTTGGAAAATGGTGGTCTGCGGTTGAATGTAGCGAAGACTCAATACATGGGCGGCTGTAATGATGGTCCCTCTACTATCCACGTAGGTACTGAAAATGCTGTAAAAACTACTCAGTTCAGGTACCTAGGATCTGTACTACATGAGTCAGGCAATATTAACCACGATGTCCGAGCTCGTACTAGCGCAGCATGGGCAAAATAGCGCGAAGTGACAGGTGTGGTATGCGACCCTCACATGCCCCCTAAATTCAAAGGACTGATATACAAATGTATAATTCGGCCCGTACTCCTTTATGGCAGTGAGAGCAGCCCTGGACAAACACACTCAGGAGCTCCACGTCACCGTAATGAAGTTGCTGCGATGGATGAACGGCGTTACAAGAGCCGACCGTATTCGTAACGTCTACATCCGCGGTAGCCTTGGCGTCCGTGACGTGGCGGATAAACTCCAGGAGAGCTGAGATGGTATGGCCATCTAATGCGCAGACCGGAGGAGTATATAGGTTGAAGATGTCTAGAGTGGGAAGTACCCGAAAATCGGCCTCGAGGACGCCACAGGAAGCGCTGGATCGACATCGTGAGAAGCAACATGAGTACCAACGGATTGACTTTGGAGGATGTAAAAGACCGAGCAAAATGCAGAGAATTGATTAGGAAGGCGGACCCTGGTATAGACCGGGATTAATAATCGCCAGGCAGAAGAAGAAGATTCGTCATCACTTTCTTCCGGTAGTAAGTCTCTTGTATTGTCATACGGTAAGGCAAGATATTCGTGCGCATATTGTGCAGGAATTTATACCCTTGTCACACATTTTTTTCAAATCTTAGGTTTAGCAATGGGTATTCTTGCCGAGTATGCTGCCGTGGGTGCCTGGAGACGCTGACGACTTTGGCCAGATCTAATTAACAAGCTCAGATTCACGCGTTGGATTTCGCAATCAGAACTAAATCCGTAATTAAGTTCAATTATTTTTGGCATCTCTCTTTGAAAGCAAGCTGCTCTTAGCTTTGTAACTGCAATTTTTATTGATTTTGGAAATGCAAATTTTTCCAATCCAAGACGACGGCATTTTCGAGCATTATAATTCCATAATTCTTTGGATGGGTCCTGGCATTAGAAATTAACGTGGGCCATTGGGATAGTGCCCAAACTGTCCCTCCTATTATGAAGATTAAAGGATTAAAAACATTTCAATGTTATAAAAACTCTAAATGAAATATAACTTAATTCAAATAAATATGCAGTCAAACAATTATATTAGAAAACTTCCTGCAAATAAACAAAACGCACCAGATTTTGGGTATATCTTAGAAATATGTTTTATCGTAAGTGACAAACGTTACTTACGATATGTGGTTACGATAATTCTGATTGTCTTAATATTTGAAACTTTAACTTTTGTCGTTTGCGATACTATATATTGTCTGTTGTAATTTTGACATTTATGCAAATATGGACCTAAGAGTCTTTGGGTTAGAGTCTAAATCATTTTAGCTGTACGTTACGATAAAAAAGTGAAATACCTATATTCTGTCGGTTACGATGTTTTTCCATAACAGGCTCGATATATAGCAATTAAAAATAAAAATAATGGAAATAAATTCCTTAAATTACAAGCAATAGAAAAAAACCCTTTTAAGTTAGGCCCATATAGTACAAAATAGATAACAGAAATATGGAGCTATTTCAATTTGACCCCATATATTATTAAAGTCCCTATCATTGTTTAGTTCTTAATCATAGTAATTACTGTATATTACCAAACCAAACCATGTTCTGAATCTTTTGTTTCTGTTTTATAAATAAAATATCAGGTAAAATGAAAGTAATCTTAATATATAAAATTCTTGCGTTACTGACTGACTGACAGACACGCTACAGCCGAAACTATTGGGCGCAGGAAGCTGAAATTTGGCATGTATGTTCCTTGGGGACTGTAGGGGTGCACTAAGAAGGGATTTCCCGAAATTCCCACGGGATGGGCCAAAACGGGTAAATTTAAAAAAAATGCAGGCGTAGCTGCTGGCGTCCTCTAGTACTTTAATAAAATCAGTGCAGAATGTAACAATAATTTTAAAATTATGAATTCTAATCAACAATGTCTTTTGTTGCGAAGTAAGAGGGTCAAATCACTTGAACTTCTTAGTTCGCAACAAAAGTTATGGTTGAAATTGATATGTTTTTTTGGTTATTCTATCTAAAAATATTAGCTAATTACAAAAAAAAATCTAATATCAATAGATTTTTAGAAATGGCATGTTAAAAATACTTAACATTGCGAAGCGGACGGTGGTTAAGTGGAAAAAACAATGTTATGTATTTTTAACATTGCGAAATACACAGTCAAAATAAGGAAAATAAAAAAACAAACTGTTTATTTATGTTCTATCTATTGTAAAAGTAATCAAAAGTATTGAAATTAGTGACAAATTATGAAAACAAATAGTGATCATATAATAAACATTCACTGTTTGTGGCATTCCATATAACAGTTACGTTTCTCACATACATACATACATACATATGGTCACGCCTTTTATCCCCGAAGGGGTAGGCAAATGTGTATTTCTACACTCACTTTTCGCCAGATATACTTTAGTCCCACGTAATAAGGGGCGAGCTTATTGCCGTACCGGGTACATTTCCAGACTCCGTGCTGCTACTGAGAATTTCGTGACAGAAAAACCCAATAACACTGCCCGACCCAGGAATCGAACCCGGGACCTCCCGATCCCACGTGCACATTTATGCCGCGAGACCAACGAGGCAGTCGTATAGGGTTTGATGTCGAGTTTTCCGTCTCTACGCAAAGATGGTATTTATATCGTGTTATCCCTTAGTCGCCTCTTACGACACCCACGGGAAGATAGGGGGTGGTGACACTTGTATTCTATGCCGTCAGCCACACGTTTCTTTACGAAACATAATCTTATATTACACTTGCAACAAATAACGTTCGTCATTCCTTTTCTACAAAACTTACATCTACCCGGTGCTATTCTAAAATCAGGAATATGACCTATAATATTATGACGGATAGGGTCAGATTTTTATCAAAACAAGTAGAAGAACCAGTAGGCATTCTTTGTTTCGATAGAAGTTTATGAACTTCTATAATTCTATAAATCTTGATCCTGAATATTTTTATATGTAAGGGACTTTATGTACTGAACACAATCTTTTCTGTACATAATCCATGCATTGCTCAAGCAAATGTCTAAGATCTGGGAAAACAATGCCATGTACCATTTTTTTGTTTTATAAATGGTGCGATAAAGGGAGATTAGCATATCACACAAATCTACCCCTCCCATATAGTTAGTAGTTATAATGTTTGGACTATCTGTGGACATGGAACGTCAACCTTTGCTTCAAAGGGTACGAATTCACATAAGAACTGGTCAAGATCACAGTTTTGTTATCATGCCATTTTGCGACACACAGTTTGTTCTCATTATCAATTAGGTATTTGTTTGCTTGAACCTCTACCCTTTTTTAACAATACTTTATCATCTGGTAGTTTATTTTGACATCCTCTCAAACGATTTGATTTAATTGTGTCCAAGGAAAAGATATCATATTCTTGACGCAACATATGGATCAGCTCAAGTGATGAGATGAATTTGTCGAAGTACACAACCACCGGCTTATTTCGAAGACTCTAACAAAGAGCTACTACCACTTTTGCACCAACACCTTAAGATTTTTCATATTCTGTAAAATAATGATATCTAAAGGTGTCTTCGCCAGCGAAGGGAAAAAAATCATACACGCAGGCAGAAACAAAAGGCCTAACAAACATTTCAATAGCCTCATTTCTTAGGCTTCTTTGCCAAATATTGACGCCTGTTGCCAGCTGTTGTACCTTTATAGGGCACCATTATTTTGTCGATACTATAGCGATGTTCTTCGTCTATACTGAGGGAGTTTCTACGTACACCTTCTAAAATCGTTCGTACTTTAAAATAACGATCTCAATTCTGTTGAGAATTATCAACGAAGTACAAATACTGACGAATTTGTTCATATCGCTTTAAAGTCTTAACATCTGCGATTCGGTTATAGCGTAGATTCTTATTCCAGTAATCCCGATAGCACGGTATCTTAATCAACACCCATCAAAAGATTAATTGCAACAAAATCCAATAATTCTTCCCGAGCAACATTGGAAGATTTTAGATTTCGTTGTACAGCATATAAATTCGTGTTTTGTATAATTATATCAATAATATCTTCACTGAAGAAATCATAGAAGTAATCTGACGAGATTCGATTCAGATCCGAATTGCGTAAAGGTTATTTCATCCATTACTGCTTTGTAGTTAAATTTGACGCTTTTCTATCTGAAATTGAGTGGTTTTCTCACAAATTGTTTCTTTTTTTAGTTTGTAGTGTTGGTTTGGTTGTTAATCTACTTTTAGAACGGGTTTCCTTGGGGATATTAGAAAGGATTTGGAGACATTGATAACGCAGGTAAATGCTGCGGTGGATTGTGAGTAACGAGGACTTCGCATATAGCTGGAGTGGATGGTAGCAATTCGTCGGGCAAAAATTCATCATCTAAGATATTCAGTCGCTCAAATAAAGAATTTAAAGAGCGGGGTTCGGAACTATGTTCTGTATCTTCTGTTCCTTTTTTTTCTTCCTCGTCTTTGGATGTAAGTACTAGAATCGGCGGAATAAGCATCTTGTGGTGGCACAAGTGCTAGAATCTTTCTCATACGTTCTAATCGGATGTTGGGCTAAAAGAAATAAAGTAAAATTCATGCAAACACCCCAAGCACCAAGCACCAAATAAACAATTTAGAATGTCAAATATATATTCAGTTTTGGAAAACAAATACAACTTTATGTCATACAAGGTAAAGTTTAAGTTCAATTGCAAAGAAAAGTGTCGAATTAAAAAATATATTGAATTTTTCATGTAAATAAGGGCCGAACACAAATTGCGCCAAAAAACACAAAATAATTTACGTACTATAACGAACCAATAAGATATGATTCCATAAAACATTTCCACTTTTTCGCAATATACCGATCTATTATGAATTAGGCCCAATTATTTATTACATTTTGCATAATATAACGGCACAACTACAAATTGTTCCTTATAATACAAAATTATAAAATCAAAACTCACCAGGATTTTCGTCATATAAAGGCACAAACACGAATCGCACAATGTTTGAACAGCCCGCCTCCGACAAGTACGGAAACGTTACGGTTTGCGACCTTATAGCAGTAAGAGCAGGGAACAGGCCGAGAGAGTGTGAGAGGGACACAAATATATTTACCGAGTCATTATTGTCCTTTTTGTCTTTCTGTCAGCGCTAACCGGTAGCGAATTTCATTTTGTGCCCTTAGCATTCAAAATCAGAGTTTACAAAAATTTTGACTTGATTCCTTATATTACTGAGGGTGCGAAATGTTCAACTTTAAATTGGGATCTTTAAATAATTATGGTATGCTAACAATTTTTAAGGACATATTACATCTCACAGATTCCATACATAAATATCAGTTGCATAGTGTATATCAATCGTGTCAGATGGCAGAACCTAATCATGACTGTGTACCAACTGACTTAATAGAAGAACAGGGTGAAGCACAGTTTTTTCGGACATAGTTTTTTGTATTTACTCCATCAAAACATTGCAGGCTTGTACAATAAATCGGAAGAACTCACTGTTTGCCTTGATGAATTAAGGGAAAAAAATATGCCTATTGACATAATCTGCATATCAGAAACTTTTTTAATACCGGAAAATGAAAAACTTGTATTTATTCCAAATTATTACATGCATTCATGTTACAGTAGAATTAATAGGAACAGAGGTGGGACATGTAGTCTTGTAAGAAAGGGACACAAGTGTAAGGAAATACCAGAAATTGTTAATTTATCTGTAAGTGGTGTTCTTGAATGTTGCGCAGTAGAATTAGTGTGTTATAGAATTATAGTTATTTGTATATATAGGGTACCCAAATCCAGTAACTTAAATACATTTTTCGACCAATTGACCAAAATCTTGCAAATAGCTTCAAAATATCGAGAAAGGAAAATCATAATCGCAGGTGACTATAATATTGATGTGCTCAAACACAACAATGCATCTCGTGAGCTAGAGTGTTTACTCTTGAACTTTAACTTAAAGTTAGAATTAAAGCGTCCTACAAGATAGTCTAGTGGAACCTGCATAGATAACTTTGCACATAATTTAAGACGAAAATGTGAATCTGATATAATAGAGTTTAGCTTGTCAGACCATACGGCCCAAATATTAAAATTTATAGTAAATCAAACCTGTTTAAATAATCACTGGTTTATAAAATGCCGTGATTACTGTAATGAAAACATGCAACTGTTTAAAAGGCATATAAAAGCTCTTTCTTTCTCAGAGATATATAACACTGAATGTTCCAATACAGCGTATGACAAATTCATGGATACGTTTACAGTTTTGTATAATCTGTGTTTTCCTTACAAACTAATAAAAATAAGTACACACACGAAACTACGCTGGATTTCTCGGGGTGTAAAAAAATGTAGTAAAAATAAAAGGACTTTATTGTGGAACTACAGGCTAAATAAAAATGAACTTAATAGAAACAAGTTAAAAAACTACACAAAAATATACAAGAAAGTTATTAGACTTACTCAACGTGCGCAAAACAACTTTAAAATAACAACCTCAAAAAATAAATCAAAGGCAGCCTGGTCTATTATTAACAGAGCCAAAGCCAACATACCAAAAAACACAATTGATTATATAACTATCGATGATAAAAAAGTATGTAATGCAGCAGAAATTGCCAATACCTTTAATAATTTCTTTGTTGACAGAATTCAACAGACAAAGTCACTAAAATGTAATACAAGTGATGTAGCTAAAGTACCAAAATCCATGTTCATGTCACCCTGCATCCCTAAAGACATATTAACAATCATACGGTCTTTAAATAACACTAGTAGCGTTGGGTCTGATGGCATCTCTACAAGAGTTATTAAATACGTCGCCGATGATGTATGTGAACATTTATGTCATATCCTTAATTTAACTATAGCTTCGGGCATATATCCGGAAAATATGAAAACCTCCATTGTAAAACCCTTATTTAAAAAAGGTAACAACCATCTCATGGAATCCTATAGACCAATTGCAATAACTTCTACTCTTTCTAAGATATTTGAAAAGTATATACACGAGCAAGTTTATAACTACCTAGAAAAATCAAATATCTTAACAGATAAACAAAAGGGCTTTCGGAAAAACAAAACAATAAATATGGCCATATACGACTTTGTGCTCAATGTTATTGCTAATGTTGACAAAAGAATACCTGTATGCGCTATTTTTTGCGACACGACATCTGCTTTTGACTACGTGGATCATGATATTCTTTTAAATAAACTAGAAGCTTATGGCATTAGGGGAAACGTGCTAAAATTGTTAGAAACATATCTTAAGAACCGTAGACAATTTACTCAGATTACAATGGTCAATCCGAAGTCATATAGAGAAGTAACATATACTTCTAATCCAAGAACGGTTCAGTACGGTGTCCCGCAGGGAAGTGTTTTAGGACCATTACTTTTCATATTGTATATCAATAATTTACCAGAAGTAACAAAATTTCCAGTCTCTCTTTTTGCCGACGACAGCACTGTCACTATTAATGCAAAAAATATAAATACTTTTGAGAAGGACATAAATGATACTCTTGGATTAATAATGTCCTGGATGGACAATAATAACCTTAAAATGAACCTGAATAAAACAAAAGTTATTTTTTTTAGTCAAAGAACGACAATGCGACAAATAAACGTTAACTACCAAGGGATAGAGATAAGTAAAGCAGATTCTGCAAAGTTTTTGGGCGTAACCATAGACAAAAAACTTAATTGGAAGGAACACACAGAACAGTTGAACAAACGACTAAATACAAATGTTTATGCACTCTCTAAGCTTGCGCGTATTATGAATGTAACATCACTAGTCACAGCTTATTACGGAACTACAGACTCTATCCTAAGATTTGGTCTCATTTTTTGGGGCAATTCCACTAACAAGGAACAAATCTTTAAGTCCCAGAAGAGATGCATCAGAGCAATGTTTGGCCTTCAATCCACAGATAGCTGTAAACCATTTTTTATTAAGTACAATATTTTAACTCTTCCCTCGCTATATATCTACGAGGTGTCTGTCTTTGTGAAAACCAATCCAAAACTTTTTAACAAGCTGTCAGTTGTAAATAATAGAAATAGACGGGATAATGATCAATTATGTATGGTCAAGTCCACTACAGCGCTTATGCATAAAAGCATATTTTGTATGGCACCTGTTGTTTACAATACGAGGGTCAAACTGAAAGTTCTTAGAAAATCAAAAACTGATTACATTAGTTTTATTATATCTTTTCAAAATATTGTCCATTGACGTCAATACACCGCTACATGCGATGGAACCACTGGGAAAAGCACTTTGCCCACTCGTCCTTAGGGGTCTCTTCAATGGCATCGCGATACGCAGCCACCGCTTCTTCAGCATTCATAAACCGCTTTCCTTTAAGTTTTTCTTTAATTTTTGGAAATAAATAAAAATCACAAGGCGCGAGGTCGGGGCTATACGGCGGGTGACCCAGTAATTCAACGTTTGATGTCGCCAAATAGTCGATCGTTCGCTTGGCGGTGTGCGACGAGGCGATGTCGTGGTGAAGGAGGATCCTACTGCGAGGTCGTTTCTCTCGAACTTTTTCCAAGACAAGTGGCAAACAATTGGTAGTGTACCATTCTGCAGAAACTGTTTTTTGATCCTCTAACACAATTGTTGCGAAATGACCTATCCTTCCAAAGAACGAGGCCACCATTTTTTTTCCCGCACTTCGATCTCTCTTCACTTTAGTTGGCAACTCCTCGAAAGGAAACACCCACTGAGCAGATTGTCTTTTGGTTTCAGGATCATAACAGTAAATCCAGCTTTCGTCACCTGTTAGTATGTCGAACACAGCATTTGAGTCACCTCCGTTAAATCTTTCAATCATTTTACGGCACCAATCCACACGATGGAGTTTTTGAGCCTTAGTCAAATTATGAGGTATCCACCGGGCGCAAAGCTTCCTGACCGCTAAATGTTCGTGGAGGATTTTGTGCACTTGACTCATACCGATGCCTAAGCTTGTCCGAATCTGCTGATAGGTCACTCTTTTGTCAGTCTCTATCATACGCCGCACAACACAGATGTTATTTTCAGTCGTCGCCGTAGAAGGCCGTCCCTCACGTATATCATCAGTGAGATTAGTGCGACCACGTTTAAACTCATTAAATCAGTTGTAAACAGTCGCACGAGATGGGGCTTCATCGTGAAAGGCCAATCGTAGTCTATCATAACTTTCTTGTTGACTTAAATGACATCGAAAGTCATAAAAAATGATTGCACGAAAATTTTCTCGTGTTAAATTCATGTTGACGTGACACAGACAATTTTCAATTTGCCGCCAAATCGTAAAACAAATGACAAATGAATGAAATATATACTCAGTAATATTGGCAAAGAGTTCTATTTTCAAATTTTTGAATATTTTTTTTATTATATTGTTTATAAGTGGCCAGTTCTAAGAACTTTCAGTTTGACCCTCGTAAGCTACCAAAACATTTTAAACAGCTAAATGTAAACACTTTCAAAGAAAGACTTAAAAATTATCTTATAAGCAAATGTTATTACAGTATTACAGAGTTCTTGACAGATAATTCCATCTTGTAGACATTCTTATTTTTAATGATGTATCTTTGATTGTAATATTTTGTTTTTATTTTATTTTTCGCACCTGCTATTATGACATATATATTTTTTTTAATACTTATTTTTATTTTATTTTTTTAGGTATGTAATTATTGCATATTATTTGATTAATATTTATCTATTACTTTTTCTTAGAATTAAGTCGTTACACTTATTAAATCATTGTTGTTTTTTTTATGAAAAGGATTGACAATACTAACGTTGACATTTATATTCATAATTTTATATTTTATTTTACACTGACATAACTCTTGTATTAATTCTGATTTTTAATGTATATTTCTGTTACTATTTTTTGTTACAATTTTATAGACATCTTATTTTTTCCTATTTTCATCTTTGTTTTATTATTGTTATTTATTGTACAAATTTAGTTAAAAAAAATCAAAGTGCTTAATATTAGATTGTTTTGTAATAATAAGTAAACATTTTGTACGCCGTAACTGGCAAAACATGTAGAACGAAGCTTATCTCTGTAACAACTTGCATGCAAGCTAAAACTTGTACTGTACAACACATGTTTCACGAAATAAATAAATAAATAAATACACTTTTTAAACCCTAATCCACTCACAGGCGTAATGTGCGACATAAAAATGCCCATTAAACTAAAAGGTAAACTGTATAAAACGGCAATTAGACCCGCCATCCTATACGGCACAGAATGCTGGGCTTCTAATAAACAACACCTTTGAAAACTACACATGACAGAAATGCCCATGTTACGCTGGTCAGCGGGTGTCACGATCCACGTCAGAGGAAGCAACAAGGTTGTCCCTATTGCCGAGAAGGTAAAAGAACGACGCCTTCAATGGTATGGACATGTGGGCCACCGTCTTGAAGATCACATAGTACGAGTGGCCCTAAATCTACCGACAACGACGCGACGCCGCGGAAGACCTCCTGCCACCTGGCTCTCATCAGTCCAAAAAGACCTTAAGGACATGAGGGTAGATGCTACGACCGCTCAAGACAGAGCAAAATGGAGAAGGCAGGTCTGACAAGGAGAGCCGACCCCAGATAATAGGATAAGGCGAAGGAAAGAAGAAGAATACCTATTAAATTAAATCCCCATGACATAGAGCATAGATATTTACATAGAGGCGCGCTCTTTTTGGGCGCTCTGTAGACAAACTTTCTGTGACCTATAATGCCGCTTGGCGAGTGGCAGTCGCGCTGGCTAAGACTATTATACCTTTTTGGATAGCAAGTTATACCAGAAAGTTATTTCAACACTTTACATAACATGCCATATCAAGTGGGCAAGGGCTACCGTGTCAGGGGTGGACACGGCCAAAGAAGTTAGCCCCAACCCGGAAGATCCGCTCCGCATCTTGGAACATTGGCACGCTAACCTGACGCGTGAGAGAGCTGGCCGATGTACTCTCCAGGCGGAGGGTGGCCGTAGCGTTCCTGCAGGAGACTCGGTGGAAAGGCAGCAGATCCCGGTCCATTGGGAGTGGCTACAAGCTGATCTACACGGGTGGAACTGGCGGGGAGAGCGGGGTAGCGGTTGTGCTCGCCGAGGAGTTTCAGGACGGGATCTTGGAGGTGAAGCGTTACAGCGACCGGCTTATGGCTGTAGGCGTGCTTATTGAAAGGGTTGTGACCCATTTAATAAGCGCCTATGCACCACAGGCAGGTTGCAGCGACGCCGTCAAGATGTCGTTCTGGGATCAACTCGGCGAAGTTCTTCGTGAAATCCCGCTCTCACAGGGAATCATTCTGGGTGGTGATCTGAACGGTCATGTGGGTGAGGGGTGTGAGGAATTTGAGCGTGTTCACGGTGGCTTTGGCTACGGTGGCCGTAATGAGGGAGGGGAGTATATCCTCCGAACTTCTGCGGCTGCCGACCTTGCCATTGTGAACACGTACTTCAAAAAGAATGCCGAACACCTTGTCACCTACAAGAGCGGGAGGCACGCGACCCAGATTGATTTCCTACTTACCAGGAGACACCATATCAGCAAAGTAGCCAACTGCAAGGTCATACCCGGTGAGAGTCTCACGGCACAACACCGCCTCCTTGTCATGGACCTCCGCGTGAAGCCCAAAGGCAAGCACGCCGACCGCTGTCAACGTCAAATTCGGTGGTGGCTGCTCAAGGATGCCAAATCCCTAGAGTTAGCCTCAGCTATCGGTGACAAGTGCACTGCTACTGAAGGCGAACCAACTCAGAGCCAGTGGGATAGAATCCAGGCGGTCATCACTGGAGCGGCGAAGGCAGTGCTGGGCATGTCTAAGGGCGGACGCAAGTGTGACAAGGAGACTTGGTGGTGGAACGACACAGTCCAGAGGGAGACAAGGGTGAAGAATGCCCTCTATAAAGCGTGGCAAGCGTCCAAATCTCCTGAAGACCGCGACGCATACAGGGCTGCCAAACGTGCCACTAAGAGGGCTGTAGCCAGAGCCAGACGAGACCACTTGGAACCGCTTTATACCAAGCTGGAATCGTCTGAGGGGCAGAAGCTCTTATACAAGTTGGCACGCTCCAGGGTCAAAGCGGCACAGGACATTACTAAGTGTCGCTGTGTTAAAAACCCTTAGGGCAACCTATTATGCGCGTCAAGCGCGGTGAAGGAGAGATGGCGCTCGTACTTCCACGAGCTGCTTAACAAGCAGCATAAAGAGGTGCAGCCACCGGACCTCCCTCCGAACCAAGGACTAGTGCCGCTGGTAACGCCCGAAGAAGTCCAGAGGGCCCTTCGCCACATGAAGAATCGGAAAGCTGTCGGAACTGATGGAGTCCCCATTGAGGCCTGGAAGGCAATGGGCCTGCGGGGTGTGGGCACCCATATTAATCTATTTAACCGCATACTCCTTACCGGAAAAATCCCGAACCAATGGAGACTGAGTATCATCACTCCAGTCTTTAAAGGCAAGAGATCGGTACAGGAGTGCAGTAGCTATCGCGGTATTAAGGTGATGTCCCATACCCTAAAGCTCGTTGAGCGAATCATCGACTCCCGGATCTGACAGGAAACCACAGTCTCGCAGTGTCAATATGGGTTTCGCCCTGGTCACGGCACCATGGACCCAAGTTGCGCCCTCAGGATCGTCATGGAGCGGTACAGTTCGAAGAACACGCCTCTGCATCTTCTGTTTCTAAACATGCAGAAGGCCTTCGACTGTGTGCCGCGACAGATGATCTGGTGGGCGCTAAGATCCAAAGGTGTACCAGAAGCATATATTGACATCATCCGAGACATGTACTCCAATTCCGATTCCGTAGTTCGGACTGCTGTTGGCGACACAAGAACCTTTCCCATCACCGTCGGGCTCCACCAGGGTTCCGTCCTTAGTCCAAACCTATTCAGTGTCATATTAGACGTACTGTCAGACAGCATCAGAGACTCTGGCTGCTCATGTATGGTGATGATATCGCGCTGGCGGATGCGGACAGGGGACGCTTGGTGCGGCGTGTGAATGCGTGGAAGGAGTCCCTTGAGAACGGCGGTCTGAAAATAAACGTGGCGAAGACCGAGTACTTGGCCTGCAACAGTACTGATCCCGCGTCAATTCGTATAGGCGGAGACATTGCCCAGCGAAAGGACCTGGTCAAGTACCTGGGATCAGTACTGCACGTGTCTGGTGACATCGATTGCGACGTCAAGGCACGCATTTCGGCAGCCTGGGCCAAATGGCGTGCGGTGAGCGGTGTCATTGTGACCCCAAAATGCCGGTTAAGCTCAAAGGACAGGTCTATAAATCGATCATTAGACCTGTCCTGTTATATGGCAGTGAGACGTGGCCTGTGCTTGAGCGACACAAGCAGGGTCTGCGTGTCACGGAGATGAACATGCTGCGCTGGATGTATGGTGTCACGCGGAAGGACCGCGTTAGGAACTCCCGCATCCGGGGTAGCTTTCATGTCCGTGACATTACTGACAAACTGCAAGAGTGTCGTCTACGCTGGTATGGCCACGTCTTACGTCAACCGGCATCTTACGTGGGTAACAAATGTCTTGCCATGCTACCTCCACCGGGCCCCTGTAAACGGGGAAGGCCAAAGAAATGCTGGCTTGATGTCGTAAGGGATGATAATGCGTGCCAACCAGTTGGTTTATACCTGGAACCACCAGGGATGCTGAAGACCGTGCGAAGTGGAGGAGACGTAGCCGGAAAGCGGTCCCCGGGCTCCAAGGCGTGGGTTTTGGAGCGCAACCGGGACAGCGCTAGGATGATGATGATGACATAACATGCCACATTTTTTTTTATTTTAATAATTGCATTTTTGTGGCGTCAAATTATTTTATTCCAACATTTTTTGTATGTTATTTGGCTCTATTTTCAAATTCCATGCTGAGTTATCTTATTTTATTTTAAAAGATGGGCAATTTAATTGTCTCAAAAAATCTTAAAAACCGTTTTATTCCAAACTGGTGCATTTTGGACCCCCATATGTAGGGCTTAAAAATACTCCATTATGACCCTAGAATCACCTCCCGAAGGGAATACGAGCAATTACAAATCACCCTGTATATTTCACGGTCGTATTAGTTTTTATTTTGTGATTGAGGTAGGGAAACTTTTACGGCATAAACTTATAAATCGGAATTTGGGAATAGCATCAGAAAAGTAGGATAAGAATAAAGAACACAAATTAAGTACAAACATAAATATCAGTAAAAGAATTCAATCTATGTCTACAAAGAAACACTTTAAGAAAAAAAACAAAGAAACACTCGAATATTGTTACTATAAATATAATCAGAAAGTATACTATAAATGGAAGGGATACAAGCAAATATAAGACATTTAATGGATGACGGGAAAGGGATGCGTAATGAAATTAAGCTATTTAAAAAGGAAGTACGATCATATTTAGGACAAGAAAAGAATATATGGTCTAAATCTCCAGAGTCATTACCACATTCACATTGTGGACTATATCTATGATATGAAAACGTGCAAGATGGGCTGGACAAGTAGTATGTCCTAAACGAATTCTTATAAAAATTGATGTAGCAATTTTGCCAAGCTTTAAAACAGAAAGCCAGGGATTACAGCGAATTTCCGGCTGTATACTAATTTACTTAAGTAGTGTTTACCTTTAAATCTGCTACTTTCTGACCAAAGACGGTTCCAGGAATTACCTAGGTGGCGTCTGTGGGAAGAACAGCCAAGTCCTGTTATAATTTCTAAAAGGAAATTTGTCCGCACACAATACAGCCTCATTTGCAAGCTTATGAGCTTTTTCGTTGCCACTAATTCCTTTAAAGGAGAGGCCTAGTCCAGCAGTGGGCTGTTAGAGGCTGATGATGATGATGAATTCCGCAAGGGCTCGGAATCCAAACAAAAATTATAGAAATGTCTTTCGCAACTCATTCGTACAGCTTTCGCCTAATAATTTAATAATTTCGGCAATAAGAGGTAATGGTGGTTTTGACTTAAATGGATATTTCAATATTGCTCGTAAGGCGCTCATAGAGTCTATTAAAATTAAACTATTTATAAGTTTTAAAAGTATGGCATTTAACTTTCTGAACAATGTTGATGTGAGCATGATAAATTCCTACACCCACATAATCATCAATGTTTTTCTGACGCATCAGTGAAAATATGACGCGATTCCACGATGGAATTAAAGTGTCAGCATTTTTTTGTCAATGTCCAATCAATGTCTATAATCATAGACTAATGATTGGTATCGCTCATGAAGTTATAGATAAACATGGAGACCGCACTCCGAATACCTACTTGAAGCTCAAATGATGTATCGCTATCTCGCTCACTGTGGTCATACCATCTCTTTTCAACCAACCACTGCCATATTGACAAGATTTACTTGACATATGGTGGCCAATGTTGCCACATTACCAAATCCTTAGGAAATGGGATTATAATTCACTGTCTCGCCAACCATGATTATAAGCGTTCGAGACCTACAATATTGGGAGTTTTAACAAGTGATTGGATTTCCACTCTTGATTTAAATACACATTAATTGACCGTGTAAACTTCTGATTTGCTTAATATGTCGGCTCTTTTTAAGAGCTTACTCGGAGATTTTAATAAGAAGATAGCAATACTAAATCCACGCTAAAATGAGAGGTCAGACCACAGAGAGTGAGATAGAGAAATGTAGGTATTTGACTCAAGGCTTTGTTCCAGCTGTGGCCTCCATGTTTATCTATACCTTCATGGTATCGCTGTAGAGCAGAGCGAGACCATGAAGGTATAGATAAACATGGAGGCCACAGCTGGAACAAAGCCTTGAGTCAAATACCTACATTTCTCTATCTCACTCTCTGTGGTCTAACCTCTCATTTTAGCGTGGATTTAGTATTGCTATCCTCTTATTAAAATCTCCGAGTAAGCTCTTAAAAAGAGCCGACATATTAAGCAAATCAGAAGTTTACACGGTCAATTAATGTGTATTTAAATCAAGAGTTGAAATCCAATCACTTGTTAAAACTCCCAATATTGTAGGTCTCGAACGCTTATAATCATGGTTGGCGAGACCGTGAATTATAATCCCATTTCCTAAGGATTTGGTAATGTGGCAACATTGGCCACCATATGTCAAGTAAATCTTGTCAATATGGCAGTGGTTGGTTGAAAAGAGATGGTATGACCACAGTGAGCGAGATAGCGATACATCATTTGAGCTTCAAGTAGGTATTCGGAGTGCGGTCTCCATGTTTATCTATAACTTCATGAGCGAGACATGAGCGAGACCCATAGAGTTAATATCTCTATGGCGAGACCAATCATTAGTCTAAGTCATAGAGATATTAAGAATAGAGTGGCAGAGTGGGGCCTATTCGTGTCCGCCGGTGGGAGAGAGAACGCAACATTAGAGGCCCCCTGCATCTCTCTCTAACAATACATGCACAACATCAACATTACGCAGTGGCGTGCTACCTGTAACTATTATTTAAATCAGTTTATTAGTAATCAATAGTTTATAAGTTGTTTTTATTGATACACGAAGATAGTTTGAAGTGACAAAAATGTTTATATATTTTTAAACGATTGATTACTGATAAACTGATTTAAATAATAGTTACAGGTAGCACGCCACTGCGTAATGTTGATGTTGTGCATGTATTGTTAGAGAGAGATGCAGGGGGCCTCTAATGTTGCGTTCTCTCTCCCACCGGCGGACACGACACAGTATTGAGTTAGGTACTGTTCTGCCACTCTATTCTAATATCTCTATGGTCTAAGTCTATAATGTACTTTATTTACATTCGGTTTATAGACCAAAGCTCATATCAAAGAGATTGGATCTTCTGTGGCTCATATTCACAATTAAATAAGTCAAGCATAGAGTAAAGTCAAGCTTCGGAGATCGGTGTTTAGGGGCAGTAAACGATTTAAAATTGATGTAACTTTTAAGTAAGCAAGGGAGCGATTTGTTAGTCCAGTAATTTGAAGTATCTATGGTATCGACAAGAATTTGCAGTTTATCAATTAAAAGGCTATTCGAAAATTGCAGAACTCGAAAAAATAGCCGAGCGGCTAAAAATTGGCGTCTTAACCCTTAAACAAACGCGAGCCCTTGGGGATATTTAGGTAAAACGAGATTGGTTTCTGGGTAATTAGGGGCCGCTGATTTCAGTTTTTATGGAAAAATTACGAAAAGGGAAGGAAAAGGGAGGTTTTTGGGTGGTAAATATCTTACCATTATCCATTAACAACTTGAAAAATATTACGGTGGTGGTAAAATAGTAGTAGAGCTGTTGAAATTCCTAGAATAGTTGTTTTCCTTCGATCTGCTTGTGTAATTTATATAATACTTAAAAAATATATAACGTAGGTAATGTAGGAGAATGTGGGCGTTCTTCGTTTCTCAGGTTTTCCTCCATCGTACATTTCAGGAAAATAAGACTCGGTATACTGCCGTCATACGGATAAAGGGCGCATCTAAAATTTTTTTTCAAAATTGAGTTATACACGCTGATTTTTTATTGGTTTAGGAAAAAAAACCTCACGTTGGAAAAAATGTCTGCTATTCATATTCAAAATCAAAATTTACCTACCACGTAAAATAAAAAAGTTATAAACGTCCATAACTCTAGAAAATACGTAGTAATGCGCGACTCGATCGTCGATCGACTCGTCGGCGCGCTGTAGGTACCTAAAAACAGCTGTTGACGTCGCGCGGCGAGGTCAACAGCTGTTTTAGGTACCGTACAGCGCGTGTAACAGTAGGTAACTACCTACCCATAAAACACGTATCAGTCAGCAAAGCACTTCTACTGGGGCTATACTAACGAGAAATGCCATTAATTATTGCGATAATGTACGTTAACCTTAGGTGTAGCCACGATTTAACGCGATAATTTGACAACGGCATTAACATTAGCGTTTGGCGTTTTTATCGCCAATGATGGGCATTCACGTTGACGTTTTAGTCACCTACTTTAAAAAAATATCGCAATAGTTATCGCGCTAGCAGACATTGATGTTAGCTGGTAGTGAGGCAGGCCCCAGCATAAGAAGTACGGATGGATAGTGATACCTAATTTACGTACTTACAAAACACAAATTAATTACGATGACAACTTCATTAATTTTAAGCACATACCTAATAATTAAAATAATAAACACATGTAACTAAATAGCTGTACCTACCTATTTCTTCGTAAGTCAACAGAAATAAGCTGTGGGTTCACGCAATCATAATAAACTAGTGGACGAAAAGTAGAACTTATTGTTATTTACGTATTAATCGTCGGTACATAATCATTTTCAATAACTAGTAAAAGCCGAATTTAGGTATTTACCTATTTCTGGCGTGTTTAAAACATGTTATCAACGATGGTATTCACAACAATGAGTAAAGCAAATCACTTACCTTTACAGTCTTCTGCTTACATCACAATCAATTTACACATACATGTTGCTCGCGTTCTCGCGACTCCGTTTCTTCTTTGTACACAAATCTTATAACCTTGATCCACTAATAAAACCCTATGGAGTCAGGTCAGGTTGCGGCCTATCAATCCACTAGCGAACACATCAGTATTGTAAGGATCCACGATTGTAGTTTAATTACGTAACACGGACACAGAGTGACGGGAGCGTGTTAAACGACTGTCCCATTGACCTAATTTCTTAAGACTGAAGGTCAACTTGCGCGTCTTGCGCCCGCGCCGCACGGTCGCACCCCGCCACGCCGCCGCCCCGCCCCCGCCCCCTGCTGGCGCCCTGCAGCGGAGGGTGGCGCGTGCGCATGGCGGGGAGTGGGAGGGCGGTAATAACTGCCAGTGTGTGTGTGACACGATCGCTCGTACTTCGCCAGTGTGCGGCAGTGATACTTCGTGTTCTAGTACTATTAAATTAATTAATTTATCAAGATTTTTTTAGCTTATATTTCAAATATTATTAGCTGGTTAGGTTCTATTAACGATATGTAATAAGATGGCTTTCGCTCCAAAACCAATTAAAAATCAGCCTGTATAGTGATTGGGAATCAGCAGAAAACGGCGCATCTACTAGTATTTTTTAATGTTGTGAAATACGAATAGCCTTGTTTTTATTAATAACGAAAAAGAACTTATCTACAACATTTCTTGTGGATTACTAAATTGGAAAGAAGTTTCTGTAATAGACTTAGATGAAAAGGCGTAACTAAGTAGAAGAGTCTTATTCGTTTATAAAATATATTAATGTTCCTAGGTTGAAATGGCGTAACTACACGATATTAAGAAGAAAAGACGCACCTGAGTAGATGTTTCTTTTCATCTAAGTATTACGAGAGTCGGTAAGGCGTAAAAGGTGCGCCTCTTCTCCCCTCCGTGGGATCTCCACCTTGTCGTGGTAGGGGGGCTCAGTAACCGTGGATTGGTCACCCGCGGTGAAGCTAAGAGGGATCCAGGAGGGGACGCTCCGCGTGGGCTTGGAGGGGCCTGCGCAGGATGCGTCCAACGGTGCGGGTGCGGGGGACAGTTCTGTCTGTCCCTCGCAGTCGGGTGCGGTCGCGGGAGGAGAGGCGTGGCGGTGTTGCGTTGCCGCGCGCTCTATCTCCCGCGACCAAATGGGGGCGCACCATTCGATGCGTCGCGGTGGGGCCGCAGAGGAAGAGGAGATGCGGTGTTGCGTTGCCGTCCTCCCTATCCTCTGCGGCCGCTGGGCGTTTTGGCGGCGGAGTCCAACACCTTAATCCGTCGCCAAGGGGGCTTTGTTCGGGGCCCGCCTGACCATCTGGCGGGCCAATACCCGTCGGATGGTGGCGACGAGTGCTTTGGTGATGCCCCACCCTGGATACATGGCGGAAGTCGAGGTGGTTTTTAGTGGAAACACCACATACTCCGGCTCTTATTTCCCCAAGAGTCGGAGATCCGAAGGGATTTTCCACCTATATTTCTAGGTGTGAGGATGAGTGTTCATAGGTTGAAATAACGTATCTGCATGATTCCAAAAAAGAAAAAAACGCATCTGAGTAGATGCGTCTTACCATCTAAGTATTACAAAAATTAATAAGGCGTACGTGGCAGTAGCGTCTTTTCTATTTAGTATTATTGCGTGTGCGCGGGGAAGTGGGAGCTGCGACAAAGAACATGTTCTACCACTTGCGTCCAGATACTCAAAAATAAAGATAAAGATTTATTCATTTTGGCACACACTAAAAATAATTTATTTAAAAGAAATAAATATGAACATAAAAGGAAACAATTTTTATAAAGTAGATAAATATAAAATTAAGAAAAGAAAAATAAATCAAACAAAACATATAAGTCAAGAAAACAATAAAAAATATAAAGAAATACATGACAAAACAAAACAAAATAAAAACAGAAGTAAGTTTTTGCGTGCAGCCAAAAATGGACCTGGAGCGAATCCACGCGCGCGCGGCTCTCTGCGTCACATTTACGAGATCATGGTAAGATGACATTGATTATATAAAATTATTTTATGCATTTGTAACGATCGTTTCTATTTAGAAATTATATTTTAAGGAGAGATTAATTGTAATGTATGAGGCCGTGTGGTTGACGGCATAGAATACAAGTGTCACCATCCCCTATCTTCCCGTGGGTGTCGTAAGAGGCGACTAAGGGATAACACGATGCAAATACCATCTTTGCGTAGAGACGGAAAACTCGACATCAAACCCTATACGACTGCCTCGTTGGTCTTGCGGCATAAATGTGCGCGTGGGATAAGGAGGTCCCGGGATGGATTCCTGGGTCGGGCAGTGTTATTGGGTTTTTCTGTCACGAAATTCTCAGTAGCACAGTAGCAGCACGGAGTCTGGAAATGTGCCCGGTACGGCAATAGGCTCGCCCCTTATTACGTGGGACTAAAGTACATCTGGCGAAAAGTGGGTGTAGAAATACACCTCTGCCTACCCCTTCGGGGATAAAAGGCGTGACGATATGTATGTATGTATGTATTAATTGTAAAATAGATTTTTTTATTATTTACACATATAAATAATAAAATACAATTAATTAATTGTATTGAGTCGTGGTAGCCTTTTGGCATAAACGTCGCTTCACATGCGAGGTCGGCGGTTCTAAACGAACTCACTTATTTGACGGTGAAGGACATCATGAGAAAACCTGCATATACCTGAGAAGGATTTCTAAGGTTGTGTGAAGTCGATCAACCCGCACTTGACCAGCGCGTGGTTGACTAAGGCCTAGTCACACTGATTCAGGGTAGGCTTGAGCCCCTCGGTGAGGACGTTATATGAGCTGTTGATGAATTTTATTTTGGTATTTACACGTGTAAATAATAAAATACAATTAATACTGGTACGCAAAAATAACAAGTCTTTTGTTATTAATATCTGTGCGATTCTTATTGAAATAGTAGGTATTCTATTGTGTCCGTCAGAATGAACGGTCACTAGGCGTATTTAACGTTAAATTTATGCCTAACAATTGCTTCCCTATTGCTTCTATTTGCTTCCTATTCTCAAACAATTGCTTCCATCGTATTGTAGAAGAAAAACACATTTTAAGAGTGACCGTTCATTCTGATGTCAGGACGGCCGGTCACCGAGTCGTAGTGTCCTTGTTAAATAGAATTATTGAAATTCACGGTGGCCATTAATTACTTCCCGTTTGCTTCTCTCAATGTTTTACAACGATAATACTATAACTATCCTGGCAATAAAGATATCGACAAAAGTGTTGTTTATCAATATTTTCAGTGCCTGACAAAAAATAAAGGCAAAGTTCTTATTTAACATAGCAGTTACGCTTGATTAGGCGATAAATATATGGTATTGTACCGGTGGCCTACAGCTAAGTATTATGTTATTAAAAATAAAAAGTGCCTATCGTATTGACAAAAATTCATACAAATGTAATAAACACCTATAAAGATAATATTTCAATTTTAACTTCCTAGGGAGTGTTCTTATAGGCGCTAGCCACTGTTTGCTAACCCCCCAAGTTTTAAAATCTTACACTGCTATAACATTGAATTCGTTGCGAATAATCGCAATAATAAAATTATTAAAGTTTTATTGAAAAAAAAACCGGAATAAGTCTGTTTTAAACAAAAACAGACTTTCTAACATAAACTTATTTATTCACTAAAACAATACATTGTAATAAACTGTTTTTGCAAAATACAAAAACCAACTTTGGCCAATCCCGGATTTGAAGCTTTCTTGTCTGTCTTTTGGGGGGTAAGGACTTAGTGGAGCCCGTTGTACCTTATTCATGTATTAATAACCGAGGGTAGATTTTGTTTTTGCTGCAAGCATGTAATACCTATTACTTTGTCGTTATTACTCTATTTTATCATTGATAGTTTCTGTTTATTGGGGAGGGGGGGAATGTTATGAGCTTATGATGATTTAAGTGAGAGAGTTGTAAGGAGTAATAAAAAGGTTTGCATTATGTACATTAAAATTTAATTAATAAACCGTAGTCACTGTTTTTTTTTCTACTCTTTATTGTTGCATTATACACTCCACACACACTTGAATTGAAATATTTAAAGGTGTTTATTACATTTGTATGAATATTTGTCACTAAATACGACAGGCACTTCTTTTTATTTTTAATAACATAATACTTAGCAGACTTAGCTGTAAGCCACCGGTACAATATCAAATATTTATCGCCTAATCAAGCGTAACTGCAATGTTAAATAAGAGTTTTGCCTTTATTTTTTGTCAGGCACTGAAAATATTGATAAACAACACTTTTGTCGATATCTTTATTGCCAGGATAGTTATAGTATTATCGTTGTAAAACATTGAGAGAAGCAAACGGGCAGTAATTAATGGCCACCGTGAATTTCAATAATTCTATTTAACAAGGACACTACGACTCGGTGACCGGCCGTCCTGACATCAGAATGAACGGTCACTCTTAAAATGTGTTTTTCTTCTACAATACGATGGAAGCAATTGTTTGAGAATAGGAAGCAAATAGAAGCAATAGGGAAGCAATTGTTAGGCATAAATTCAACGTTAAATACGCCTAGTGACCGTTCATTCTGACGGGCACATTCTATTTCTAATATGAAAACTCTAATTGATAAATCATAGTATTTTTTATTGTTACAGACTGATAGAAAAGACTTTCACGTAGTTCAAAAATAATGTCGATCGTACCAAAAGCGTCTTCCTCACAGGAGTCTACTTCAGATCTAAGTTTACCTACGTCTTTCAAGGAAAACATATCATTGATTAATGACATTGACTCTGATCATGATTTTGATTCGGATGATACCGTATTTGATAAGGATTACGTACCTTCGAGTATAGAACAAGAAATATCTTCAGCAGACAGATTGTCCCATGGATTTCATCCCTAACTCACAGTCAGTTCACATTACTGTCTCTGAGTCAGCCGAAGTCTTGATCGACGACCTTGAACCTAGTGCTTCAAAATACAAACTAGAGCCAAGAGCCACAAACCACGAGGTAACAAACCGCATACTCGAGCCCGGAGTCATAAACCACAAACTCGACCCCGAACTCACAAACACCACGAACTCAAGCCCGAAGTCTTAAACAACGAACTCGATCCCGAAGTTACAAACCGCGAACTTGAGCCCAAAGTCTCAAACAACAAACTCGAGCCTGTCGTCTCAAACAACGAAGTCGAAAGCCCGAGAAATCTGACAAAAAACGGACTTGCCCAGAAAACGTTGAAGACCGCTCTTCAGTGTACAAGCTACAAAATCCTTCTCCTTGGGCATATTTAGCTGATATGTGTCTTGTGGCATTCACCAGAGGTGACCACGTCATACGACACAAGACTGCCTTTTATTACGAAAATGAATTTTATATGGACTTTTTGAAGTTGAAGAATATTGAACCAGGAATACCTCTTCCAAAACACACGATGCAGAGGCATTACCCTGGAGCGCAAGATGGAGATTATTCAGAAGTTGACACCATTAATGCCTGAAAACAGGAGAGCCTTTTGACATGATCTGCCAGTTAATATTAGGAGTGTAGATCTCAATCGATTTCATGAAGATTGATTTGTATTAAGAATAGAAAAAATGAGAAATTTTCGTGTTTAAGGTTGTGATTATATTCAAGTTTTAGATACAATGATTTCATTAATGTTGAGAAGATATTTCCTTACCCTGGAGCGCAAGATGGAGATTATTCAGAAGTTGACACCATTAATGCCTGAAAACAGGAGAGCCTTTTGACATGATCTGCCAGTTAATATTAGGAGTGTAGATCTTAATCGATTTCATGAAGATTGATTTCTATTAAGAATAGAAAAAATGAGAAATTTTCGTGTTTAAGGTTGTGATTATATTCAAGTTTTAGATACAATGATTTCATTAATGTTGAGAAGATATTTCATCGTTATCTTTGCTATAGTGTAAAATTTAAGTTTTGGACACAGTTTATTTTTATTGAGAAAGTAATATTTATAAAGAATTGGCTCTTTAATAAATTACAATGGCTGTTTTAGCGGTAAAAAAGTAGTTTTGAGTACATTTTATATTTGATTAATATTGTAATAATTGTAAAAGAAGTATATTTTAGACACAATTATTTTTTTATTGAGAAGGCATTAGTTTTTAAGAATTAGATCTTTAATGGGTGTATTAAAGAAGTAACATTTTGGTTTAATTTGGATACTATTAATTTTTTATTGAGAAATAAACATTTGTTAAGATTTAGGTTTTTAATTACAAATTTAGTGTTGTAGAGTAGTAGATTGCAAGTCAATGAAACGAACCTGTGATTATGATTCCTATTATTTCTAATAAAAGCACCTGTTTGAGTTAAATTAGAAGTTTTTTAAGGTAAATAAGATTGTTAAAGAAGTGACATTCAACTTTTACTTTGTATTTATTTTTGGTAAAGAAATCATATCGTTGGTTTGGATGAACAGGGTATTAACTCAAAATTTACGATTTTTAACCTAAAAATACAGTCCTACTTCAAATCATGCGATCTTTCTAACGAACGTGGTTGCATAACGATATGACGTCCAATTCGCGGGGGTGCGGGGTAGTATCTTCATCTCTTTCGCACTTCTGTACCTGTCGGTTTGAACAACACTGTCGTATTCAGTCTTACTCGCGGAGTTGTGCTGAAAGGACGTCGTTTGTTTGTGATATACAGTTTTAACCTTGAAAAACGCAGTGTTCATTAAAAGGTGAGTTCTGTTTGAATACTAATTATAATGTGAAATAGAGTAGTAATTTCAAGTTAATATCTTCTTTACAATAAATTGTTGCATTTGGTTTGTAACGGGTGTTTCTAGTTTAAAGAACTAATTTGAGATGCTACCATGTTCACAAAAGGTTTTTTGAATTTAGTGCAATTCTTTCTCGATGAAAAAGTATTTATTGTGAATAATATTATGTAAATTTAAAATAACGTGGATTTTTAGGGTTTGTTTTGGTTATGATTCTTTATTGTTTAGAAAAACTTAAAAAATAATAGTATTAAAACTAAAAAGTTTTATATTCAACATAATTTGTCGTGTCCATCAAGTCGAAAATCATGGTAAAGTTCTTGAAAGTACACAAAATCTGATGATTCTAGAAACTATGTTTACTTAACAGTTAAATGCTTAAATATATATTTCTTCCAGAACCATGTTTTCCCGGAGTCAACTCGGATGACAGTGTTAAAGATCCGAACTACCCATCTTCTACTTCGAGCGATTCGGATTCTTTGTCTAGTGACTCCGAGTCTTCATCTAGTGACTCGGAATCTTTAAGTATGCCAACAACAACGGCTCCGGAAGAGTTACATTCAACTCTGTCAGTTAATGAGGTGCAAGGTACAAATTCACTAACTGATATTACAAATACAGGCTCAAGCAGCGACAATAGAAGAAACCTTACTCGAAAAAGACAAAGAAACGAACATAAGTGGTTACGTATAAATGCAAAAAGATTAAGAAATTCTGGGAAATCTTACATCACTAGAACAAAAAAAATCAAACCAGATAAGAAAATGGGACCACCATGCACAGAAAAATGTCGCCAAAAATGCTCATTGAAAATATCTGAAGAGGTGAGAACAACGATTTTCCAAAACTATTACAAGTTATGTGATGTAAATCGGCAATGTCAATTTATTGTTAATGTTATTGATGTAGTTCATCCAAAATACCGCTATACAAACGCGGCAAACTCTCGCCAAAATAATCATTCATACCATTTCAACGTTGACGAAAGCAGAATTCGAGTTCGCAAATTATTTTTTAAGGCTACATTATGCATTAACGATAAAGTTATTAAAACTGCACTGACAAAGAAAGATCAGAATATGAGTAATGTGATTACAGAAGATTTGAGGGGTAAGCACGGAAATCACCTGAAAATTCCAGAAACAATAAAATTTGAAATACGTAATCACATTAGATCTATACCTACTATAGAAAGTCACAATTGACGTAGTAATACAACGAAAAGTTATATTGACGGCGGGAGATCGTTGGCTGAATATCATCGCGACTATGTAAATTATTGCAAAATCCTTAATTTGGAAACTATTTAGCCTATTACAGTATTTTTAACAATGAATTTAATATTGGCTTCCACTCACCAAAAAAAGATTTACGTGAGACTTGTGTGGCTTTTAATAACGCAATAGGGGATGCAAAAGAAAATTTACGTGGTGAATACGCCAACCATCATGTTGAAAAGAACTTTCAAGGCGTGAAAAGGATGCAGACAAAAACGGACAGCGTAACGTAATTGTAGCGGTATACGATTTGCAAGCCGTCATGCCTTGTCCCTGCGGTGACGTATGATTACCTTTTTCTACTTATCTAAATTAAACGTTTTGAATTTTATTCTTTTTTCTTTTTTTTTAAAATAAATAAACGTTTAATAGTGAAATTTTTGTTTTCATTTTGTATTATTTTGAAATTTTATTCCTAATGTTTGTGGAACATGGTAGTATTATGAATGCTCCTTAAACATAACTAAATGAATTAACAAATCATGAAAAAATAGGATGGCATAGCAAACTAAGCATGATGTTTAAATAATGTCTTCAAAAAATAATCGAAAAGTCGAACGTAGACCCTCAAAATTGCATTTTTATTAAAATAAAATTTTGTAGTTACTACTTTGGTTCAGAAGTATTTTTTATGTAAAAAGGTTTTATTATGTTCTTGCCTGTAGATTTTTCATTTTTTCTCAGAAATAGCAAAATTAACAAACTCGTGCAGTGAACAAAAACATTATCAATAAAGTAAGTTTCCAAAATATATAAATGAGGTTAACCAATTATTAACGGAAATGGAAATATATTGATTTGAAAACTTCAAATCGCTCTCCTGAAAAATAGGCATTTTTGAGTTAATACCCTGTTCATCTGGTCCAACGATATTATTTAAAAATAAGGTTTTTGTGAAAAACTTACTAGTAATTAACAAAACTGTGTTTATGTTCCTATTCACTCTAATATAAACATGTGTGTAATAAATAATAATTTGATTTTTTAAAGTGAATACAATTTAATTGCATAAAAATTTTCTTCGTATTATTAATATCAAACCATCATAGAAAAATATCCTTAAACTTAAAAGATTAATAACAAAAAATAGAGGGCGTTTATAGAAAAATTATCTTAAGATTGGTGTCGCAATACTTAGAAAAAAAGTAGTAAATGGCTAAATACGCCCTTTTTTATTTAGCCCGAATCACATTTTAATTTAATGAAAAAGCGTTCCAAAAATTAGTACGTTGAAAAGTCGTATCTAGCCAGAAACGTCTTTTCAATGAAGTATTGCGGATTTCTTTGGTTTTTTTTTTGCTAAAGAGAAAAGGAAAATCGCGTTTTTTTAATAAACAATATTTATAAAATTTAATTAAATTCATATGTCCTGATAGCGTACCTTAGTATACAAGTTTTCGAATTGCAAACTTATTAAAATACCTATTTTCTACTAAGCAGCAACGTTCTTCATTTCAAAATCACAAAATATTTTTTTCTCCGTTTTCAACTGTATGTAGAAGCGCCCTTTTTCCATATGACGGCAGTATACACTTAAAAGGTTTTACTCAAACAAAATAGTTTACTTAATAAAACACAAACTAAATATGCACACGTAGCTCGGATGAAAATGGATTACTTTTGGAAACGCGGCGAAGTCGGACGTAGGTAGGTCACACTTGTTTCCTACGCCGCCGTGTCTGTTGGTGTCTGTCGCAAAAAGTGCCCGTTGACAGCTCCAGGTTCGCTTATAAAACATTTAATGACATTGACAGCTGTCAACTGCCGACCTCAGTGTTGCCAACCATCGTATCCGAATACGCCCAAATCTATTAAGATTTGACGTTCCGTTCTCCAATCTCCGACACGGTCATCTTGACACGTCACACGCCCTGTGTGATGCTCCTTCTTCTTCGTCCTCGGTCCCTCACTGCTGAAGATCGCGACCACATATGTGTCTCCAGGCTGTACATATGTGTAAGGCTCGTTGCATGCTGCCGCCCACCGCCTTCTTGATAGTGTCAGACCATCTTATAGGTGCCCTGGGTGATGCTCCTGCAAAAGGGAAAACGTTCTTCAATATCTCAAGGTCTTAGCTCGGCCCGTCCTGATCATCGTTTAGTTAAAGAATAGGGCTCGTTACGTAATAAACCACAACACTAAGGGTTACACATGACATCGAGAGGGAACGGAGGGCACTGGCAGTGCGAGCGAACATGATAGCCCGCAGGTTTGCACGTTGTTCGACAGAAGTCAAAGTTACATTTTTTAAGGACGCGTTTACGCTTGTATAAAAAAACCACATATTTCCGGTACATTTTACGACAATTTTAGATAATAACTAATAAAACTAATGATTACGATAAATTGATTACTTTTTTATCTATAAATCAATTTGAAAATAAATAAAAAATATTTAATTAATATTAATGTAAAATCGATTCGAAACGGCCTCTTAAATCAAAAATAGGCATATACTGCTATTTTTGGGTACAATTTTCTCTCTATTTTAACATTTATTTAGATTTTCAAAGATAGAATAGGGTAGTAAATATAGTCAACTCAAAAACAATTTGATGTTTTTTTTCAAAATATTGTAAATTGACTCAAAAAAAGCAAAAAATCATCTTACATTTTTCTTCTATTTTGCTCACATACGTGTGTCTTAATGTGTGGCAATAAGGTTCGTTTTATTTAGCCACTTTCTTGATTTATATATCCAAATTCTGCAATGAGATCTCAGTCAGTCTGCGCTTGAGCGCCGTAGGGAGTGGACTCTATGTCGCTTGTCGCTGCAGCCCGAAGACGAAAAAAGCAATATACGAATACAAAATATTCGCTAAAATCAATTTGATACTTCTCGTATTCTGTGCGAATTACGTACAAGTAAATTTCTTTTGTATAAATGGACATTATTACTTTATTTTCTCCGTTATGTTGAGTCAGGATATATTTCGGTATTTAGATATTATTTTGTTTCTTGCGTTGAAATCTGGTAAGATTATCTGGACTGATGGTATACCATCCCGTTCAAGTGTTGCGACTGGAACTCATAAAAGAGTAGATCTAGTTATGCCAGGTTGGGGCTCATTTTATTTGTTTTGGTGAGACCCTACCACTGGTACTAGTGAAGTAACCTTCCAAGGTTATGCGATGAGTCTTGCTGGTACTCATATGTGAGTAAAGCTACGCATGCCGAGTTTGGGCTCATTTTGTTTGTAAATAAGAGACCCTACCACTGGAACTTATGAAGTAACCTTCCAGGGTTATTCGATGACTCTTACTGGTACTCATATGTGAGTAGAGCTAGGCTTGCCGAGTTTGGGCTCATTTTGTTTGTACATAAGAGACCCTACCACTTGAACTAATGAAGTAACCTTCCAGGGTTATTCAATGACTCTTGCTAGTACTCATGTGTGAGTAGAGCAAGGCATGCCGAGTTTGGGCTCATTTTGTTTGTACATAAGAGACCCTACCACTGGAACTTATGAAGTAACCTTCCAGGGTTATTCAATGACTCTTGCTGGTACTCATGTATGAGTAGAGCTAGGCATGCCGAGTTTGGGCTCATTTTGTTTGTACATAAGAGACCCTACCACTGCATTTTATAAAGTAACCTTCCAGGGTTATTCAATGACTCTTACTGGTACTCATATGTCAGTACAGCTAGGCATGCCAAGTTTGGGTTCATTTTGTTTGTACATAAGTGACCCTACCACTGGAACTTATAAAGTAACCTTCCAGGGTTAATCGATGACTCTTGCTGGTACTCATATGTGAGTAGAGCTAGGCATGCCGAGTTTGGGCTCATTTTGTTTGTACATAAGAGACCCTACCACTGGAACTTATAAAGTAACCTTCCAGGGTTATTCAATGACTCTTACTAGTACTCATATGTCAGTAGAGCTAGGCATGCCGAGTTTGGGTTCATTTTGTTTGTACATAAGAGACCCTACCACTGGAACTTATGAAGTAACCTTCCAGGGTTATTCGATGACTCTTGCTGGTACTCATATGTGAGTAGAGCTAGGCATGCCGAGTTTGGGCTCATTTTGTTTGTACATAAGAGACCCTACCACTGGAACTTATGAAGTAACCTTCCAGGGTTATTCGATGACTCTTACTGGTACCCATATGTGAGTAGAGCTAGGCATGCCGAGTTTGGGCTCATTTTGTTTGTACATAAGAGACCCTACCACTGCATTTTATAAAGTAACCTTCCAGGGTTATTCAATGACTCTTACTGGTACTCATATGTCGGTACAGCTAGGCATGCCGAGTTTGGGTTCATTTTGTTTGTACATAAGTGACCCTACCACTGGAACTTATAAAGTTACCTTCCAGGGTTATTCGATGACTCTTGCTGGTACTCATATGTGAGTAGAGCTAGGCATGCCGAGTTTGGGCTCATTTTGTTTGTACATAAGAGACCCTACCACTGGAACTTATGAAGTAACCTTCCAGGGTTATTCAATGACTCTTACTGGTACTCATATGTCAGTAGAGCTAGGCATGCCGAGTTTGGGTTCATTTTGTTTGTACATAAGTAACCCTACCACTGAAACTTATGAAGTAACCTTCCAGGGTTATTCGATGACTCTTGCTGGTACTCATATGTGAGTAGAGCTAGGCATGCCGAGTTTGGGCTCATTTTGTTTGTACATAAGAGACCCTACCACTGGAACTTATAAAGTAACCTTTCAGGTTTTTCAGGTTTATTCGAAGACTCTTAGTGGTTCTCATATGTGAGTAGAGCTAGGTATGTTCCAGTGGTTGGGTCTCTTATGTACAAACAAAATGAGCCCAAACTCGGCATGCCTAGCTCTACTCACATATAAGAACCAGCAATAGTCATCGAATAACCCTAGAATGTTACTTCATAAGTTGCAGTGGTTGGGTCTCTTATGTACAAACAAAATGAGCCCAAACTCGGCATGCCTAGCTCTACTAACATATAAGAACCAGCAATAGTAATCGAATAACCCTGGAAGGTTACTTCATAAGTTGCAGTGGTTGCGTCTCGTATGTACAAACCAAATGAGCCCAAACTCGGCATGCCTAGCTCTACTCACATATGAGTACCAGCAAGAGTCATTGAATAACCCTGGAAGGTTACTTCATAAGTTTCAGTAGTAGGGTCTCTCATGTACAAACAGAATGAGCCCAAACTCGGCATGCCTAGCTCTACTCACATATGAGTACCAGCAAGAGTCATCGAATAACCCTGGAAGGTTACTTCAAAAGTTCCAGTGGTTGCGTCTCGTATGTACAAACAAAATGAGCCCAAACTCGGCATGCCTAGCTCTACTCACATATGAGTACCAGTAAGAGTCATCGAATAACCCTGGAAGGTTACTTCATAAGTTGCAGTGGTTGCGTCTCGTATGTACAAACAAAATGAGCCCAAACTCAGCATGCCTAGCTCTACTCACATATGAGTACTAGCAAGAGTCATCTAATAACCCTGGAAGGTTACTTCATAAGTTTCAGTGGTAGGGTCTCTCATGTACAAACAAAATGAGCCCAAACTCGGCATGCCTAGCTCTACTCACATATGAGTACCAGCAAGAGTCATCGAATAACCCTGGAAGGTTACTTCATAAGTTCCAGTGGTAGGGTTACTTATGTACAAATGAACCCAAACTCGGCATGCCTAGCTCTACTGACATATGAGTACCAGTAAGAGTCATCGAATAACCCTGGAAGGTTACTTCATAAGTTGCAGTGGTTGCGTCTCGTATTTACAAACAAAATGAGCCCAAACTCGGCATGCCTAGCTCTACTCACATATGAGTACCAGCAAGAGTCATCTAATAACCCTGGAAGGTTACTTCATAAGTTCCAGTGGTAGGGTCTCTTATGTACAAACAAAGTGAGCCCAAACTCGGCATGCCTAGGTCTACTTACATAAGAGTACCAGTAAGACTCATCGAATAACCTTGGAAGGTTACTTCACTAGTACCAGTAGTAGGGTCTCACTAAAACAAATAAAATGAGCCCCAACCTGGCATAACTAGGTCTACTCTTTTATGAGTTCCAGTCGCAACACTTGAATGGGATGGTATACCATCAGTCATCATAATCTTACCAGATTTCAACGCAAGAAACAAAATAATATCTAAATACCGAAATATATCCTGAATCAACATAATGGAAAAAATAAAGTAATAATGTCCATTTAGGTATATAAAAATAAGAAACTTATTTGTACGTAATTCGCACAGCCAGGCCTATAACACATAGATACATATCACAAAAAATTCTAAGTCTCAAAGTTATTTAGTTGAACTACATTTCCGCAAGTTACCGTACGTAGTACGTACTATTGCCGCCGTGTCGCTGTAGTGACGCGATTTTGTACCTACTAATTTTGTAAACGCGTCCTTAAGTCATATTGTACATCATTCTACACGGGCAGCCTGTGGGCAGACTATACTCAAAAGTCTTACAGTGCCCTCCGAGTCCAATTCAATAATGCATTCAGGGTGCTGATGGGGCTGCGGCTGCGGCGATTTTGTAGTGCATCAGGGATGTTTGCTGACCATCGCGTAGACTGACTGCGATGCGTAAGGGGCGGAACATATCTGACGGAAGATCCGTCGCGTTTTATCCGTCGCGTAACGCCAATACATACAAATGTATAGAAAAACGTTCAACCTTTCACACCTGACCGAAGATCCGTTAGTACGTCGAGCGTACTGACGGATTATCCGTCGACGTCGCGCGCACCACGCACCACGTGAATTTTGACCATTGAGTAAGGAATATACATGGAGAGGGCAAATAGTAGGTACATATAGAAAAATTACATTATACACATATATTATTATATTTTTTTATTTTTATAGACTCACGCCTGTATCCCCGGAGGGGTAGGCAGAGGTGTAATATTACACCCACATTTCACCATGATTTTTTTTATACAGATATATACGAAATCGACATAAAGCCACCAAACATAGTGTTGTCTCGTTTTGTATTAGGGATATCTCTGTCAGAAAAAAAGAGATAGCCCTAGTTTACTGATATTATTAGAAATGTCATTCGTGCCACTGTCGCCATATTTTTTTGCCAAGGTTTGTGGTACATCTGCTGTGAAATCTAATAATAATTTGGTTTTTGTGCATAAATATGTCTAAAACCCAGATGAATCAGTGCTTCAGGCTGTGTGTTTCATTACCGTATGTATGTAGCCATTCATGTCCGGTACTTTCTTTAGCGACACAGTATCGATATTGGCTCTCAGAGAATATTTTGTTACATGTTTGATACAAGGATTGTTCTTCGCTTTGCCATGTTCGCCCACATTTGCATTATGAAATAAACTAATCTGGCAAAAGATTTAAACTAACTAAAGTAACTTACTACAAAAATGTATAGGTTTCCTCTGACCGCCTCCATATCGATATCGATTATATTCTGGAGTACAACCCAAATCGCAGCCATTTTAAATTGCCCAACATTTCGTAGGTATGCACGCTAATTTCGTAGGTAGGCACGCTAAATTCGTAGGTATTGGACATGCCATATCCATGTCATTCCCAGATCGGTGATTTTGAGTGACGCGTAGTAGAGTAAGATTCCAGGGCCGCCAGACCTTACTTATATTTTCAGAAACGAAATGTGTAGAATAGTGTAGTGTTAGTATGTGCTATGAGTGTACGCATACTTACTAGCCTGGATCGTGGGCCAATTTTTAGGTATGAGGTTCTAAAGGTCTACGGGAATTACTACCGTCGTAATGAGTCTGGCAGAATTATTTATGATTTTAATAACATTTTCTAAAAAATATCTAAAAACCAGCACTGAGAATTTGTCTGAGTCTGAGTGTTCATTGTGTCCGTTAGTTGTATGTTTGTCCTCCGCGACACAGGATTTATTCCTAGTGCGGGAGTTGTCTTATTAAACAAAAAAAAAATTTATACAAAACATTAAGAACACGATTTGTAACCAAAATCCTCTTTTACCAAAGATTCTACATTTACAGTTAATGCGACGTAGAGGCGTAGAAGTTAGAATCATGAGAAATAACAGGCAATAAATCTCACGGCTACGCCTTTTAATTTCCAAACTTTATATATTAAAATACCTACATGGAAAACATTTTGTGTCATGCGCTGCAACTGTAACCAAATAATCATAAATAATCATTTGTATAAATTTTCTTAAAAACCGTAACCAAATCGTATCATCGTCTTTTAATTTTGAACCTTCATACCTATATAGGAAATATATTCAAATAACGCTTGTTGGCTACTATAAAAATCTCTTAAGTCCGACATATTTTTAATAGTCAAACTCGAATTACAATATAAATAACTACCGGTCTTCAGTGACTACATAACATCAGGAAACACGAAAAATGATTAGGTAAAAGAATTTGACAGTAAAATATTGAGCTGCCCTGAGTACGGCCCTGCACGAACAAACTTATATGTGTGCATAATAGCCACGCTTTTAGCAAATGTGTCCAGATACGCTCGACGCATTTTCCGTCAGGTGTGTACCGACTCATTTGACGGAATATACGCGACCGAAGATACGTTCGACGGATCTTCCGTCAGATATGTTCCGCCCCTAAGGGCCGGAACATATCTGACGGAAGATCCGTCGCGTTTTATCGGTCGCGTAACGCCAATACATACAAATGTATAGAAAAACGTTCCACCATTCACACCTGACCGATAATCCGTTAGTACGTCGAGCGTACTGACGGATTATCCGTCGTCGTCGCGCGCACCACGCACCACGTGAATTTTGACCTTTGAGTAAGGAATATAAATGGAGAGGGCAAATAGTAGGTACATATGGAAAAATTACATTATTCACATATATTATTATATTTTATATTTATAGACTCACGGCTGTATCCCCGGAGGGGTAGGCAGAGGTGTAATATTACATCCACATTTCGCCATGATTTTTTTTTATACACATATATACGAAATCGACATAAAGCCACCAAACATAGTGTTGTCTCGTTTTGTCTTAGGGATATCTTTGTCAGAAAAAAGAGATAGCCATAGTTTACTGAATAAATTAATCATGGCGATATTTTATTAGAAATGTCATTCGTGCCACTATCGCCATATTTTTCGCCAAGGTTTGTGGTACATCTGCTGTGAAATCGTTGTCTATCGAACATTATAATTTTGTTTTTGTGCATAAATATGTCTAAAAACCGATATTGGCTCTCAGAGAATATTTTGTTACATATTTCATACAAGGGTCGTCTTTCGCTTTGCCGTTTTCGCCCACATTTGCATTATGGAATAAACTAATCTGGCAAAAGATTTAAACTAACAAAGGTGACTTACTACAAAAATGTATTATTCTCCTCTAACCGGCTCCATATCGTTATCGATTACATTCTGGAGAACAACCCAAATGGCAACCATTTTATTTGTTCAACGTTTCGTAAGTGTGCACGCTAATTTCGTAGGTGTGCACGCTAAATTCGTAGGTATTGGACATACCATATCCATGTCATTCCCAGATCGGTGATTTTAAGATCGTAAGATTCCAGGGCCGCCAGAACTTACTTATTTTTTCAGAAACGAAATGTGTAGAATAATGTAGTGTTAGTATCTGCTATGAGTGTACGCATATTTGCTAGCTTGGATCGAGGGCCAATTTTTGGGTATGAGGTGCTAAAGGTCCACGGCAACAATTTCCACACATGCCTATATAGAAAACATTTTGTGTCTTGCTCTGCAACTGTAGTCTGTAACCCCTTCTATATCATTTGTATAAGTTTTGTGAAAAACCGTAACCAAATCGTATTATCGTCTTTTATTTTTGAACCTCCATACCTAAATAGGATATATATTTAAATAACGCTTGTTGGCTACTATAAAAAAATCTTCGAAGTCCGACATATTTTTAATAGTACTCAAATTGCAAAATAAATAACTACAAGACTTCAGTGACTACATAACATTAGGGAACACGAAAAATGATTAGGTAAAAGAATATGACAGTAAAATATTGAGCTGCCCTGAGTACGGCCCTGTACGAACAAACTTATATGTGTGCATAATAGCCACGCTTTCAGCGAATGTGTGCAGATACGCTCGACGCATTTTCCGTCAGATGTGTACCGATTCATTTGACGGAATAGACGCGACCGAAGATACGTTCGACGCATCTTCGGTCAGGTATGTTCAGCCCCTAAGAGATGCGCTTCCCTGGTGCGTAGAGTACGTGGCAGCCCCAACAGCATTCTGAGTATGATTGTCGGTTGGACTGTGGTTACAACTTACATCAATCATTGCAGCGCCATTTGTCATGGGATGGCGCTGTAATGATTGCTGTATGTTTCTTGTTTTTTTTTGTAATAGTTATACTAACACTAGGCTAAGAACATTGTTACTAATAAAATGGTCGCCATGGTCTGAAAATAAAAACAATTATTATTAATTATTATTATTTGATTTCAGCCAAGCGAAGAAATTTTTTTTCTGCTTCTGCCTGAAATATTATTGCATGGCAATGTTCAAACAAGAGTCATTGGCCGTCGTTCAGGATTTATTAGAAAATAAGAAATATTTTAGTGTGTTGTTTAAGTATATTTGTAATACGGTAGAAAAAATTTAATGCATTCTGTAATCTATAGACTTATAAGTTAGTAAATCGTAATTTACGTAAGTATGAAAACGATGATATCATAACACTGAGATGTATTCACCCAACCCGAAAGGGAAGCAAGTGGATAATAGATTAACTTTGTATTATTATTTAGTGGAAAACGTGCATTAGCATCATTAACAATTGTAATATTCGTAATATTGTTATGTATAAGTTTAAACCCATCATTTATGTATTCGACTGAAAGACTTGTATCTATGGTCATGAAAAAATTTTATAAAAAAAAAAAAAAAAAGTAATTGGCCGTCATTAACGTCATTCTAGACGACAGACGTCATTAGATTCAGTGACAAGGGTGACAATCTGTGTCAAGTATGTCAACTGATTATTGTCATTTTCCTGTCAAACGGGTTGGGATTGCCCTTTGCCTTTACTTTGCGCAAACGCGTAGTCTGCTACGAAAATCTCTTTCCTGATAATATTTTGCTAAGAATATTACACACATGGCGCGGGACTGTTTTCAGTGATAAACTTATTACGGTGCAAAATCTAGTGTTTGATTAAAGTGTGTGAAACAGTGAAACGTAAATAAGTACAATGAGTGAACCAAATACACATTCTGAGGGGAATTTCTTGGCCAATACGGCTATGGCAGGGGGACAGGTTCCTTTGCCTGGGTTTGTGCCGAGCACACAGATGCCGTCGACGTCAGCAGTGTCTACGATGCCACCGCCTTTGCCTCCGAGACTAGACATGGGTGGTCAGCAGGCAATGGCCCCGAGTTATGGCTACGGAGGGATGGGAATGGGTGGTTATGGGGCTATGGGTGAGTATCCGATCACAGATCTACGTATTTTCCGAACCGGGTCAAATCTTAAAAATTGCGCCTCCTCCCAACAGTTTTCCAACCAGTTAGAATTTATCGCTCCATATCGTGACATGATTTTGGCGCCCCCATGACGCTGCTGCCCGGGGCAAGTGCCCCCGTAGATCCGCCACTGCTGTGGGTACGCAATAGGCACTCAATAGTCACTCAATATTTTATTGCACTCCATAAGTTACATAGGCGTTACATATTGCAGTAAGAGATACATTATGGACCCTGTAAGGCATGGCAACATATAATAATATAGAAGAGAGTAGGACACTACTTTTTAATGATATTACAAAAAATAATTCAATTTAATATAATAGTGCACTGTTTTATTTCTTCATCATGTCAGCCTAGAGACATCCACTGCTGGCCATAGGCCTCCTCTAAGTTTCTCCACAAAGACCGATTTTGAGCCGCCTACAAGTTTGTTTCTATTATTGTTTTATTTCTTTCTTTAGAATATTAATTCTATTTCACTATCATCACTTAGGAATGGGAGGTTACGGTGGTGGCTACGGCGGAGGCTACGGCATGGGAATGGGTGGGTATGGAGGAATGGGGATGGGTATGGGAGGAATGTACGGTGGATACAACAGATATGGAATGGGTGGTGCGCCAATGTATGGAGATATTGAAAGCAGGTAATTCCGATCTTTATTATATCTAAAATCTTGTCACTTATCATCAAGATATCCACTGCTGGACATAGCCTTCCCCAAGGCTCTCCACAAGGACCGATCCTGAGCCACTTTTATTTTATCCAAATTAATTAATGTGTTATTATGGATGTTACAAACGGGTCAAAACTACATCTTAACCCCTTGTATGCCGGAACGCAAATCTACGCGAGACACAATAGCTTTTTAATTGTGTCTGGCATTCCGGCATACAAGAGGTTAAACTTATTATAAACAATATTAAATAGGAATCAGTTACTTGAAATCTAAGTTACTTGGTATATCTATATCCCAAAAGCCAATTTAAAATCAGTTATTGCAAACAGTTCATTTTTTTTTGTACCTATGATTTTTATGTCAATATAAATACATAATATTATTGCAGACACATAACATTAAACATTTGTTTACCAACTTATGATCATTGTTTGTTAGAGACTAAAGAAAGATTATTTTTCATCATTAAGGTATGCAAACTTATTCATATTGTTTGTTTTGTCTTGTATTGCTGATGCACAATTTATTATATGCAAAAATTTTGAAGGTTAATGAAGATCAATGTATTTTTAAGATGGCACAGGTTATTCATTCCATGACATGTGTATGATGATGTGTGTATTGCTTCTTGGAATTAATTACATCCACACAGTATTTTTTTTTAATTCCTAGCAACAAGACAAAATGTAAATCTTTAAATTTATCTTACTGTGCAATTTCATGTCATTGGTATTGAGCATTCCATGACTTATTATAAATGCAAGTGTGATTGTTTGCTGTGCTTTCACAGCAAGCAATGTTATGTTATCAGTTTTGTATGTGGATGGTAGTTAGGTACCTGCAGAGTGACATAGGTTACTTGGGACTATGGCCTATTTAATAAAGGAATATATAAATATATTTGCCCATTGTCCGTGTGGTAACGGATTAAGAATACGGAATGTCACCACCCCATATCATCCACTGCGTGTCGTAAGAGCCGATAGAGGAAGCATATTATGCAGAGCAACAGCACTGTAAGAGAAGGAAAACTTGATACAAACCCTATACCATCCCGTTTGGCCAGCGTGGTATAGTAGGCCAATTCTTACGTACGGTAGTGAAACATGGGCTATCATTACCAAAAAAAACGTGCATATCATTCAAGTTGCCGAAATGAAGATGCTGAGATGGATGTGCGGCGTAACCAAGCTCGACAAAATCCGCAACGAGTTCGTGCGAGGAAGCTTGGGTGTACGCGACATTGCAAACAAATGCAGGATAGTAGGCTACGATGGTATGACCACGTAAAAAGGAGGCCACCGGAATACGTAGGAAACTTGGCATTACAACTCTCGACCCCCGGTCAAAGATACAGAGGCCGACTTAAAACGAGATGGAGAGATGTAGTGTCAAGAGATATATAAAGGAGTGCCAGATATCCGAGAAACATGTAGAGGACCGAGCGAAGTGGAGGAGATTGACAGGGAAGGCTGACCCCAACAACATATGGGATTAATAGCCAGGAAGAGAGAGAGGTATAGTAGGCCAATTCCTCCTTTCAAAGGAGAGGCCTAGTCCAGCAGTGGACTGTTAAAGGCTGATGATGATATATTTGCCGTATAAAATAGCTGGTTCTGGGCTGCCTTTCACTGGGAGCCTTGGAACACAATTGGGACAGGGTTAGGATGATGATGAGAAGTATAAAAATCATGGTGCCTTAGTAGGACAAGAAGTTAATTTTGGCAGTATTTTACATGCAAGTAAACAAAGTAATAAATCAGTATTCAAGGTTATATATAGGACTGAGTTGTAATATTAACAATTCCGCTGAGGATTATGCAAACTTGTTTTAGAAGTCACACTTTGTTGTGAAATCTTCTGATGTAACTGCATTATTTAAGTAATTTCTCAATCTTGAGTATTAAAATTTTTATTTTGGTGATACATCTATTTTGTATGGCGTAAAGAAGTCCCACATATTAATTAATGTTTAGCTTTAATTATGAATGAAAAAGAATGAAAATTTAATCTAAAATCTAATTAAAGTGGTGTGTGAAAAACTCGATTTTTTTAAACAAATGACTAATTAATATTCTTGAATATTCTTATAAGAAAACTTTATGTAAAAAGCGGCGAGAGCCCCATGGTGTACATAACGGACTGCTGAGACGATGGTCTCAGGTTCAATCACCAGTTACCCTGGGCACACACCTCTGACTTTTCGAACTTATGTGTGTATTAAAAAAAATGTGAATTATCGCTTGCTTAACAATGTGCCCGGTAGATGGCAATAGGTTTGCTTCCTCCCTATTACATTGGGACCGAAACATACTTGATACTTTGATACTTGATTCCACGGGCTGTTTCCGCAACTCCACGTCTTGGCGTGTATTTTGCGTGCGGGTGGAAATAGTGTCGTCATTCGAGCCACCCCAGCTCTTCAAGGAAGGCCAGCAGACTCTTGATGTGGCCCACTGCTTTCCTCAGGGTGCTGTATCTCGTCAGGTACTGCTGCCTGTACTGTGCGACCTCAGGGCAGTCGAGGAGCAGGTGGGCTGCCGTCTCGTCTGCTGCCATACAGGCCCTGCACAGCGGGCTGTCGGTGATACCTATAGTAAATAGGTGTTTATTAAAGAACCCGTGTCCTGTGTAGGCGGCCGTGACTGTCCGCAGTTGTTGTTTGGACAGCCGGAGGATTTGTTTGGCTATCTTACCGTCTACTGCGGGAAGAGCCTCCTTGGCCTGCCTACATGTGCGATAAAAACCAGAAGGGAGGGGAATAATGGGCTCGGGTCCCACCACCTCTAAAGTGGCCCCTCTTCTGGCAAGTACGTCGGCTGCGTCATTCCCTCTTGAGCCACTGTGGCCCTTGATCCATTGCAGTGTTAATTTGTTTTGTTTACCTACCTCTGTTAGTTTCTGGTGGCATTCAAGCGTGAGTGCCGAGGTGATAGTATGGCTTTTGAGGGCTGAGAGGACAGTCTTACTATCTGAGAGGATCCTAATGGATCGTTCCCTTACCTCACGTGCCATGATTGCTGTGGCAGCTAGGATTATGCCAAAACATTCGGCCTGGTAGACCGTGTTGTAGGCTCCCAGCAGTGCTGCGATGTTGATGTTTAGGTCCTCGGAGAATACTCCTGAACCCGTACCTGTATCCGTCTGAGACCCATCTGTGAAGATCGTGAGCTCGTTGTGGCCAACCGCTCCCTTGTGTAGATCTTCGTACAGTTGGATTTTGTATTTCTTGTCGAACACAAATTGTTTCGGTATTCGGTCGCCAATGGCTTGTGTGAGAGGAACTTCTTTTAAGAGTGTGTGTTAAGTTGCTAGTGTGCGGTATGTTAGTGTCTTTCCAAAGCTTCAGAGCTTCAGCTTCAGAGCCGGATCGCCGACATCGTTTCGTCGTATCGTTCGAGTGCCGCTGTAGGTGTAGTTTTCATGCAGCCCGTGGCCGCTAGGCATGCAAGTCTTTGAAGCTTCTGAAGCTTGTTGGCGGCCGTTGTTAGGTTGGTCCGAGGCCACCACACTACTGCGCCGTAGCTTATCATCGGACGTATTATTGTCTTAAGCCATAAGACAATTTTGGGGGATAGGCCCCAGCGTTTACCTATCATCTTCTTGCACTGCCAGAAAACGATGCTGGCTTTATTGAGCTTATTTTCCATGTGGCTGTTCCATGTCAATTTGCTGTCAAGAGTGATGCCCAGGTACTTTACGTCGGTAGACAGCTTGAGCTCTGTGTTGAATAGCCTGGGCAGTCGGTAAGTTCCCAGCGCGCGTTTGTGTGTGAACATAACTAGTTCGGTCTTGGTCGGGTTTACTGATAATTCGTACTCATTGCACCACCACTCTACTATGCGTAGAGCCTGTTGGGTAAGGTCATACACTGTACTAGTTACCTTACCTGTGGTGAGAATGGTCAGATCATCTGCATAACCTATTGTGTAAAATATCTCGCGTTGAGTTTGTCTATGAGTTCATTGATGACTAAGTTCCACAATAGCGGGGAGAGAACACCGCCCTGCGGGCAACCTTTAGTTATCAAGGCTGTCTGGGAGTCGCCGTGCAGGCGCACTACCCTTTTGCTGAGCATGTTTTGGATCCACTGTATGAGCATCTGATCCACACCATGTCTGGCTAGAGCGTTGCTTATGCTGGAGAAGTTTGTCTTGTCAAAGGCTCCTTCAATGTCAATGAAGGTGCCCAGACAGATGCTTTTTGTTGTATAGCAGCTTCTATCTGGTTCACGACCTGATGTAAGGCCGATTCCGTCGATTTCCCTGCGCTGTATGCATGTTGATTGGCATGTAGGGGTAGGTGTTTAAGTGCCCCACTTCTTAATTCCCTCTCGCATAGCCTTTCCAAGGCTTTAAGCATGAAGGAGGTCAGGCTTATTGGTCTGAAGGACTTTGCATTGGTGTAGTCTGTTTTGCCTGGTTTTGGTATGAAAATTAGTTTGACTTCCCTCCAATTCTTCGGTACATATCTAAGGGCCAGGCTAGCCCTCATGATTTCCAGAAGTCTTTTACGCACAGGTTCACCCACACATTGTAATAACCCTGGGAAGATGCCGTCCAGTCCGGCTGCTTTGAAGGGATGGAAGCTATCGATGGCCCATCGGAGTTTTTCTTCTGTGACCACGGTGTTTGCGTGTCTCCGCTCGTGTTCGGTCGCCACTGTTGGTGTATCGTGCCACGTTATTACCGGGGTGAGGACGCAGCCTGGGAAGTGTGTTTCGAGTAGGACGCATCTTGTCTCCTCCTCCGATGTGGTGTATGTGTTCTCCGGCTTACGGAGAGTACCTAGTGCAACCATCGGTTGCTGAGCCAGTAGTTTCCTTACCCGGTTTGCTTGTTGGCAAGATTCAATGCTCCCACAGAATTTCCTCCATCCCATGGTGCGTCTGAATCTGAGGCATTTCTTGTAGCTTGATTTGGCCGCTTTATAAGCGTCCCAATCTACGTCCGCGCTTGTGTTCATTGCCCTGTTTAGAGCCCTTCTTACCTTATTGCGCTTGCGTTCAAGCTCAGCGCCCCACCAGGGTTGTTTACCTGGGGTCGAGGGTAGAGTGGTTTCTGGGCATGCTGCGTGGTAGCTGTCTAGCATCGACTGCGTCAGTGTACATACCTGCTCGTCGATCTGTTCATTGTCACCCAGTACCGTCGGCGTAGCAGTAAGGGTAAGTTTCTCTTTAAGTAATTGGACATACTTTGCTTTGTCAGTGTTGTGTGGTTTCCTGCGTGGCTGTGTGGGTTGTATAACGACTTCCATAGAGAAGCTGATCCATCTGTGGTCTGAGCACGATGCTTCTTTCGAGACGTGCCATCCCTTGATGCGTTCAGCCGCTCCTTCTGTTGCGAGAGTTGTCTATAATTGTCTGACTACGTCTTGTGACGAAGGTGGGCTCCGTACCTGTGTTTAATAGGGTAAGATTAGTGGTGAATAGGTATTCAACCAGTGATTTACCTCTGTTGTTATTGTAGTTCATGCCCCACATTTGGTGGTGGGCATTGGAGTCCGTTCCTATTACGACCTCCGTTTTGGTTTTCTCGCACTGGTTTACCAGACGCGTGAGGTCGAACGGAGGCGGGTCTTCGGCCTCGGGCATGTAGACCGATGCGAAAACAACCGCTATAATCCTTGGCTGCTGTGTTATTTCAATTTGTATCGCTGTGATGTCTCTGGAACAGAACTCCGTTAAAACTTGGGCTCTGATGTTTTTAGTTGTCAGTATGCAGGTTCTTGGATGTGTGAAGTTGAAGAATAAATCTTACCTCCCAGGCTGGAGAGGCCTCTGATGAGGCCACCCCTTATCTAAGGTTCCTGGATGAACACGATGGCTGATTGTTGGACCTCCATCCATTTGCGCAGTTGCGCAGTGGCCGTTTGGCTGTGATGGAGGATGTTGATTTGAAGGCAGCTGACGTCACTAGGCAGAGGGTTCATCTTTAGATGTTGTCCCCACCTCCCCGACCGTCAGCTGCGTTAGGCCGGCCAGGATGTCGCCAGCCTCCACCCCGTCGTCCCGCCGCACCGGGCTCAGGAGCAGGCTCTCATCTTCCGAGTTACCCTCGGCTGACGGGCCAGCCCCCGAGCCAGACGCGGCCGGCTCTGACGGGCCGGGTTCTGCGTCGCACCCTGGCTTGGTGTTTGAGTCCTGCTTGACTCGTGTGGAGTTGTCGTCCGGAGGATGGTCGACAAACTTACCTGAGGGGTCCCGAAACCTGACGTAGACGGCACCTACCCCCAACGCGAGGTGGCGCTCGTTCTTCATCAGGATCGGGACCTGTTCTTCTGGGACGCCCATAACTGGCGAACGGCCCACGACGGACCGAAACATAACTGGCGAAGTGGGGCTGCGTAATACACCTCCGCCTACCCCTTCGGGACTAAAGGCGTGAAGTTATGTAGGTAATTATATATTTTTAAATGAAGAAGGTGTGAGCTTTTTTTTCTTACATATTGTGAAACGCTTCTAAGATATAATTAGCCATTGATTGCACAATGGTGTCCAAGACACAACCAAGCTTATGAGGCTTCATGAGGCAATGGATGCCTTGTATACAGTACAATGATGAATGCATATTCAAATTCAAATTATATTTATTTTGTTAAACACAGGTAATAAAAAGATCTTACAAATAAAAGTACAGTGCAACGCTGTGTCTTGCCAATACTATCGGCGTACAAAAATTCATGGATAAAAAAATAAAAAATAATTAAAAGTAATAAAATCAATTAAAAACATTTTGAGACGTGGCATACAATCATTTTTTTGTGGATCCGACGAACTTTTGTCTGTGTGGGAATCCAGCCCACAGCACTCAATGCAGTGTTTAAAGCTGCATAAGCTCAGCAAACTGCAAAATTCAACTGGCACCTGCATATTAAGACTTGCACACATGTGACTGGCTTTTACTTGGGAAAAATCATTCGAAGAAAGACTTTCAGTTAATTTTTTTTATTTATTCATTTGGAATAACAAACGGTTACACAATACTTATAAACTAAAAATGTACCTATATGATATTTGTACAATTGTGCACCCACACCGTTATCCACAGATTATTTAAGAAAGATTAATGACAATTCTATTCTCATACACAATTTTTTCTTTTTTTACAAATATAAAACAAAAAGCTATAACATATTTTAATAGTTCAACAACCATAATTACCACTAGCTTACTAATCTTTTACAATTCTTTAATTGCCATACTTAATTGGTTACGGAATTTATTATTAGATACACCAAACATATCTAGATCTGTAAAAAGCTCATTGTAATTCTGACACATCCGACGCAAAGGTGCGCGACATCCAGCATTAGTCTTACATGACGTAACAGCAAAGAAGGGGCGAGAACGCACTTCTCGTCTTACAACGGTTCTTGGTACAATGTAACATAACTTATGAATTAGCTCATTACAATCATATCTGTTATTGCACATGTCGTAAAGCAACATAGTTTCTAAAAACAGGCGTCTCGATTTTAAGCTCATAATCTTGAATGTATTTAATAAATTATTATATGATAGGGAAACATGAAAACATCGATAATGCGTAGATTTGAGGAATTTTCGCTGTACCATCTCCAAACTTTCTACATATTTGTTATAATATGGATTCCAAATTGCAACGGAATATTCGAGTTGGGACCTAATTAAAGCTTTATAGAGGCAAATATATGTACTCGCTTGTTTAAATTCACTTAGTGATCGCATCACGAAGCCATACATACGATACGCTTTTTTGATTATATCATCAATGTGCTGATCGAGATGTAGTTTATTATCTAGAAGTACCCCAAGGTCTCGGATAGTTGACATCTTTGTTAAATTGATTTTATTAATGCTGTAATTATCGACAATAACATTTTTATTTTTTGTAAAAGAAATTGCAAAACATTTGGAAGTATTTAAGTATAATTTGTTTTTAGTGCAGTAATCAGATAAACGATCCAAATCTTCTTGTATCAAATAACAATCAGAGCTATGTTTTATAGGTTTATATATTTTTAGATCATCAGCATATAACAAAAACTTCGAATGTCTAAAGCACTCTCCTATATCATTAATAAATAGAATAAACAAGAGGGGGCCTAATATTGAGCCCTGGGGTACACCAGACGTAACTGTTACTGTGTTTGAGCGGTACCCCTTGACTACTACTTTTTGCGTTCTATTGGTTATATATGAAGTAAACCATCGAAGTAAATTTCCTCGAATTCCATTATACGCAATTTTGGATAGTAGCAGTGCATGGTCAACCTTGTCGAAAGCTTTTTGAAAGTCAGTATATATGGCGTCTACTTGTATCTGACGGTCCATACTGTTAAACAAATAATCGGTAAATAGTAACAAGTTTGTGGTGGTTGATTTTCTTTTGACGAAGCCATGTTGCTGATCTATTATAATATCATAAATGTTTGTGTGGATTGCATCATGGACAACCCTCTCAAAAAGCTTCGACAAGGCCGACAAAATTGAAATTGGACGATAATTCACAATCTCCCGTTTAGAACCTGACTTATGCACTGGGGTGATATTCGCACGTTTCCATACTTCGGGGAAAACACCTTCAAAAACACATTTATTATAAATTATATGTAGAGGTACATATATATTGTCAGCAGTCATCTTAAGAAAATATGGGGGAATGCCATCTGGTCCTGGTCCTTTAGACGTATCTAGAGCTTTCAAAGCTTTTAATATTTGTTCGGCACTGAACGTAATATTAGAAATGAGGGTACAGTTCCTATCGGTCTCTACGGGTGGCAGCCAGTCCTTTTTAAAACTAGAGACTTCGTAAACTGTACTAAAATAATGCATAAACATATTACATATTTCTTTGGGGTCGCTGGACGAATTATTATTGTACGTCATTGTGGATGGTATACTAGCGTAGTTTTTACGATTTGCAACGTATGACCATAAGTATTTTATATTTTTACGAACGTTTTCTTCGATGGAATTTATATATCGCGTGTAATTTATTTTACATTCATTATTAAATCTACGCCGTAGGAACGAAAACTGCTCATAATCTGATACATTTTTATACGTTTTCCATTTTACCCAAGCTCTATTTTTGTTCTTAAATGTTCGAATAAGTGAGTTAGAAAACCAAACAGGGAATCTAGAGGTTCGTGATTTAGATATTGGTGTATGTATTTTTATGACTTTTAACATAATATCGTAGAAAGCGTTTAAGCAGTCGTCAACAGCGAGTCCTGATAAAAGTCCATCCCAATCGATCCTAGCGAGTTCCTCGTTAATCAGTTCGTAATTAGCTTTAAAATAATTATATTTGATAATTTTTGCTCGCGCAAGTGGATGAAATTGTGATTTATAATGTATAGTAGCACAAAATGCGGGGTGATAGCTATCTAGGGGAAGCAATGGGCATGATGGTACATATATACTGCATTCAGTATTACTTATAAGTAAATCCAGGATACGATTTTTGTAATTATTAATATTGTTATATTGGGAGGCACCTAGTAATGTCATAAAGTTATCGACATGGCCGCAGATTGAAGACGAACCCCTACATGTAGATGCAGTTGAAACACTACCCTCCATCCTAACCCAGTCTATATCTGGTAGATTATAGTCACCGAATAAATAAACGTTTGTAAACAGTTGTTTCTCCATCCAATATTGTATAGTTTCAAAGTGAGAAATATATACTTCTTCAGGAGATTTCGGTGAAATATAAACTGCATTAATTAAACATTTTTCGCGGTTGGATCCTAATATCTGTATGGATACTGTCTCTATGCTTAAATCATATGGAATATTCATTGGTATACACTCCGACTGTAATCTTTTCGCCACCGCTATAAGAACTCCACCTCCATCCCTCTTACCCGTACCAGTCCGATTGCGATCACATCGATAAACCACATACCGTTCATCTATGAACTCGTTATCGCATATATGAGGAGTTAACCAAGTCTCGGTTAGGATAATGACATCATAACAATTAGATAATATTTCCATATACAATATATTAAGTTTAGTCCTAAGACCTCTACAGTTTTGATAATATATTATTATACTATCCATAAACCCTAAATACGATAATTAAAAAGTATGATCTTGCAATATGATGATTATTAGTACATGTGAGCAATACATTCAAGAGCGCAGAAAGATTTGCCATATAAATCGGAAACGCGTGTCCACTCAAAAACAGCAACAAGCATAACCAAGCTGTATGATACAAATTACAGTTTATAACACGTAAGAGTTTAAAGTTGTGTACAGTTTCTATATAGTTTGGTAAAAGAGTGTCAAAATATAGGCTGATACTAACAATACAGATTAATGTAAATAAATATACAAAAACATAATACGACAAAGATTTAGAAAAAACTTTAGTTTTTAGAGCGTGCATTGGGTTTGATCTTGCCAATATCCTGGATTGAGCGAATTGCAATTGCTGGCTCATTGTCAGCTTCTCGTATAAGAATTGTGGCATGTTTAATCCATACGTATTTAAAGTTATTCTTTTTGGCCGCATCTCTAACTTGCCGAAATAAATGCTTCCTCTTCAAAGTTAAGTGCTCATGGATGAAAACAGGTAATGAGGTGCCACTAAATCCAAGTTGTTCGGTATTTAGACCCTTCGCTAGCCGATACGTGCTTAAGAAATTATCCCGTAGAGTACGTGACGCTAATTTGACGATGATGTTTTTCGGTCTGTTGTTTTCTTTATGCGTAATGCTTTAATGACATAAACTAATCAGTCCCTCAATAAACTATCGTCACAGCAGACCAAATATTTGCGAAATATTGCTCTTTCGGACTTCAGGAAAACTTAAGTTTGGCGACACGTATACTTGGTTATTCAAATATAAAGTTATTTAAACATAAATTATGTTACAAAGTTTGATGAATTATGGCTGTTCGGTCAGATTTTTTTTAAAGTGGCCGCCATGCACTGTATTTTTTGGCATATTGCAGCAGAGATAGGCCTTCCGCTAGGTGAACCGACGATTTTCTTGGGAACTGGAAGTGGTTGAATGCAGGTGGCTCCAAATCGGCCTGTGTTACTAGGAGGAAGCCTATATTCTGCAGTGGATGTGTTACGGTTGAGACGATGATGATATATATCAAAATGTTGTGTTTTAGATTTATTCACATGGCAGAAGAGAGTTCACGGCCAGCGTTTGACTCGATACAAAGCTTGGTGAACGCCGTGGGCAGTGTCGCCATGATGTTAGAGAACACATTCTTCGCTCTCACCAGCTCGTTCAGAGCTATACTTGGTAAGTGCCAGATGTTTTTATTATAAAGGATATAGTAAGACAATGCCTGCACTAGGATGAAATCCTGTGTCACGGGGAACTTACCAATTATCCAATCGGTGGACACAAAGTTGGTCTTTTGTTAAAGTTTATTTTTAAGAAGGCAAGGGATAAATAGCCGGTGTCAATTCGTTTGATTGAAATGTGCTATCCAGCTAGATACCGGATACTATGCCACTTATTTGGAATCTCACAGATTTTGGCACATAAGCTGCTTCTTATACCATCATCTTCCTTGCTTCGTGGTTTTTCACTTGTTCATTTTTGCACTTGTTAAAATAAAAGCAACTTTTTGAGCGAAAAGGGATCAATTGAGTGATGTTAAGCGACTATTTTCGTAACTTTGTTCAGGTCATTTCTTCTCGCAGAATTAAACTTTAGCCCTAGGAAGAGATACATACTCTTTTCTAAATATCTTACTTATTCTATATGAACAGGAGTAGCAGAGAACTTCGGCAGATTACGTTCGTTGTTCGCGCAGTTCTGGTCGACGTTCGCGGTGATCAGGACGTTGAACTGGATGATGAGGAAGCTCCTCGTCATGATGGGCATACGCACTGAAAACGAGTTCAAGGTATGTTACTTCGTTTTACTTTAATTTGCTTGTTGGATATTTTATCCCAATTTTCTTTTTCATTGTGTATTTCAAAATAACGGGCTTATACTGCGCTCTTCGAGGCAGGCAGAAGGCTTGTTTGGGGACTCCGCGTCACTATGGACGTTGGGGTCGGTCCACTTAGGCCTCCCGTTCAGCGTTCACTCTGTAGTACAAACTGAACGCCGCGCCGGGCACACGCCGAGCACAGGCTTGTGGAACGCGCATAACTAATGTGAGGTCGGCTTTAAACCACCGCGGTGCTTTTCGAACAAAAACATTTGTACAACAAATATCATATCATAGCACCCCTGATTGGATCTCTACCTTTTCGCCGAAAATTGTTCAGCCGATTATCACTTGCTAACGTTTCGCAGAATTTTATTTCGCAGAATAATCATTTGCCAACTTGTGATATAATTTTGTTTTTATTTCCCAACCTCACAGTTGCCAACTTTACGTTTGGTCTTCCTTTTATTGTCGCAGTTCTAACCTAACCGATGTAGCATATTTAAATGCCCTGTGTAGTGAAATAAATCAGTCCGCCTCCAGGACCAGAGTTCGAAACCTATTTAACTCAGGCGAGGGGTGAGACGGGGGAATGTCATATCCCCGAAACTGTTTACCACTGCGCTGGAGGATGTTTTCAAGCTTCTGGACTGGAATGGACTCGGCATCAACATCAACGGCGAGTATATCACTCACCTTCGATTCGCAGACTATATCGTAGTCATGGCTGAGACCATGGAAGACCTAGGCACAATGCTCGATGGTCTCTGTAGAGTCTCCCAACAAGTAGGTCTTAAGATGAACATGGACAAGACGAAAATCGTGTCGAATGTCCATATTGTACCTGCTCCTATTCAGGTTGGGAACTCTACGCTCGAAGTTGTCGACAAGTATATCTACCTGGGATAACTAGTCCAATTAGGTAGGTCCAACTTCGAGAAGGAGGTCAATCGTCGAATCTAACTCGGCTGGGCAGCGTTCGGGAAGCTACGACATATCTTCTCGTCCGATATCCCGCAGTGTCTCAAGACGAAAGTCTTTGACCAGTGTGTGTTGCCAGTGATGACTTACGGATCAGAGACGTGGTCGCTCACTATGGGCCTTATCAGAAGGCGCAAGGTCACTGAGAGGGCGATGGAGAGAGCTATGCTTGGAGTTTCCCTGCGAGATCGAATCAGAAATGAGGAGATCCGCAGTAGAACCAAAGTCGCCGACATAGCTCTCCGGATAGCCAAGCTGAAGTGGCAGTGGGCAGGGCACATAGCTCGAAGAACCGATGGCCGTTGGGGCAGAAAGGTTCTGAAGTGGCGGCCACGTACCGGACGACGCAGCAGAGGTAGATCCGACGATCTTGTCAAGATCGCGGGAGGCGGTTGGATGCGGGCGGCTCAAGACCGGTCTGTGTGAAGAACCTTGGGGGAGGCCTTTGTCCAGCAGTGGACGTCGTTTGGCTGATATACGAAATGTAGTGAAATAAAAGCGATTTGGTTCTGGCACTTCGCCGGCCGCTACCGCGGCACGCTCGCTTCGCTCGCTCGGCTCGTGCGTTGTGGTCGCAGTTCTAACCTAACCTAACCAGCCATTGTTTCACTTGAAGTGCATTGTTTATCAGCATACTAACCTAACCGATTCCTTTCGATTTCACCTGAACTTCCCGAAACATCACCTGAACAGACGAAACGTTATTCGTCTAAAACTTGTCGGGCCTAATAATTTGACAAAAGATAAATGCCCCAAACGTTTTTTGTCATTACAATAATCAGCTTAACAATAATTCTACCAAATGAAACGTTGTCATACAAAAATTTGACAATCGTTAGTCGTCAAAGTGAAAAATAGGCGAAACGTAGGTTGGCAAGTGATAATCGGCCAAACAATATTCGGCGAAAAGGCAGAACCCCCCCTGATTATTTATCTGGACAGTGTATAGTACCTTCGTACGGTCGTACAAAAATGAATCATCAAAAACAGAAATCATTATTTTAACAAAATATCTTTGTATGTGTATAATTGAAGATAGGTAAACATAATATTTAATTTAATGTTCCATTCACCGACGCTTATCTCTCGAGTTATTAAAGGTCATAAGCCAATTACGTCGACAATAAAAATTCTATTTACTCACGCAAATCGTGTTATCTGATGATTAAAGAAGATATTGACTTACTTGCAAGTTTAGGTAGTAGGTACCCGCCAATATTTTGCTTGGAATTTTGACGTACTTACTATGAATATGGTATTAAGCATGTTTATATACGCAGATATTTTTAAGTTGCGGTTGTACATCTTTTCGAGCCGTGTTGACGTCGCCATTCGGCCGTATGAGTATAAGCGGCCATGTTGTGACTGGCGAAGGAGGTGTATGAGACTCTCCTGATGATGTTTGAAGCCTACTCACTAAAACCTCCGCAGTGTCCGCTATTTCCCGCGACCCAGGTTGAAAATTTGACCCATCATGTAATAAGTTTCGTAGGTAGGTAGGGTACAAAACAAAACCGATAATAGATATAAGTATTGAGGTTATGTCGCAGTCTCTGATACGCCTTTCTCCTAATTCAAATGAAAAAGTAGTTGAGATAAAATCGAAACCCTCTCAACCCTGAAACCCATTAGAAAAGCAGTGTTGTTCCATTGATTTGAGACAAATTTCAAGAGCCTCATTCTCCGAAAGAACGTGATTAGTCAAAGTCCGAAATAAAAAACCATCTTGATAAAACGAGTATTTCATTGAAAATATTTTATTATGATCATAAATATTTTATCATCATCATCATCAGCTTATCGTAGTCCACTGCTGGAGATAGGCCACTCCAATGGCACGCCAAATGTATAGTGTTTTTAAACACATATTAGATATACCTACTTGTAATTCTTTCATTTCAAATAATTTAAAAAATCAATCTAATCTGCTCCCCAAGTACCTACTTATATTTAGGTACTTTATCTTAACCAACGTACCTACTTACATTAACATGCACTTACAGTGACTTAAAACTATCTATTTTCTATAAGGATTTTAATTATTTGGTAGAAGGTTGAGTTATTTGGAATTTGTTATTCTTTCAATAGATCCGTAATGAGATAAAAGTATCCACTTAATATGGAATATTTCGTGGAGGGCGCTCAAAGATAGCATTGATATCGATTTAAGATAAAACTTTATTTTTACTACTATCTTACCTACATGTAAGACGGTGGAAATTTTTAATCTTCTTAATATATAAAATCCTTGCGTTACTGACTGACTGACAGACCCGCTACAGTCGAAACTATTGGGCGCAGGAAGCTGAAATTTGGCATGTATGTTCCTTGGGGACCGTAGGGGTGCACTAAGAAGGGATTTCCCGAAATTCCCACGGGATTGGCCAAGACGGGTAAATTAAAAAAAAATGCAGGCGTAGCTGTTGGCGTCCTCTAGTACTTAAATATAATACGAGTACATTACTTGCCAACTTTGCATAGATCATTTACATTATTTTTTTATAGACTCACGTCTCTATCCCCGAAGTGGTAGGCAGAGGTGTAATATTACACCCACATTTTGCCAAGATTTTTTTAGGTCTCACGTAATAGGTGGCGAGCCTATTGCCGTTGCCAGGCACATCAGCAGACTCCGTGCTGCTACTGAGAATTCGGAAAAACGCAATCTGGTAACTCTCTTATTCATTATTTAATCTCGCAACAGAGATAATCTCCGCCATCTTTATCCTAAATACGAGGTGTAAAAAGACTCTTAACGAAAATTAAAGTCCCATATTTTACCAATCATAACGAACACTTTTTACTTCGGCAACATACCTGGGAAATTACTGGTTCAGGAGATATAGAGGCTCAAAGTCACCATAAAATGTTTCTAATTAGGTTACAATTCTATGCATTTACCCCGCCAATTTGTTCTATAGATGTCCTATGCACCCATGGGTCAGTAGGTCTTCCGAGCGTTGCAAGCGCGCACTTTAAAAAGCGGTTTAAAAATGTGTCTTCTTAAAAAAGAAATCGTTTCCCATGTTTTATTTTTGCTTAGTATAACTTGACATGATGTACGAAACGAGTAGACTTCGGCTTGGTGATGGGTCTTTTGACACCCTGTATAGATTTTACTGAATGTGTCACACAGTCGAACAACTTCCCGCTAGACCACCATAAGGGCGAGAATCGCTCAGCAAGACATCGTCGCTTCCAGTGCTACTTTACACGCACATTGACACTGGTATACAAAACCAGTTTCTGGTGTGCCTCGACTCTATGAGCGTTTCAAAGTGGTCCAGCGCCAACTTTTTTTATTGTACGTGGCGAGGTTTAGTGATCTTTGTAACGACGTATACAAGCAACAATAATAATATTGACATCCATAGAAAAAAATCATTAGCAGTAAGTAATCATAATGATCTGTTCACAAATGGCGAAAAAATTGGAGGACATAGGAACTTAGAAAAAACCTGGTCGTCTAATTGAAATCCTCCTTTTTGAAGTTACTTAACAACGTATTTATACCTTTTCGTTTTTTTATTCTTTCCCTCAAAACCTATAATTTTCTTTGTAAACAATGATGTTATAAGTATAAGTAAAAAGATTTTTGTAAACATTTGAAGTTTGTATGTAATAATTTTAAGTTAAGTTAGTATCTTATGTTCTAAAGCATGCAATTGGTCATACAATTGGACTAGAAACCAAATTAATTTTGTACACCGAGCTTGATTTATTGTTATAAGTTATAACTGTTGGTAAACCAAATAAATAAAAATAAAAAAAATACCTAATACGCTTTCGGATAAAATCGGCCTTCCAATTATAAAGAAGCTTCCAACATATTATGCTAATTTTGATAATGTTATTGTTAAGAAAACATCACTAGCGAAACCTGGTTCTTAATCACCTTGTAGTACCGGCTAGTAAGTACCTATATCTATTTTTCATTCATTCTCCAATTCGTACTTTGTAGGTAAATGTCGAAACCGAGTTATTCGGCATTGTACTATGCATGCGTAAAATATATTATATATTAATGAAAATAATTAATTGTTGCGTTTTAATTTAACTAGAAACTGTATATTTTCATTGTATGTCAGTTTCTGAACGTGTTGGTTTCGTTTATCGCGACAGAAGCTAGCATTTGTGCTATTCTAATGTATATGCTATATTAGAGTGAAAGAAATGTCCTTAAAAACTTTCGCGATTATAATAGGAGTAGGTTTTTTGGCAAAACTGCAAGCCAAAATTAGAAATAATCTCTTTGATGTCGTTACTGCTAAAATATCACAATAATTGTATTAGTTAGATCCATCTATAGGTGGGCTATTCGTGGCCGGATCCGATTACAACATCTTGTCTGAAACCGCAAGTCGACCCAATCACCGCGCACACTCATACAGAAGTCATTCACCTTTGTTTAGTTATAAGTTACATGTTAAACTAAGTCGACAGATTATGCTCTATCATTGACTTTGTGGCTGAAGGAAGAGGTGTGGGACTTCCCTAAAACTTAAACTTCTTCTTTTCTCACTTAAACCATCGTGGTGTTCACTGTGTCACTGCCGTCATACTTAGCCACGAACCGGCCAGAAATAACCCGTATTGGTTTTGGTTGGTTTTTATTGTATACCCTTCCTAAACCATGTTATTCGCTATCCCTTTGGATTCCGGTGGTCAGACGGCAGTCGCTCTATGAAAAAGCTGATATTCTGTCATATCTGGTTAGACTAGTAAGCGGATCCTGGGCTCCAAGACGTAAGTCTTGGATGCAACCGGGAAAACGCTAGGATGATGGATGGTATTCTATATCCTTCAAAGTCTTGTAAACCTAAAATGAATAAAACAGATGCAGCTGATAATTACGACGTATTTTCTTATTTATTCTGACAATAGGTGAGCATTGAATATTATCTGTTTAGGAGAAGATAGTAGGTAGGTACGTACGTTGTTTTATCTAGTTGTCAGCTAATGTACGATAGTGAGTTATAAAGCGCACATTTTACCGACAATGTGTGTATATGATTATGGCGTTTAATATTTGCACAGTTTTAACACGCAAATCATGAAAAGATATTATGTCATCTTTTTCGACCATGCTTTACCGGAACCACGCCAAACTACAACAAAATAAAGCTTAAACGTATTTTGTTTGAACGCGCTAATACCTATCAGGCAATCTACAATCGGATCTAAAAAGTTGTCGCATCTGTTTTATAGTTGACAGCCCAGTTATTAATGAAGGTCATATGCTATTTACTATCTCGCTACAACTCGTAGAAGACTAGAAAAATTTAAAAGAACGAGAAGCGAGTAGGATTACGGGTGAATGAGGTTTCATGCGTTGGGGGCACAGCTAGTAATAAAACAAACTTAGTATAGTTAGAGCATATAGCTCAATCCGATGGCTTGAATGATGAATTCTGACATGCTGTCCTATAATAAATTGAACTAAGTAAGTACTCTATGCAGGGCCGTTCCGAACTTCCGACCCAATGCAGCGCCTGTGTGCGAAATCTATGAGCGCCTGTGCAGTGGCGTAGGGCGGATGACCTTTTTCTTTTTAGTCGTTACTAACAATTCCGGCCTAAATTATTTGCCCCTCCTACGCCACTGCGCCTGTGTGCGAAATCTGTGAAGCGCCTTTTTTGGCATCCTTTTTCGAAAATAAGTGTTATAATTAACGCATATCTCGGCGCGCGGCGCCCCTGTCACCCTGGCGCCTGTGTGCGCCGCACACATTGCACATAGGGAAGGTTCGGCCCTGACTCTATGAAGGTAACAAAACCAGGTGTGGTTCATAATGCTACAGTCAATTTGATTTTTTGGGTACGGGTTCCATAGAATGTTACCCATTATCCTTTAAGCATTTATATTTTGCTAACTGAGGCCGAAACTAGATTTTATGGTCGAGACTGGCCGATACCGAACTTTTGGTCGTTACATATCGTGCTCTCCGAGGCATAGGATAAGCTAAACTTAAACATTCGAAACCCTCTGCATGGCAGTCTGTAGGCATCTTCACCAGGGTATCTGCCTTTGCGCTATAATGCGAAAATAATATTAAATTATAGACTGGTTTAAATTTTAACTCATTCAAAACATAAATAAATGTAACCCCCTCTTCTCCTTTAAACCGGTGCTGCCCCCTGGCGGAAGATATTTAAACCTTACAGGAAAAAAGGCCAATAACCTACTACTAGACCCATAAAATAATGCTACACTATAACATTCCAGGCATGGGCAGAAGCGGTAGCGGAGACGCAGCCCGCTGGAGCCGGTGGTGCCGGCACCACCGCGCCCCGCGGCTCCTCCTGGCCGGTGCTCATGTTCTTCGGCATAGTCGCCGCCGCGCCCTACATCGTGCTCAGGATGCTCAGCTCCATATCTAAGAGCATACATGAGAACTGTGAGTATTTATACAACCAGAGTGTTAAAGGACTGTGAATTATATGCAGGGCCAACGCCAACGTATTCCAGTGATAGATTGAGTGAGTGAGCGACAGAGAGAGACATATATGGTTGCGATTGAGAGAGCTAAGAGAGAGGTTCAGTCCGTGCTCTCAACAATATGGAATAACGAACTCCAGTGAGTGAGTGAATTGATAAAGTGTGAATTGATTGATTGACAAAGGGAGACAAAAATGAGTGGGATGGAGGGAGGAAATAGAGGGTCGTCCCGAGATCCCTATAATATTGTCAGTACACTTCGCAAAGGACTAGCTTTACTGTGATTGATCGGTCTATGTAAAGAGCCTTTGGGAAGATCTATGACTTTCAGCTGACACGATCATGATGATAAGAAGGGACAAACCAAAAATGTATCCTACGAATTTCAAAGCAAACACAGATCCATTTTGATCCGCCCTATTCAACCGCTCCCCGCGATCTCAACAAGAGTGTCAGTCCACTTTGCGGGAGGCTTGCCCCTGCTGCGACATCCGATGCAGGGTCTGATGCATGGCCTCCACTTGCGAAATTTCTGCCTGAATAGCCATGTCACAAAACGATGCTTTAGTAATCAGGTGCCAGCCTCGGATATATCATATCATACAACTTTTGTCCATTTCAAACTCACTTATCTGGTGACGTAATATAAAAACATAGATTATCATCAGCGATACACATGTTCAGTATGTTACCTGATACAAAACATTGACTTTATCACGAGGAAAACGTGATACATATAAGCTGACCAAATAATAAGTATCTATCATCTTTATATAAAATTCTTGCGTTACTGACTGACTGACAAGGTACAGCAAAAACTAGTGGGCGCAATAAGCTTAAATTTGTCATGTATGTCTCTTGGAGATCGTAGGGATGCACAAAGAAAGAATTTCGCGAAAAAGGGAAGTTTCCTGCAAGTGAAATAAATTATATAAGTATTTTTATCTAGTGAAATATGTCAAAATAATAGTAGTTTGATTCATCAATTTTATTAATGTTAAAACTTTATGTAACACTAGAGGACCCGTGCTGCTCCACAGCATATTTTAATATTATAAAAAAAGCTCTTACATATAGGTATGATGAGTACATTGTAGCCTTATCTAATAAGTAAAAAGATGATATTCTTACCAAAAATATAATATATCACAAAACTTCTTTTCTCACAACATTGGCTTTTCGTTGCACCTTAGGTATCGTGAAATTTCCACCTTGGCATTACTGAATGGTTTGCCGCGCAATAGGGATATAATATATAATATGTATAAATGAAGATTGACGAAAGAAAGTTCTTCAATATGACTGTGCTGCCCTACCATTCTTTCCATTAGGACACTGTAATGTCCTTCGTCCAGGTGCCCAGAAAATAGCAAGTTATGAACAATTTCGCCAGTACCATAGTCAGTAACATACCATATGCCAGTACCATAGACACTCGGGATATAGCTCACTTACACTCTGAAGTTCAGCATGCCCTGCATACTGTCCATTTGCACCCATCACACGTTTGTAATCTGTTGCATTTGTAATGGTCTGGCCATATGCTTCGTCCCCAACAGTGAAGTTACTATATACATCCCACTTATTGACAATGTTATCAACAGTGGCCAAACGAATTTCATAATGTTTATTCTCACTTCCATATAAACAATAAGAAATTGCGCGGAATAAGCAATTACCGTCACCAAGAATGGAAATCACTTGAAAATTGTTGATGGTAGAATTAATCAAATCTGAACCCGTTTCCACCCGTATTTTTTTAGCAGTAGGAGGACCATCCGGTACCAAATCTCCAACAGGGCCGTCATTGACCAAGATTCTTTGGTCAAACTTTCTCTGAGCATTTTTCAATTTCATTCCAAGAACCATCATTATAATTGAAAACACAACTACTCACAAAAATACGTTATTAAATCAGAAACTTAAGTAACTAACTTACGCTAACTTCACTTTTTTCTTTATCTGTCAATATTTTATTATCATAATTAAAAATATAGATAAATAACTTTTTTTTATAAGTAAGGAAATAGGTTTTATTTCTGTTATCCAGCTAAATATTTCTTTGAGAAGCACGATTTATTTTGCTTTGTGTATGGCTGTGATTAATCCATCATAATTAATAATGAAGTTTATAGTTTTGGTCAAACTTGTACTTTTGGTAGGAATGGTAGCTTTGGTAGCAATCGTAAGAAACGTTGCTACCAAAACTACAATATATGCCAAAATACCATTTCTACTAAAACTACTATTCCTGCCGAAAATACTATTCCTATCAAAACTACTATTTGTACCAAAACTACTATTCGTACTAACACTATCATATCTACCATTTTTTTTTCCTACTAACTACCATTTCTACCAAAACCGCCGGTGCTGTCAAAAGTACCTACCTTTTCTCTCAAAACTACTTTTCCTACCAAACCTACAATTTCTACCATAACTACCACTTGTAATAATATAATTATATGACAATAGTACTATGAACCGCTGTAATATGTTCCACATAAAAAATATTAAGATGCCCGAAGAAAGTCCGTAATTTGAATACACAAAAATTTTCCTAACATAAACATACATACATACATACATAGACTCACGCCTGTTTCCCCGAAGGAGTAGGCAGAGGCATATTAAACGCCCACTTTTCGCCAGTGTTTTGATCCCACGTAATAGGTGGCGAGCCTATTGCCGCTTATCGGGATATTTTGTTTGCCAGAGCCTCGTCCGTTGATCGGCAGGTGCACCACTTGCAGGTGAGGTTGGCTTGGGACCCTAAGTTCGTGGTGGGAACCCTATGCAACATAAAACGTAAGGAAAATTCCTCAACATCAGAGATCAGTTCACCCAACATTAAGGGTTAACTGGTAACGTTCGGGGAATATTTCCTGCCATCAGCGATAATTCACTATAGTAATAATTTGACCAACATCGGGTATAATTTTACACACCACCACACTCACACCCGTATGACAGTAAGGCAAGGTCACCTTAAGGAGGCATAACGTTTTTTCCTGGCAGTTACCGCAAGGAACTTATTAGATGCCATAAAAATATTTTTGAATTAAGAACCGTCCATGTAGAGAGAAAGCAATGGAATCTTAAGAAATTTATAGGAAAATATTGAAAAATAAGTTCAATGTCCACACCTATCTTCCTTCAAACTTACCCAATTTAAATGAGCATACCATCAAATGAAAGAGCTCTTTTTAGCGCGTGTTTTAGGCCTATAACGAAATGCCTACCTCAATGAGAACCAGATTTATAGAAGCAGGAAGTCATTGACTACGGCTACGAAAACGTAAAAAATGTATGGGAGAAAACTGGTTTTGCATATAACTTGATGAATGTGCAAGTTAGGTAATTTCTGATGCTTGATGACAAATCGATGGAGCGAGAGCTTTAATTTAAAAAAAAAATCATGCGAATCGGTTGGGTAGAACGGGCTGGCCGACTCGTATTATAAAACACAAATTCTTTTAATATATAGATTTTTATCGTCAATTTATTGATAATAAGTATTCTACTTGACAGCAAAACACTATGATGATGTCACTACGTCATATTTCATACAAAACTCTTGGCAAAGGTCGTTTTTGACATTTCATTAAAAGTGCTTGATTTGACTAGTTGGAAATGGAAACAACCATAGTCCCTCGGAAACGGGAGAAAAAAATATTTTGCGGGCGTAGCAGCGGCAATGAATAAAGATTTACATAGAAGCGCAGTTCTTAAGGATTTCGTGTGCCGATTCCAAGTGGGGACTGTCTCCAGTTTAGTTCGTAGTTGGCGCCGTTGGCGGCGCTGGCGTCGTTCTCCGTCTCTCTTGCTCTCGTAGATAAGATATACAGGAGGAACGTTCGTCTCTCTTGCTCTCGTAGAGACAGCTGTCACAGCGCGACTGCCACGCCGCCAAGTGGCTATTTGGGTCACAGAAAGTTTGTGTTCAGAGCGCCCATAGGAAATGCGCCTCTATGTAAATATCTGAGCTCTTTGGCAGCGGGCATCCTCTTGTCTGTGATAATCACGCGTTTACCGCCATTTTTGACAGACGTTGACTACCAGTGTAATCTGAAGCTAGAGAAATGAAACTGAAATGAATGAAAAAACTCTTTTATTATCTTACGCTTTCGCGGATACTGTTTGATGATATTGTTTTGCGTTTCTGACTGTTATCGCAGTTTATGAATATTTATTTATAACGTTGATTTTAAGGTATTGGCTGCAGACTCGACTGCAGTACCTACTTCAACAGGAAAATCCTATAGGCTTTTCATTTCGGTTAAGGCACAAAGTTGTTCTCGTAATACAGCCAATATTAAACCGCGAATAACATTTGACGCAACATAAAATGGATCAAATTTCTGTATTGCATTTTCGAAATTTCGTCTACTAATGCAAAAGCGTAATATTCCGATACGTCATTTTACAATCTCCAAATTTTCTATTTCAGTGCACGATCCAACGACATGGCAGGAGCCGCTGCGGGCGATCGCCCGGTACTCCTTCCAGGCAGGTAGTCCTCAAGAAATCTCCTTCAACGAGAATGACAACCTCGTAGTTGCCCCTCAGAGCCTCCAAGGCCAGTTGTGGAACTCAGGATGGCTCATGGCCACTATAGACAGGAGGACAGCTGGCCTGGTCCCCGTCAACTATATAAGGATTATCAAACCTTCAACCCCTGGTGAGACTCAGGAAAAACCAGAGGAGCCAGTCAAGACTGAATTGTAATCGATTTTGAAATGTGTGATGACATTTTCTTGGATTTACGCGAATGTTACACATTGAAATTAGACTAGAGTTTACGGATTTTATCGCTATATACCTATTGGTTTGACTGAGATTAAATTTAAACTGAATGATCCAGAAACTGTATTATTTATTACTATGCGACGTTTCGATTTTTTACGACGAGATCGTGGTCACGGAAGCCTCAGTCAGAAGTCTTTCGTGACTACGATTCCTGTATAGACATTTTTGAGGTTTAAATGTAATCTCCGTCAAACCAATACATCGCGATAAAATCCTTAAACTGTCGTTTCATTCCAATATGTGTGATAACATTTGAAATACTGCCTGACTGTTATATCTTGACCTTTAGTCAAAGAGAAACTGTTGAAGACATCCCTTCTCACTCTTGTCAATTCCTATGATTGCAGTTAAATGACTCGTTATATCAATATGTCGTGTTTATCGAGGCGATTTGAGCATAATATTAAATTGTAAAATAAGATAAATCTTGTAAAGATATGTGTATGAGAAAAATAAGCAATATCAAAGTATAAAATTCTTTTGTCACAAAATATGACGCTAATTTTAGAAATTTTATCAGTAGGTAGACAATAATATGAACAGACAAGTTACTTCTTTCTTTCTATCTTATCTTTACTATATATGTATATGTACGTAAGTAAGTCTTTACTATATGGGTATACTTATTAATAAAATCTCATATTCAAAAAAAGCAATAAAACTATTTACATTATTTGCTACATGCAGTCAAGTGAAAAAGGTCAAGTAGCAAAATCGATAAATTCACTACATTGGTCATCAAATTCTCGTTCGGATTCAAAATGATTGAAGTAGTGCCACCTAGCCGTCAACCAGCGGTCGGCGAGTCGTAAGCACGGCGTCGCCTAGCTGTAGCAGAGTCGACGTGCCGGAGCTTCTGATCCGCTTACGTTACGTGGTTACGTCAGGTTGACGCCTGTTTGACGGCGAGGCGAAAGGCGATACGGTGACGATCCTTTTCCGAGTTGATATGTGTGCTACGAGCCTACGACCCTTATTGAGAGTGAAGCCAAAAAAAGGAGTACCCCAATACACACACTTGTACCTCAGATCGAGTGAATTAAGGTAGACCACAGACCTGTAATAAAAAATTGAAGCTACGTTTTCATATACTTATTGAATTATTTTAAACACAAATGCATACATGCACAAATGCGTATATAATGCAATAAAGTATTCTCTACCTGTTACCCATCAGGTGGAGTATAGATAGAGTTGCTTCGTTGACACAATACATGTACTCAAGGTCGTCTTATTTTTGACTTCACTTGTTACCTTTAATTTACGTAATTTGAGTAATAGTTATTTTAGTAGCCATCATTGCTAAATAATATGAAGAATAAGTTTAAAATGTGTGGATGAAAGCCTAAATCATAGTAAAACATATAAAAAAACATATAAAACATAGTAAGAACGAATATAGAATGATTTCCAACTAGGTAAATATTCTGATATTGACCAGTCAATGTTTACTAACTAATCCTAATATATAAAATCCTTGCGTTACTGACTGACTGACAGACACGCTACAGCCAAAACTATTGGGCGCAGGAAGCTGAAATTTGGCATGTATGTTCCTTGGGGACCGTAGGGGTGCACTAAGAAGGGATTTCCCGAAATTCCCACGGGATCGGCCAAAACGGGAAAATTTAAAAAAAATCAGGCGTAGCTGCTCGCTTCCTCTAGTTTCGGTATAAATACCTATGTTTAAACGAGATTATATGAAAAAGTAGTGTATTCTACCTAAAGGCCTTGCCACACGGCACAATTTTACGTCCAACTTGACTAAATCACTTGATGAAATCGTGACGTGTAGACGCCAGTCGTCCAACTCAAGTTCATCGGGTGGGCGGTACCACCAGATTTTAACCAATCGGGTGGACGGAATACAAATCAGTGATTTGATTGTATCGTGTAGACGGGCAAAGCCAATTTGGTTGAAAATTTGATCAGTGGTAAAATTGTGTCGTGTGGCAAGGCCTTAAAATAAACTTGTAAACGCGATTAACACCCTTTAAATAAACTTGAATGATGTATACAAATCGCGAATGTTTGAAATCGATTGACAAATCAAGTTGATAACAAATTTTGTTTGATAAGTAAAATACATAAAAGCCCACTATGTTATAGATTTTACTGTTAACTTGTTATAAAATTTATTATGAAATAATGTCAGAAATTATTATAATCAATAAATTTATAAAAAAATCACATATTATTAAGTCAGACTATTGAAACATTTACACTTTTTCCAGAAAGTTACTAACTAGCAGTAAGAGTAGAAGCATAGGCATACTAGGATTCTAGCTGAAACCTTGAATTCCATTAAAACTCTAAATTGTAGGCGGTACGGACTTTACAAAATATCGCAGCATTCGTAGCCAGCCAGACAAGTTTGTTTTGTATTTTTAGTCTCTAAAAAGGTACTGTTCATATTTTTCATCTTTTATTTTGGCAACACAGTATCTTATTTCAGGAGAAAACAATATGTCGCGGGAATATTGCTACTTTTGGTAGTGTCCACTAACACGTATAATATAAAATGGAGTAGACACAAACGATGCTCGATATAGTCTATTTACATCTCTGCGTTATTATCTTTCATTTTGCCTAGGAGGGAATTGGATAATTTATTTTCCACCACATGCGATTAAATTGGGGTACCACCAGGGGAACCTAGCTACATATGTGCTAAAAGTAGGACTAGTTAAGTAGCGTAGCGTACTTTAATCGGGTTCCGTATCAAAACTTTCCGCGCCCCAAACGAAGGGTTACGATTCTTTATACACACGTTTACCTGTATCATTGATACAGATAGCTGTGCCCCTGGACTAGTCCCAAAATGTGTGATATCCCGTATCAAAGATTGTTACCTCCTTTTATAGAATAAACGAATATTGGTTGTGGCGCTTCAGAGGGCCTAGCCAAATGGCGTTCACTTCTGCTTTCTACTTTCGCCAATGAATACAGATTTACATATAGAAGCGCATTTCTTAAGGATTTCGTGTGCCGATTCCAAGTGGCGAGTTGGCGACTGTCGTCAGTGTAGTTCGTAGTTGGCGCCGTTGGCGGCGCTGGCGTCGTTCTCCATCTCTCTTGCTCTCGTAGTTAAGATACACAGGAGAAAGGTTCTTCTCTCTTGCACTGGTAGAGACAGCTGTCACAGCGCGACTGCCACCCGCCAAGCGGCAATATGGGTCACAGAAAGTTTGTCTACAGGGCGTCCATAAGAAATGCGCCTCTATGTAAATATCTATGCTTTATGCTTTCGCTAACGCTTGGTTGCCATGGCAACATAATAAATTCCTTCTTCGTTGATCACGTGATACATAGAAAGCCTGAGTCAGTTCCATACATTTTTGTACTTAGCAATTAGCGTTATCGCTAATCGAATGTCATTTGGCAAACTTAGGCTTGCTAAATGACTTTCAGTTTTGTTTCAATATGTTTAAGGTTTAGAATACAATTTTATCTGAATCAATATTATTGAACTGTTTCCCTAGTGTATATCTCTTGATGCATTTTTCTTCATTTCAGAAACTTAGAATTTTTATGTAATTAATTTTAGTGCCAGTATATATGCAGCTTATTTATTGAGCAGAATTAATTGAAACCTGTGATTTCGTTTTGTAAATTATATTTATTGTTACTAACACGTTTTCATAAAAAAAAAATACTTGATTCCGAAAATGAAATGAAATGCATGCTAGAAAATTAAATTATGAGGTATATTATAATTTTTTACTGGATAAAAAACATTCCAAAAATGTATGCGCAAACCATATTTCGACCTAAGTTGAATTAGGTACATACCTATACAATGTGTTGATCTGCATTTGCAAAATATTTTAATAATACAACATAATATACAGTATACTTATTAATCTAAAATTATTTTAAACAGTGTGCGATGATATAAGACCCTATTTTCATTAAATTTTACTTAGATAGTAGGTAATCAGAATAAAGTGTTGACTCGTGTAAAATAAGACTGCGTCGCGCCTTCGCGCGAGGTACGTGTGCTTGTGTGTGTTAGGTACCTGCAATGGCGATCAGCTGAGCGGCGGCGGCGGTCAAATAACCGAGTATTTTTTTTATTGTAATATTGTATTTGTATTCAGTTATAGCTGTATATTCACCATTTATTTTATGCAAATGCATATTAACACACTGTATAGTGCTCATAAAAAATCACACCCTCAAAGCTTTCTAGAACGTAATAAGCATTAATTCGAAGTTGTGAAAAGGTTGCATTTCAAGAAAAATATTATTTATACTCATACTTCTAACTATGTACCTTTATATTTTACTCAACATTATTTTAAGTGCTTCACCAAAACTTGGGACTATGGTTCAAGATTGTAAGTCGACATTTTGAATGATACTCAAAGTATTTTCGGATACATATTCATGGCACTTAGAAATTCCTTTCTTAAGTGAATCTGTCTTTTGTATTAAATTTACTTAAAATGGTGACAGGTTATATGCCTTTCCAAAATCATTATCATAAATTTTTATACATCTGCATAATAAATTAGGTAGATCATTTAAATCTATTACATAATGTTACTTTTAATTATGACGTTAGTAAGCTCTCTTCGGTTCGAGGCTTCTGAATAAAATGTAAATAATAAAAATGCAATTATAATGTGGGATGGACTGATTATAAATAAAGTAGATATTTAAATTGATTCGTTTTTTATTTTGACACACAGCACGTATGGATACTCTGTTTCAGTAGCTGACATAAATGCAATTTACTACATTAAAATCGCGTCTACTGAAGAGCCAGGTGAAAACCAGCGCTGGGCACATGTGTTCGGCAAAATGCTGAACTGGCCTCCTATTTTTATGCAGGCGACAGATGTGTACCTACAGATTTATACCCTATTGTAGTCTTTTATTTTTTATGTCTTTCGTTTGATAAAAATAAACTTTTTCTTTCGTTCTTGAATGCTTGTATGCGCCGGCAAAAATATTATCAAAGGGTAGAAAAGGCATCACAAAAGGGTAGAAATTTGGTGGAAGCAACCAGTGACTAAGTAGTAGAACTTTAAAGAGAAAGGAAAGTGCTCATAGCGAGACTTGACTTCGTCCGTAATAGATCAGCAAAGTTATGCAGCGTTTATAATAGAGATCACCACTTGGGTGGGGGACCGCGTTTTAAGGTATTGACGTCAGGGCGTTACCGTGTTCCGAAGGACACGTAATTACATCTCTCTACAAGTCTCAAGACACATTTATCTACAAGAAAAAAATAACGGGATGGAGGTGGGTGATTGGGGCAGAGCCGAGCCACCCCTATGTGCGACGTGTGCGGCGCACACAGGCGCCAGGGTAAGAAACCGCGCGACGGGTGAAAGGCCAGAGTAAATTATTTCGAAAAAGTACGACAGAAAGGCGCTTCATAGATTTCGCACGACCCAATCCAATGTGTCCATCAGAATGAACCATCACTAGGCGTATTTAACGTTGAATTTATGCCTAACAATTGCTTCCCTATTGCTTCTATTTGCTTCCTATTCTCAAACAATTGCTTCTATCGTATTGTAGAAGAAAAAAAACAATTTAAGAGTGACCGTTCATTCTGATGTCAGGACGGCCGGTCACCGAGTCGTAGTGTCTACTGTGTTTTCTTCTACAATACGATGGAAGCAATTGTTTGAGAATAGGAAGCAAATAGAAGCAATAGGGAAGCAATTGTTAGGCATAAATTCAACGTTAAATACGCCTAGTGACCGTTCATTCTGATGGACACAATCCAATGCCTGTGCATTGGATTGTGTCGGCGCGGCACGGGATTGGGGTGAGACACGGTGGGTTACCCACAATGATCTTCAATTTCCGTGGTCTTGAAAGTTTTTGCGACACAAACATTAAGAGTCGAGTCAACAAAGAGACAGCCTATTCTGTTTGTTCGTCCCCGCCGCTTATACAGTCTTTACCATAAGTGCATGCGAGGCACGTGCCCGGGCCCCGTTCTAACAGGCCTGGCCCTTAGATAGGCCCAATATTAACATTCTTACCTACTAGGTATCGTTTTTTTTTTTCTTTCGTTTTAGAAGACGTCTCTCCCGTACTAGTAATAAATCCTGTTTCGCGGGGTAGGTACTTAACAAACATACAACCAACGAACACAATGAAAATAGGTACTAAATAAACCGTTAATAGTTAATTAATACCTATAACATCACTGCCTCCGTGGTCCAGTGGATAGCGTATGCGACTACTGATCGGTGGACCCGCGTTCGATTCCCGGGTGGGGCAAAAGTGTTACTGGGTTTGTCCGAATTCTCAGTAGCAGCTCGGAGTTTGGTGACGTGCCCGGTAACGGCAATAGGCTCACCCCCTATTGCGTGGGACTATAAATTCATGGCGAAATGTGGGTGTAATATTACACCTCTGCCTACCCCTTCGGGGATACAGGCGTGAGTCTATAAATATAAAATAAAGAAATAATATAACATCATAGCAGAAATGCACTTTCTCTAGTTTTAAGGGGGCCCCACTCTAATGGGTACCCGAGGACCCGGCAACGGCCTTACCCGCTGCCACTCATTAAAACCACCGCATTTTATTCGACGTTCTATAGTGACACTAGTGACAGGGTCAATAATTAGAGTAATTAGTCACTAAGTGACGGTTAGACACGTGAATCGCGGTTGACATACGTTCCCGCAAATCCATCGGGATCAGTTCGGACTTTGGAGGTCTCTCATTTGATAGGCACACGTGCCAACGTTGCTCCTCCCTCAACCTAATGGCGCTCTGGCCTCGCCGCCCGTGTCCCGTCAGCTAAACCATATGGCAGCTACACGCGTACGATTGGACGGTACAGTTCAAAGTGCAACGATAGATCTACACGTATGTATGAGAAAAACTACAGTTCTGTTTGTCTGTGTGTAGATTTATCGTCGCAGTTTGAACTGTATAGTCAGTACAATCGTAACGATTTAACGTAACGTGTGTAGTAGCCTTTATAGTGGTTGGAGGTAGACTCGATTGCAACTATTTGCGACGTATCCGACACAGACATGGTTCAAGAGGGCAGCGTAATCCTCTCTACCGCGCTGCCGTTGCCTTGATCAGCATCATTCTTTGTGGAACGGTACCACAAAGGAGACAGTGGCGTTTCAAGACCTTTAGGTGCAGTCGCCATGGCGTTGCGATGTTATGGTGGAGTCATAACATTTCTCCACAAACGCTTCACTCCACAAATATGGAATTTACAACCACGCTAGTGGAATGCTCATTGGGTCGCACAAATCAAGCTTACCGCGCCCTGTCACTAGAATGCCAAGAGATCGAACTCGAAGCCGTCTCTGGGCGCCGTTCTAGCTACGAGGCGTTTGGCCTTCCTTTATTTAAGTCGGCAAGCGTACACGACTCTGGATTTAAATGCCATTCGAGTGGCAGAGTTTTGGACCAAAACTATCTAGTGTTGCCATCGATACGATAAGTAAGCTACGAAGCTTGCGTTCTTATTCCTGACAGCCATGCTACGTTGTAATGAGACTTACTTCATGGTTTCGTTTTTATAACCAACGTGAGATAAATGCTTTACTGCTTGTATTGCACGTGAATTCATCTAGTGTACAATGCCGAAAGTGTTTATGAAAATACCAGATCCGTTGATCAATCCAGTTTGTGTTAGCCCTGCTTCGTCATCCGGTGATAGGATATCTACTCCAAACACAGAGCATGTCTGAACTAGTGAATAGCCCAAGGGTTCTGTTTTCGCTGCATTACGAATCATTTACATAAAAGAAACAAGTAAATAGTTTTTTTAGGTTTATTGTAAAGTCATAGTCCTAAGTTTACAAGTAGGGTTCTGGGAACTCGAAGGTGACTTCGCGCCCCGTCAGCTTCTTGTATACAGACTGGAAGGTGTCCACCTGAAACAACACAAACAAATATGATTATTACCTATTGTAATTCCAGATTATGGCAATGGCAACATTGGGTAAAACCGCAACATAAGTGGTATAATGCGCTTAGCCGAATGTATAAAAATATCAAATAATTACGGGAATACATTACGGTAAAGCTGGCTGTCTGCTGGAGCTAAGCATTGGAAATAAGAAATTTTCATAGCAGACTTTTAACACATTTTTCTTGGGTAAATTAGATCTAAATCCAGCAGTGGACTTGTGCAGTGGCTGCCAAGCCTGATGATATTAGACCCAGCTCTATCCCTCTCTAATGGACGCCTAGTTATCGTCACGGCCATGGCAAGGAATCCTTCGCCACACATGTTAAGAGTATGAGCAACATTGCAAGCGTACAGTCATATTTATATTGTTAGAGGCACCTACCCTACCTAGTGATTATTACCAAGGATCGGAATTAAGGGAGGCAATAAGGGGCATTGTCAAAAGTATGGATATGCCTAATTTTTTAATGTGTTTCCGGAACTAGATTCCAGAAAATTTTGGATTTTTAATGTAGGTTTTTTCAACAGTTAGCTCCCTGATTCCGATCTTTGATCATTACTATTCTTGCTGATGAAGAAGAAAAACTACCAGCAGAAGTGCTTTGCACATAAGATTTTCATTAAGGTATCTCAAAGACAGCTATGGCTTCTGCTGCTGAAGAATACTGGTGGTATGCTGAGGTGTAATCTTGACCTGCCATTTGGTGCCGATAATAAGCACCGGGCACAAACAAACAATCTACTAACTCTAGTAAAAATAATTTCACTTGCTATGGGAATTACTATTAAATAAACTAACAAAGAATGTTTTTAACACTATACTGACAAGCTGGCATTTCGCCAATACAGTGTATAATTATCTAGTCCTGCATTGATTTGCCTAGTCCACTAGTAGAGACTGCTAAGCTGGAGGCTGTGGGTTCGACTCCCATCAAATCTTTGTGGAATGAACATGATTGCGCTTGGTTATTTAGGCTCTTGACATTAAAAAAGCCATTACCCCAGCAGAAAGTACATGTTTACTACCAATGAATGTGGATGATAGATATGTTATTTGGAATGTTCAGACTATAACAGCCACTATAACATACATAGTGAGAACACTAATGGAGCAGTTGTTGAACCAGACTATGTGAACAGTGTAATGACAACCCAATCTACTAGACGGCAGACATAAGGCGAACACTTTCTGACAACACGTTAGACTTATATGTCTTACATAAGACCAATCCCAACACTAGATATGAATTATGACGTTCCGCAAATTTGAACCGGCCAATTAGAATGCATTTTCGTAGCTCCCTTCGCCCTGCATACCTCACCGCTTTGACAGAATTGTTTGTTTGTAGAAATGAAAACATTAGGTGTCTAGTAGACTGGGTTGTTGTTGGAACAGTGTCATACATACTGGCACTGGCATTAATCTTTCTTTTTTCAGTTGGTCTAAATGTGAACAATTTCATATATTTATTTATTTATATTTGTAAATTGTGTACTACCACTGACATGTCCCTCTTTTTAGATGGATCAGGAAAACAGCCAGTCTATTAAAGTTTGAATGTATTCTTATTATTATTGTCCTTTTTCTTATCACAAGATCTATGTAGTACAATTGGCATAACTGGACAATTTATAAATGGAACCATTGTTTCATAAAGTTTTAAAATGCTAAACTTGTTTGCTGAATGCTTAGAGCATGCATGAGAAATTTGATGAGAGTGAATGAAGCAAGAGAGATACATCAGGATCATGGCAAATAGCGGTCTGTAGTCTCTGCCTATCTCTTTGGGCTACAAGGTGAGTCTATCTTTTGAAGAGTTTGTTTGTTTGGTTGAACATGCTAATCTCAGGAACTACTGGTCAGATTTGAAAAATTCTTTCACTGTTAGATAGCCCATTTATTGAGGAAGGCTTATAGGCTATATAGCATCGCGCTGTGAGTGACGGGCGCGGAGCTTGTCACCAGCCCTGTATACAAACTGTCCCACTGCTGGGCACGGGCCTCTTCTCACTATGAGAAGGGTAAGGCTATAGTCCACCATGCTGGCCTAGTGCGGGTCGGCAGACTTCACATGTCTTTCGAGAACATTATGGAGAACTCTCAGACATGCAGGTTTCCTCACGATGTTTTCCTTCACCGTTTAGCAAGCGATATCGCGAATCGAACCCGGACCTTCCACGGCGCGCTATATAACATCGCGCTATGAGCGACGGGAGCGGAGCAGTAGCCTTAAATAACGCGGGTGTAACCGCGGGCATCCTCTAGTGTATGTATATAAAATTATAAATACCTTGTGTTCAATGGTGGTCTGCTGGTTCTTGTCTAAGTGCACCTTGATGATCTGTGAGCCGTCCAGCTTGATCCTGATGCGCTTGCCCACAATCTCTGCGGGGAACACGAGGTCCTCCAGGATAGCGTCGTATACTGACGTCAGTGTCCTGAAAATGAGATATAACAAATAAGCTATACAGCTCGCACAAGAAGTGATGTATTGACTAATTGCTGGGTGTGCTCAGATGTCAAGGTACTCCAGTGTGAAAGGTATTACGGAAGTAATACCGCCTCTGTGGTCCAGAGGTAGTGTAATAAACTTTGAAACATGAGGTTTTGGGATTGATTCCTGAGTAAAGCAAAAAGTGATATTGGGTTTTTCAATTGACTGCCATGCCATGGAAAGCAGGTAGAGCTTAGTCTTACACCCAACTTCTGGTTGTGTTGTATATGCTGTCTCATCAGGCTGTGAGACTATGAATAGAGAGTGCACTTATGTTTTGTACTATACAGGGTGTCACAAGACCCATCACCAAGCCAAAGTCTACTTGTTTTGGACATCATGCCAAGTCGTACTAGGCAAAAATAAAACCTGGGAATTATTTTTAAGGAGACATTTTTTAATCCGAAATTAAAAAAGCGCACGTGCAATTTTAGAAATCCCTACTTATTCATTGGTGCATAGGACATCTACAACGTGTAACGGAAATAACGCACATCCTCAGACACCCCAATTAGAAAACCTTGTTATTATTATAATGCATGCATTGAAATATATTTTTTATTAGCCTAAACATTGTTTTTGATCGAAAGTATTAACTTCATTATAAGTAAAATGCGTGGTCACTACAAACCTGCGCACGCACACAATCACACGAAACGTTTGCTATGGTAAACAAACGACAGCGAAATACGATACGGTCTATCATTTTTTAACATCGTTAGTGGCTATTGTGACTATCTTAATTTAATCATAATAATCATACCTAGTTAGCATTATTGATACATTAGAAATTAAAGTAAAAGGGTATCAATGAGAGAATTAAAGAAGAACGGCGTGTTTAAAGTTGTGAATCATAGGTATTTTTTTACAATAAAAGAATAACCAAATGACTCACAGGCTTATTGTCACTTGTTCGGCGTCCTCTTTTTAAAATGCTGACATCAGGTGTCCACCACCCGGCTTAAATATTCCTTTAGTTCACACACACAATGTTTCTTTCCACTGTTTCAAAAGCAGCTGATATCTTATTTTAACTCCCCGGCACTTGTTGTCTCGACACAATCAACTAGTGGTTTAATAGGTATGTCCCCATAAAGCAAAAGTCCAGGGGCGTCAAATCAGGCGAGCTAGGAGGCTACTGGACAGGACCGCCGCGATCGATCCAGCGCTCCTTGTATTCGACTTCACGATGCCGCGATGATCTCGAACGTTCTACGTAAAACGCGCGGGGGCACCATCATGTTGATAATACACATTTTGTAAATAAACAAGTAAACTTGTTAAACATTTTTTTTCACTACACTCACAGAGAATTCAGGTAGATGACTAATTTTATTTATGTAAGCGCAACAATGGCCGCCCGGTCGGCGCTGTACCTACCAGCGCGGGCGACCGACGCGACGGTGACAAGTGAGACACATTACGTCTCGCTCTTTCCCGCTGTTAATACGTAAGCCAAAGAAAGATGATAGATATTTAGGTGGTCAATTGTGTGTTATTGTCTTGTACCGGCTGTAATGTTGTATTAATGTGTGCGTTCCTGTACGTGGAACCACTAAACAAATGCATTTAAAAAGAAGCCGTTCTACGTTGACTTAAGGTTTATTTTCGTATATTTCGCCTTTTCAAAGCAATGAGTGACTATAATTTACGTAATTTTAATTATTTTAGGATTAAAAAAAAATGATATTAAAAATGTCAGAAATGGATTCAGTAGCTAATTCTGAACAAAGTACTTTCAAGATGTGCATTAAACTTGTTACATGTTGTATATAACATGTTGGCAGGGTAAATGAATCGATTTAGTAAGTACCTAATTACAAAAAAGTTATACTAACTTTGAGCCTCAATATCTCCGAACCAGTAATTTCCCAGGTATGGTACCGAAGTAAAAAATGTTTATAATGATACACCGGTACAATATGGGGTTTCAGTTTTGTTAAGGGTCTTTTTACAACCTGTATATAATATATCTCTTGTGCACTACACAGTAGATAAGACAGGATGAGTGAGTGAAGAGTCATTATGAGACGTATGCATTTTCAGTAATTTCTTTATAATATGTATTTCAGTGGTTTCAAACAAACAATTAGCCCCTATTTAAGAGGGTTGAAGTTTAATAGCAGTGGAATATAAAAAATCATCAGAAAAGCAGCCCTCTATATTTCTAGTGTCACTAGCTCAGGCTCTGTGTCAACATGATAGTCTAACAAGAGATAGCATTAAGAGGATGTATGGTAACATACCTTTCAGAAAAGTTTATTGACAAATGCATACTTACTTAATTTCACTATGCAAAAGTACTATTATTGCTTATGGTAGATATCATTTCATTCATCATTTTAGAATTTTATTTTCTAAGGACTTTACATACTATAGATAGCAGTTAACAGTAAACACACCATTTTATGCACATTATGTTTAGAAAATTGCATCCTTTTGCAAACGATACACAGCGAGTATAACATAAACGTGATTTGAAGAAATATGTATGCTGCAGTTCTTTATTTTCAATAATACAACATGTGAAAACTAACAAATTAATTGTAGAATAATCTTGTTCAATGCATTTCAACCAGTCTATGACACCAAAGTAGTGTTTGATTTTGGTAACTAATCAATTTACCCACTGTTATAAGTTTACCTTCTAGTAAGTAAAAGTGGTAAAATTGTATCTTACCTAGATCGGGGCCTCTTCTGTTTGTTAGCTACACGTGTCTTGTGGCTGGGTTTGGGCAGAATCTTGCGGTCTCCTACGAACACTACGTGTTTGCCGCTGAACTTCTTCTCCAACTCACGCACCAGCCTGATTTGGATCTTCTGGAAGGCCTTCAGCTTGGGCATGGGCACATAGATGATGATTGACTGGAATAATAAAAAAATATAAATTAGATTAAATGTTTGGTAAACAAAAACTGCCTTATGGGATGATAGAGAAATTCTTAAATCAGGTGGTTTGGATTGTTTAGTCATACAGCATAATTTCCAAACTTCATACCAACAAATACCCAATGCAATGTTAGGTTTTAAGTGATAGATATGAACAGATAATATCCAAAAAAATTATTGGAGTTCAATTTGCAAACTGCAGTTTAGTTACTTATATCATTACACATACAAAACTCTCCAACTAACTATCAGAGAAAAAAAATTGTTGACACCTTTATCAATAATGAAGGGTAAAATATCACTGTCTAAGCTGTATCATCAATCAGGACTTTGATATTTATTGAATCCAGCTTCACAGTCCATTGAGAACCATGTAGGTACCACAGACAGACTGTCAAATTCAGGTTGACATGTCATTTTGATACACATGTGAACTTTTTTGTAAGATTTGTTTTCACAAGAAATACACAACTCTCATGAGGAATATCTGTCCCAAGTGCCTTGGCTGCTTGATGTCAGTGAAATACGGATCATATCTTACCTTCTTATTATGTAGTTCGATTTCCTTAGCCTTGGTAATGTAAAGCTCCCTAAGTTGCGCCTTCAGGTCAGAGTTGGTTTCCAACTCGACCAACGCCTGCGAGATCGAAGTCTCGAAGGAGTCGGGCTCCGCGGCGCTCGCTTTGATGATCTTAGTACTCATCTGCAACGTACAAACACCGATTTATAACACCATTCAAACTTTTAGAGGTTAGAAAACTTTACTTCACAAAGTCTTCCAATTTTATCCAACTTTCACTAAACATATTCGCCACAAACGCACATCCGCCTTTTATTTTAGCGTTTTGTACCATTGTTACAGTAATATCTATAAAACGACACTTTTAGAAACCAAAACAACGTTGGACACAGGGGGAACGTATTTGTCACCACTAAATATCTAAGTGATCATTACCGTTAACAAGGAATTATGGGCACAAATAACTCATAGAATTATTATAGAAATAGAAACACTTATTATTTGTCTAACAAAACGCCTAAATTCATAAAATTTATCTAAAAATTCATACGGACAGCTACCTTGAGAACTATACGGGAGAGAAAGAGATAGACAGGCAGTGTTGTCACCATACAAATGTTAGGAAACTACCTAAATTTAAAACATGTTAATTATTAAAAAACTTAACATAATTATATAGTTGGGTAACTTTGGCTACAGTATAATTTAAAAAAGTATATTGTAAATATTGATTAGTTTGATTACACTGACTTGTAAATTGATGACATAGTTTGATTACGAATAATACTGATATTTCATCATCATCAGCCTTTAACACTCCACTGCTGGACTAGGCCTGTCCTTTGAAAGGAGGAATTGGCCTACTATACCACGCTGGCCAAACGGGTATAGGTATATGGGTATAATGGTATAGGGTTTGTTTTGTATCAAGTTTATTGATATTTACAGTCAAGTTAATAACTTGACTCGAATGAAATCGAATTTGCTGGTTCCGAAGAATATAGATAAGACATCATATTACTTATATTTGTTTTTATAGAGTCACGCCTACCTGTATCCCCGAAGGGGTAGGCAGAGGTGTAATATTTCACTCACATTAAGCCATGATTTTTTAAATCTTAATATCTCAAATCCTTGCGTTACTGACTGACTGACAGACACGCTACAGCCGAAACTACTAGTCGTAAGAAGATGAAATTTAGCATGTATGTTCCTTGGGCACCGTAGGGGTGCACTAAGACGGGCTTTCCCGAAATTCCCACAGGATCGGGCAAAACAGGAAATTCGAAAATATGTGCGTGCGAAGCCGCTAGCGTCGACTAGTATTACATATTATTGATTGATTATTTCAGTTTTGGATGAGGACGTCGCGTCATTAATTTTGTCCACCTCATAAAGCAAGGACTAAATATTACACCAGATTTAGTCCTAGGGCACTTATCACGTTTGGATACGATTCGTTTCTTGATAAAATAAAATATTGGTACATGCGACTACTCGTCAAGTTAGACACTTTGACTTTTGTACCATTCACAGACTAATAACCGATACTACTTATGTACCGTTGTTAAGGCGTAGGAAATAAGTATTTTAATGCCGAATATACACAGAACTACAAGTCAAGCTATACAGTTGCAGTAGGTATGATTTTGACACTTATTTCAGACCAAAGTGTTTGGCTTGCCATGTAGTCGTGTGTACATCAGCTGCAATGAATTTATAAATGCTCTAGGAGTCCCATTTCTTTACGAAAACTAATCAGCGCTATCTTTTGCAAAATGCACCCATTTACAAAACTTCTAAATGTAATAATATACCCATAAGGTAAAATGTATTTTGGAACCATAAGAATTCTAAATACTAACTACGAGTTTCGCCGGAATCAGGTAGGTATTTAAAATAGCAATACCTAACAAATTATATTTTAAGAAGTAATTAAAATATAAATACGAAATTCGTATTCGTATACACGTAATTGAAATACTGCGTCAAGTGTTATGGATTTGATCCCCACACGAGACAACTTTGTTTCCGTTGGCTGTATGTTGTATACCCTACACTCCCTACAGCGATTGCTCGGATTGCTCATTGGATTGAGTGTATAACGGTTCGAAACGCCTACAGTTATATTCGCTGTATCTACCGCGTCTACTAAACTTAGTCAACACGTACAAATGTACGTGTTTGCGAATTCATTTTAGACAAAAAATATTTACTGAAATTAAGGAGACATAATAATTATGAGGAGGGAATAATAAAATTTCTGAACGGTCCCTGAATCAGCTGTCAAGTGACAAAACTGTCAAGTGTTGTACTGTTTTCAAGTGTCAGCTGTAATTAAATATAGTCGGCTAATCGGAGAAATATGTAAAATTCATCATTTATTAGTTTAGTTTTTAATTATATTATAGTCGTGATGAGAAAGATCTGTGTAAAATATATATTCTCAGGTAATTATAACTGATAGTACAAATTGATACTATTATTAATTATTTTATGAAGTATTTAAATATAAACAAAGCTGGTGGAGACTGAGCTCTGTGTAAACAATCCTTGAATTCGTTATAAACGTGTACCGGTGCGTGTGTAATGGTGGTGCTGAAATAACAATGACATCGACTACTAATGGGTAAGTGCTGTGCAATTTTCTGTTACTTATCATTTTAATTTTGGACTAGAATTATAAATCACTTTTTTTAGTTGTTACTAAACAGTGTTGTGTGTGTTTGTATATGGTGCTATAATTGTCAGAGATTGGACAAGAATGCTTGACTTTCTGTCAATAATAATATTTTTTTATATTGTCTTCTAGAAGCGAAAACTTGTAATTGGCTGTCTGGTTACTAGAATGATCACTGTTATGTTATCTTAGCTGTAAGTTTTCCATGAATATAAATAAATAATAATGTGTGAAGAAATCTGTAAGCAGAAACATGTTATGTTCACTACCTGTTATTTGCGACTATGGTTGTGTTCATCGAAATAAAATTTAGGCATATACTTACCACACTCACACTTTATTAGCATTATCCGTTCATATGTCGATCCAACTTTGATCCTGGGCAATGATGGAAAGTCTTGTTTGTAATAGGCATGATGATGACCACTTAGCATCAGAATTCCTACAAAATCCATTACTTAAAATATTAGTGTGCATTCCCGTACTTAACAGTTCCTGATTTTTACATTCCAAACAGTAGCAACGCACTTGTCATTTCCCTGGTAGTGCTTGTGTCCATGAGTGGCAGTTATCTCTTACCTTAAGGATTTTCTACTGCCTTCTACCACATTCATGGATCTAAAATTGAAGAATCACTAAATAGTGAATGTGCAGTGTTTAATTGTTTATCATTTAAATGATGTATTAGAGTGTGAATAAGCCTAATACGGTGGACCCCTGGTAATCGGACCCAAAAATTATGAATCATCATTGTCTTGCCCTGGTCCCAAATTATTTGGGGTCGGCTCAGTATGTCCTTCTCTTCCATACTTCTCTGTCACCAGTCATCTGATCATTTACCCTTTTCTCTTTCATATCTATCCTTACACAGTCCATCCATCTTTTCCTTGGCCGTCCTCTCCCTTTTCGTCCTACTACATGCATATTCATCACTTTTTTACCTACATACATCTCATCTCTCCGCATAACATGTCCATACCAGGCCAATCGACTCCCTTTTATCTTTTTATACTACCTCTAATGTAATCATTCCTAATTCTGTCCATTCTTGTCACTCCACACATCCATCGTAACATTCTCATCTCTGCCACATGCAATCGTTTCTCGTCCATCTTCTTTGTAGCCCAACACTCAGCTCCATACAGTACGACAGGTCTTATAACCGACTTATACATGCGGCCCTTTAATTTCACAGGCATTTTGTGGTCGCATATTGTGCCTGAGACCTGTCGCCATTTCATCCATCCTGCGTTGATTCTTTGCCTAACATCCCGATCAATTTCGCCGTCATCTTGCAGGAGTGAACCTAGGTAGCGGAAATCGGAGCTTACTGGTAGAAGTGTACCGCCGAGTGTTACCGGTATAGGACTGGAGAGACCGCCAAAGTCACAGAACATATACTCTGTTTTGGTTCTGCTTATTCTCAGGCCTACATTCTCCAATCTTTGCCGCCACTCCTCCAGCTTGCTCTGCACCTTCTGTCTACTCTCTGCTACCAGAACGATGTCGTCGGCAAACAGCATGCACCAGGGTGCCTCTTCCTGTATGTCCGATGATATAGCATCCATAATTAACAGGAAGAGGTAGGGGCTAAGGGCCGACCCTTGGTGCAAGCCTACGGCCACATCGAATCTGGCTGTGATACCAGCTGCGGATTGGACTTGCGTTCGGCATTTAGCGTACATGGCTTGAATCAACGTCAGGTATTTCCCAGGCACTCCTTTCTTCTTCAGGGCCCACCACATGACTTCACAAGGCACTCGGTCATATGCCTTTTCAAGGTTGACGAACACCACCACGGACCCAAAAATTATGAATATTTCCTACTAAATCCCTTGTTCGGCTCCCACTTGAGGTCCCGATATATGCTCGCGTTCTTGAGGTTCCTGGGCGCGTCCACCGCCAGGCGAAGACACTTGTTCTCCACCCGCTGCAGTCGCTGCCGCATGGTCTCTGCTGTTAGATTGCACTTGAGCCTCCACTGTGCCAGCTTCACGTCACCTACTATAGGGATGTCGTCCCTGTAGTGGGCGTCTAGAACAGGGGAAAGGCAAATCCCCTGCGGAACTCCAGCCTTAATGGTCCTCTCCTCTGACGTGACGTCCTCGACGGCCACGTGGAAGATTCTCCCAAGGAGAAATGATGCGATGACCGTGATGGGCCTGTAGTTCGACGGCTTCCTGGGGTCATTGCCGGGTTTGGGGAGTACAATGACCCGACCTGCTGTAATAATTGGCTGCGCTGCGATAAGCGGCCTCCGAGGAAGTCGCTGCAGCGCGGAGTTTGGGATGCCGTCCTCACCAGGCGCCTTCTTAGGGTTGGTCCTGCGGATCACCGCTGCAACCTCTTGCGAGGTCAACGGCAGTTCGTCCCCCGATGGGACGAGGAACGTCGAGAGGTAGGTCCTGACTAGCTCCTCTACCTCTCGTGTGTGGGCTTCGTCCTGGACCTCGTGTGAGGTGAACTGCTGTTCGAGGCTGCTCGCGATTATCTCCGCGCGGTCCTCGGCCTTGTAACGCAGAAGGCCATCTCGTCCGAGCAGGGGGCGCGTCGGGTTTGTGTCCGCCGACAACTGTCTGCAGAGGCGCGCCAGCGAGGCTTGGTTGTCCTCGATGTGGGACAGGTGTTTTCCCACTCGTCTGTTCTGTGCTCCCACAAGGCGGCCTTGAGTGCGTTGGTGAGGCGGTTATTCCGGATCTTGTCCCGTAGATGCCGGGTTCTCTTTTCCTTGAGCAACTTCCGTATCGCGGCGGGTAATGGTTCCCGTCGCTCGGATTGCTCCCTGGTGCTCGAGGATGCTCGAAGCGCGACCTGAATGGTGCTGGAGAATACCTCGGCGGCTGCGTCGACTTCCTCGGTGGAGTGGATTGTGAAGGGTCGGTGGTAGGCCTTTATTTCCGCTTGGAATAGCTCCCAGTTGGTCTGGATGCGGGGTCTTGGTGGTTGGAACATAGTCACGGGTTCCCCGAACACAAGAAATACCGGTCGGTGGTCAGAGGGCAGGTCCGGCAGGACCTCTTGAGTGGGAGGTGCCCTCAGTCCTCGAGATATCAGGATATCCAGCACGTTGTCTTTGCGCCCCGAGGGATCCAGCCGGGTAGGCTCTCGGGGGCCACTTCATAGTTGTAGGTGCTGGCATCCTGCAAGATGAGCTCTCCCGCTCGGTCGCTGCTTGCGCAGTGCAATGCCGAGTGCTTGGCATTCAGGTCTCCCGCGATGATGGTGGGCGTGGTTGGAAGAAGATTCCTCAGCTCGGCCACGTTGAAGAAACTAGTGTATAGACGACCATCTATCATCTATCCACCGACTTGGACATGAACACCAAGGGCGAAGATGTTGTTGTGTCTCTTCGGCTCGACAAGTTGATGCACCATTGTCCTCTTCACCACGACAGCAAGTCCCCGGTAGGCTATGCTTGCCGGCGAGACCTCGTACTGCCTATACATGATGTACCCCGGGATCTTGAGTGGGGTGGTGGTCTTCAGGTGGGTCTCGCTTATCAGCATGATGTCGACTTGCTGCTCCTTGACGATGAGGCGTAGGAGGCCTATCTGCCCAGACAGGGACTGGGCATTCCAATGGACCACCTTAAGCGGCTTATCCATTGGAGGGGATGCTCTGCAGCATTCCTGTCACGTCTATGTCGCCGGCCCTAACTTTCTGGGCGAACAGAGCTTTTCGCTGGTGGTGGAGGCTGGCTTGACAGGTCCATCCCCTGTATTGGCCGCAGGAGGTTGGTCCGGTCCAAGTTGAGGCTTCTTTTTCTTCTTCGGCTGAGTGGTCGTCTTGGATCCTTTCTCAGCCGGAGCGTTCGCTTTGGCCATCAATGTTGTCGCGGCTGATTCCCCGACTTGGTTAGGGTGGGCGACTAGTTTTGGGGGGTCGGTCCTGGCCACGAGTCCCACTTTGCGGCTTCGTACTTCCCGCTTATAGGCGGGACAAGCAGGACTGCTGGCGGTGTGGGCTCCTTGGCAGTTTGCGCAGGTCGGTGGTTGGTCTTTGGGGCGTGGGCAATCCGTGGCGTGGTGTCCGCCACTGCAACGCACACAGGCAAGGGGTCTGTGATAGTTGTGGGTGCTGTGACGGGAGCCCTGGCATCGGTGGCATTGCGAGGGCCCTTTTTACCCCTCCAGGCCTCCACTGTCACTCCTGACATGAAAAGGAGCTCGTTGATCGCATACGCAGCCTTTGCAGCTTCGGGGGTCTGTCCACCTCCGCGAAGAAGATGCATCCTGGTCTAAGTCAAAGTCAAAAATCATTTATTCATCTAGGTCACAAGGTGACGCTTATGAACGTCAAATTTTTAAAGTAAATTACTTAATGCTTCTACATTTACATTTACTGCCTCGTTCGCAAAGCAATAGGTAGAACCACGAGAAAGAACGGGCAATAAAACTCGTGGCCACTCTTTTTAATCGCCAGTGTTATGGTACATATTATGTTGTTTTTGTAAGGAGCTGCAACTGTTTCACATTGTAATTAATTACTTGTAAATAGTAAATAAGAACATACATAATACTTAAACAAATATGCAGTTACTAAATTAAGTGCTGTAGTAGCCTTCCCATGTGAATCTTGTGTAACAGGAGCATCCACTTACGTCTTATAATGTAGGCAACTCGCGATCATGTTCAGAACTATGGTGGAAAAGTATGTTACAGAAAGTGACGGTAAATGAATACACGAAAATTACAAAAAAGTTAGTATCCATCCCATGATAACGAGTTCTCTTCGTCTAACACTAGCAAATTTTAATAAAATTAGTGGAACAACAATGCAAATGTAAATGTAGTAAGTTGAATGACCTAATACCTAATACATGAATATTAAATTAATAGAACTAGAGATGTTATATAAAAAAAAACTGAAAAGCTAGGTATCTATATAAATTCAAAATAATCACGAGTTGGCTAGTGTAAGTGACCATCTATCTTTATCACTGAAATAATCATTCATGGTATAATAACCTTTCCTAATAAGGCAGTCTTTTATTTTACTTTTAAACGTACTAAATGGTAATTCTAAAAGACTAATTGGTATTTTATTGTATATACGAATACCTAGACCTACAAAAGAATTATTAATGTTAATAATAAATTAAATTATTAATGTAAATTAACTTTATGTAAACGATGATAAGGGGCATATAACTTATGCCTGTTTCGAGTATTTATGTTATGTATATCACTTTTTGTAGTAAATAAACCTATATTTTGCCTAATATACAATATATTAGCAAATAAAAATTGCGAGGCCAGGTCTGCCCGTTGGGGCCCGTATGCTTGCTATACCTGACCGGTACTCCCTTGTCGGTCAACCCCACCAGAGATTTCATTACTTAGTCGGTTTGGGAAGCGCACATGGACACAACTTCGACTCCGCAGCGTAGGGGCCACGCTACCTGCAAGCTGTCAGTTTGGGAGAGGGAAACCGCTGTCTCTTTGTTCAGCATTACTGCATCTCAGAAGGAGACCGCCGCGTTCCAAGACCTCTCGCTTTGGCCTCTGGACCAGGCTCAGGGTCGAAAAGGTGACCGTAGCGACTGCTACTATCACAGCGCTGCGATGTCCAAGCATTACGCCAACATACGCAACGCCGAATCCTCGTCAGGGACTCGGCTACTACAATGGCATCCGACCAAAACAATCATGGCCGGTCAGAATCAGAGCCATCTGAAACTTGACACACCTACCATACTTGATACTTGATGGCACGGGCTGTTTCCGCAACTCCACGTCTTGGCGTGTATTTTGCATGCAGGTGGGAATGGTGTCTTCATTCGAGCCACCCCAGCTCTTCGAGGAAGGCCAGCAGGCTCTTGATGTGGCCCACTGCTTCCCTCAGGGTGCTGTATCTTGTCAGGTACTGCTGCCTGTACTGTGCGACCTCAGGGCAGTCGAGGAGCAGGTGGGTTGCCGTCTCGTCTGCTGCCATACAGGCCCTGCACAGCGGGCTGTCGGTGATACCTATAGTAAATAGGTGTTTATTAAAGAATCCGTGTCCTGTGTAGGCGGCCGTGACTGTCCGCAGTTGTTGTTTGGACAGCCGGAGGATTTGTTTGGCTATCTTACCGTCTACTGCGGGAAGAGCCTCCTTGGCCTGCCTACATGTTTCAATACCAATCCAGGACTGGTTGTGTTGGGTCCTGGTCCTATTCCTTACCAAGTTGCGATAAAAACCAGAAGGGAGGGGAATAATGGGCTCGTGTCCCACCACCTCTAAAGTGGCCCCTCTTCTGGCAAGTACGTCGGCTGCGTCATTCCCTCTTGAGCCACTGTGGCCCTTGATCCATTGCAGTGTTAATTTGTTTTGTTTACCTACCTCTGTTAGTTTCTGGTGGCATTCAAGCGTGAGTGCCGAGGTGATAGTATGGCTTTTGAGGGCTGAGAGGACAGCCTTACTATTTGAGAGGATCCTAATGGATCGTTCCCTTACCTCGCGTGCCATGATTGCTGTGGCAGCTAGGATTATGCCAAAACATTCGACCTGGTAGACCGTGTTGTGGGCTCCCAGCGGTGCTGCGATGTTGATGTTTAGGTCCTCGGAGAATACTCCTGAACCCGTACCTGTATCCGTCTTAGACCCATCTGTGAAGATCGTGAGCTCGTTGTGGCCAACCGCTCCCTCGTGTAGATCCTCGTACAGTTGGATTTTGTATTTCTTGTCGAAAACAAATTGTTTCGGTATTCGGTCGCCAATGGCTTGTGTGAGAGGAACTTCTTTAAAGAGTGTGTTTAAGTTGCTAGTGTGCGGTGTGTTAGTGTCTTTCCAGAGCTTCAGAGCTCTAAGCCGGATCGCCGACATCGTTGCCTCCTGTTGTATGAACAGGTGCAATGGAGGCAAGTCCAGCAACACTTCGAGTGCCGCTGTAGGTGTAGTTTTCATGCAGCCCGTGGCCGCTAGGCATGCAAGTCTTTGAAGCTTTTGAAGCTTGTTGGCGGCCGTTGTTAGGTTGGTCCGAGGCCACCACACTACTGCGCCGTAGCTTATCATCGGACGTATTATTGTCTTATAGAGCCATAAGACAATTTTGGGGGATAGGCCCCATCGTTTACCTATCATCTTCTTGCACTGCCAGAAGACGATGCTGGCTTTATTGAGCTTATTTTCCATGTGGCTGTTACATGTCAATTTGCTGTCAAGAGTGACGCCCAGGTACTTTACCTCGGTAGACAGCTTGAGCTCTGTGTTGAATAGCCTGGGCAGTCGGTAAGTACCCAGTGCGCGTTTGTGTGTGAACATAACTAGTTCGGTCTTGGTCGGGTTTACTGATAATTCATACTCATTACACCACCACTGTACTATGCGTAGAGCCTGTTGAGTAAGGTCGTACACTGTACTAGTTACCTTACCTGAGGTGAGAATGGTCAGATCATCTGCATATCCTATTGTGTAAAAATATCTCGCGTTGAGTTTGTCTATGAGTTCATTGATGACTAAGTTCCACAATAGCGGGGAGAGAACACCGCCCTGCGGGCAACCTTTAGTTAGCAAGGCTGTCTGGGAGTCGCCGTGCAGGCGCACTACCCTTTTGCTGAGCATGTTTTGGATCCACACCTACCATTAGTAGGCACTTAATTTGGCTGCAGATACTCAAAAAAACCTACTCTAATAGACAAAAAAAGGCTACGCAGTTTGCTCTACACATCATGACATCACGTTTATATGTCCGAAATACAAAGGTATGGTAGAAATCTATGATACTGTAGAAAGTATGCTAAAACTGAAAGATGTGCTATTTAAAGCATAAAATATACTTGAATGAGTGTTGAATGAAACAGATCAATCATATTGTACAAAACGTGACAGCTACAATGGTATTATTACAAAACACCGCGCCGAACAAGCTGATACAAGTGCTGATAAAGTAATCTGTCAGTAATAGTGAACGAGATAACATGCTTAGTACACGCCACGTTAAAAGAATGTAACTAATTTTCCTATTTGAAAAGATTACGATAGCATAGTGGAGATACAGACAGACTGCCATGCCAGGTTCTCGGCTCCAAACACACGGCACGTACCACTGACTTTTCGAAGTCTTGTCCGCGTCATGCTGTCGGTCGCGACTGTTCTGAAGATCTTTGACAGTCGCTATATCCTTGAATACATACTGTATCAGGATCAGGACTGACCTATGGAATATCGCTATCCCTTTGACTCGCAGAGGCCACGGCAATCGTTCTGTGAAAAATCTATTATATTTATTCTATAAAAATCCACTTACATTATGTACCTAACAATGCAGACAATTAGTGCAAATGTTCAGAACCATGATGGAAATGATGCAGTTAAATATCAAAAATTTTATACCAGCCCGTAAGACCGACATCAATCAGTCGTCTCAAGTAGCACCCGTTCACGAGTATGACGCATGCGCCAGCCATCATCCCTCTCGCCATATCAGAGGGACAGGAATGACCCGACATACGCGCCACCACAAGAAATGACATTTTAGTGATCATGACGACAACGGTATACGAACCGGCAGTAATTAACAATCTGTTGGTATACTGTCCATGAACGTGAATTACCTCCATTTTCCAGATCGTTAATATTATCATAATTTTTTGTAACGCGTGAAGAAATGCAAATCTATATTTAATTGATATGATACCTTTTGAAATACAACCACCGATCCAATTGATTGAGTACAAGATAATAAAATATTTAATAAAATCGAACTTAATAAATAAAAAGTATCTAACGACATGGAAGAATTTAATGATGTGGTGGCGATTCCAAAAACCATAATTTACATAATTTTATTTGGAATGTAATAACATTTAATTACATGTCATGAAAATGTTAATATTTTCTACCTATTTACCTAATAATTATGTGAAAACTGAAACAGATTATTTCCAAGCGCAAGAATTCGCTTTGTAAGTTTCAAAGCGAATTCTTCGATGCGACCGGGAAATCCTTATGACGACGATGATGATCGCGGAGGACTACAAACGTCCAAGCAATGGTCACAAAGGACAACCAGACTCAAAACAACTATTTGTGGATTACACTAAGTTTTGTATGGTGCAGACATCGAACCCATAACACTCGGCAGTGTTCTTAAAATACTACGTGCTTTAAGTATGATCATAGTTTTCAAGCGCGTTCTCAATCCTGACACAAATTAACGGGTATTTTCGCATATTGACGACAATCTTTTAAGTCTGCTTTTTTGTCACTAGTTTCATCCTCATTGCCACTATTGTGTCATCTGTGTAGTAAGGTTCAGCAGCAGTGATCAAAGAAAACACCGAGCTATGACATCTGTGAAGTCCACTGCCAAGTCATGCTGTCGTCTAAATCCTACCTTTATAATATATGGCGACTTTATCGTCTAGCGGAAACGTTTCGATATTGTGTGCTACTTCTGAGTATTTTAAAATGCTTTTTAAAATAAAAGTGGCTCTTGCCACTTTCCACGTTCTTTTTTCTAAAAGATACATAGACAATTTATTTGTTCGTTCTAGTCCTGAAAACTTACAAAGTAATAGGTTCGATAAACGTTCAAAATATAATACGGATTTTATAACTTTCTCGTAGCTTGATGAAATTCTCATGACACTGGTGATTCATGCAGTTCATGCTCCTAGTGTTACATGTTCTGACGTCAACATATCATGTGGCGTATGCTATATCTACTTCCGTTATAACATAGTGTACAATTTGATAAGAACTCTCCGCAGTGACCTCACAGCCGTCCGACGGCGCGCGCGCTTCGTTCCTTTGTCACACCATTAAAAAAAATGTGAGTTACATTTTTCAAATTAAGCAGTGTTTCTAGTTTTAAAAATGTGTTCGGTTGACAGTTGCATCAAATAGATTTTATTTAAACTCGGTAACAGTTCCTTTCAGTTATTTAACATTTTATTGTAACTGGTTCTGTTCAGTTACATTAGTTTCAGTATGTTTTGAAAACGAGTTCTTCATGTATTTTAAATTAGGCGTTGATTAGAATTTGTCGCGTCAAATTAATACGGTTGGTTGTAATGAAGTACTTTTTACGAGCAACTGTATTTTTTTTAATTTAAAAAGTTACAAGGACACGTAAGTGTTCATTCCAGGATTGAATTTGACGTGAGCACAGAATATATACAAGTTGACGTGAGTGCTAATTTGCAAATCTTTCTCTTCGAGTGGTTTTAAAATAGGGATAATTATACCAATTTTTATACAGTCTGATACCCGGTGCCTATCAATGTTCATAATATATTTACCTACATTTAATTTGAGGATCTCAGATAGAGTGTGCTGTATGGCAAATAAGCCCGTTGCCAACCAAATTGAATTAATTTTCTTGTATTTGATCTTTGGTTGTCGTCTTTGCCTGATTGAAGACTATCTCATGTAGGTACCTATAATGCTACTGGGGCGTTAAATATAATCCGAAGTAGCGACAAATATTCAGCTCAATTCGTTATTTAACTGTCTATACAGCTTCGTTGCACCCATGACATAAGATTAAGTCTATGGCCCACACGGCAAAATGACTACTTTAGGCGGCCAAAAAGCTATTTATCAACGTAAAGATAGATATTCTAAATTAGCTTGTATTTTTTGAGTTAGATAGCCGTCCCATCATAAAGCACCTAAGTAACCTTTGTTATGTTCACAACCAAAGAGTGCCAGGGTCCGGCAGGCAAGCGAAGCGATGGTACGGTTAGTTGCTTTCTATACCGTCATGTACCATCGCGCATATTTTCGTTCGTCCCGTGTTTAAATATTAACAGTGGTGGAGAATATGGAATCTACAGGTATGTACATTTTATTAATGCATTATAATAAATGGTAATGTAATCGTAGGTATTAAAATATTATATTGTGGATTAAGACAAATTTCTCTTTAAAATTTATGTTTTCTTAGACTTACAAAAAAAAGTTCCGCTAGGTACCGCTTTCTGTCTTTGATTCTTGCATTTAATGGTTAGTTCTCCGTTATTATTGTAAATTTTAAGAACTCAAATCAACTCATTGTGACACTTTTTTATTTACAGGTAGTCGGAGTGATCCAAATCACTCGCAATTACATGTTAGAAAAATGGATCTGATTTCAGTGGTACAAAAGCAAAACTTTTATAAATTATCATTGTCGTGGAACTTGTGAAGTGTGTGGACTGATTAACTCATTATATCTATCTTCCACTTCGAGCTGTTCCACATTTTCAACAGTTTCGAAACAAACACTTTGAGTACACAATTTATTTGTAAAACACTGTCTTTTCATTGTTAATAACCACTATTATTGTCCAATATACAACGAGTTAATCGTTACACACACTTAGACAATGATAATTTATAAAAGTTTTGCTTTTGTACCACTGAAATCAGATCCATTATTCTAACATGTAATTTCGAGTGACTTGGATCACTCCGACTACCTATAAATAAAAGAGGATAGTGTCACAATGAGTTGATTTGAGTTCTTAAATTTTACAATAATAACGGAGAACTAACGACTAAATGCAAATATCAAAGACAGAAAGCGGTAACTAGCGGAACTTTTTTTGTAAGTCTAACAAAACATAAAGGACAATGGCAGATCTCCATACATCAAAATGTCTGAAATTAAATTGAAGCGAACAGTATTAAAAAATATATCAAAAAATTTGGCGTTAGTAACAGAGCCTATAAATGATTCTATTTTCACTCAGGAAAGGTGGAAAAAGAAGATATTGGTGTTTGAAGTTTTAGTTAAGAATGAACAATGTAGGTACAAGGAAAGTTATAGTATGAAAGTTAAACAATGTAGGTATGCAGTGTATGTAGTAAATGTAAACAACGTACCTAACGTTTGAATTATCAAATGACATATGTCAGATTGACATCAAAACGCGGAAGTGTTTTGTAACATCTAACTGTCACAGCCAAAGACAAAAGCAGAGCTGCACATTTTAAATCGATTTCACGTGAAATCGATACAACTTTAAAACGATGCTGTGACGTTTTTTATTTGATTTAAACGTTGTTTTGCTTCAAAAATATTAGCTTATTGATATAATGTTGATTAAATATTAAATAACTGCATTTTAAACTAAACCAACTCTATAAAAGTCGATCGTATCGATTACTTATTTAATAATCGATACGGATATAGCACTCACGTCTATTCCTGTCACACCATTGTCTATGGCAACAATCAAATAATAAAGTATTCGTAATCAATTGGAATGCTCTTTATCATCATAAAATACTCCAGCTTTAACGAGACAAAGTGAAAATATTAAAAATCGTAGAAAAAAAAAACAATTTGTTTTGTTCATATGAAGTTTAAGGTCGCCACAATGGACCCAGACCAAATTCTGCCATTGTCCTTTAAAGATAAATTTGTCTAAATCCGCAATATAATATTTTAATACCTACGATTACATTATCATTTATTATAATGCATTAATAAAATGTACATACCTGTAGATTCCGTATTCTCCACCACTGTTAATATTTAAACACGAGACGAACGAAAAATATGCGCGATGTTACTTGACGGTATAGAAAGCAACTAACCGTACCATCGCATCGCTTGCCTGCCGGATCCTGGCACTCTTTGGTTGTGAACATAACAACGGTGACTTAGGTGCTTTATGATGGGACGGCTATCTAACTAAAAAAATACAAGCTAATTTAGATTCTATCTTTATGTTGATAAATAGTTTTTTGGCCGCCTAAAGTAGTCATTTTGCCGTATGTGGGCCGATTCTGATCTTAGGACCAACATGTGTTGTTGAGTTTCAGCTACTAGGCAATTCTCAGTAGCATAACGAGGTTTTGTATCATCATCAGCCTTTAACAGTCTACTGCTGGACTCGGCCTCTCCTTTGAAAAAGGAGGAATTGGCCTACTATACCACGCTGGAATACACACACATGAACAAACAGACATGAACTCTGCAAGGGCTATGTAAACTAATAATATAGAATACTTACAATGGAACTATGTAAACAAGCATGCTTGATAAATTTATTTTGAGGAGTGGACCTGGTTTTCAGCTCCTGAACTCATTAATACAAAAGTCTGGAATGGATTGGTTAAAATGTTTGTACAGTCAAATCCCAAACCCATGTACGTAAATACCAACTTGTAAATCTGTACTTTCCTTGTCGCTGTTCTATATTTTTAATAAGTTAAGCTCCTAGGTGTTTCCAGCATTCATATTTCACTGAACTGGCTCTATCATTCAGCGTCTCAAGGTTCACAACTCCGTGAAGTTAGAATATTAGGCGCGGTCTTAGATAATTTGGGTATTGACTCATTGAACGAAAATTTGACGTACTTTAGTTGGGCGTGTATACATATGTCGTAGTTGGGGGAGCGATTATAACATGAGTCTCGAAGTCCACCCTACCGTTGCGATAGAGTACGAAACGATTGTAGCTTCTTCCAGAAGGCTTAGAGGCATAGGTAATTATGATGGACAATGTGGTTCAATGCTTTAAAGGGTAGTGGAGTATTTTTTCTGTCTCCCCTTTTAAAGTATAGCTGGCGAAATTTAAATATAAGCATTTTTTTGCAACTTGCTCAATCAGCCTATCGCAGTCCACTGCGGGATATATGCCTCTCCGAACACGTGCCACAGTACAAGGTCCTCCGCTTTCCGCGATATAGTACGTTCCAGCCACTGTTTTAAAGTTGTCCGTCCACCTAGCCATGGGGCCACCCTACTTTAAGCTTATCGAGTCATGGTTTCCACTCCAGGACATGCTTGCTCCATTTGCCATCGGTCATCTCTGCAGATAATGACCAGCCCACTGCTACTTCAGCTTCCTTATTCTGTGAGCTATATGGGTTACTTTGGGTCTTGGTCGCATAACTTCGTTGCCGAGGTCCTTCAAAGTGATGCCGAGCATAGCCCGTCTCATAGCTCGCTGCGTGACTTTTAGTTTGTGCGCTAGTGCTACTGGGGGTGTCCACATCACAGAATACCTACCTACTCTGTAATAGTATTTCGTATCTCACACATTTTCCTTCAGGGAATTACACGCACAACTCGATGTACTTTGCATATATATTGTTATTATTGCATTAAATTATAAAATAACGTTTCTGTTTATAAGTACCTAATGGACGTCATTGAGTGATGCGAATGAACACGTGTTTTGTGCTCACACTAATACATATTTATAAAGTAATTGTAATCGTTAGGTGTAGAGTTAATAGTATGTAGGTGTTATGTCACAACACTAGCAATTTATCAACAGAACTATAGAAATTATGATCAGAACCGAGTTGCCAGTAGCTGAGCGTAGCTAGTTGCTGCTGCGGTCATCTTCTGTTACATATATAAAATTTTTGCGTTACTGACTGACTGACAGACAAGCTACGCCCAAAAATATTTGGGACAAAAGGCTGAAATTTGGCATCATGTGTGCACTAAGAAAAGATTTCCTGAAATTCTCACGCGAGATCGGGCAGAAACAGTCGTAAGTCTGCGCTGTAGCTGTTGTAGTTTTTTTGTTTCTAGTTTCAAACACACCAATCGAGCACTGCATGCGATGCTGTCGGCAGTTGCCGATGGCAACCCGACTCGGAATAGTACGAGTCGAGCTGCCATCGACATCAGCCTCGGAGGATACTGCCTGCGGCAGTATCCTAGTTATGTCAGGCGGATTCGCAGCATGTTCTTAGGAGTCTACATAGACAATAACTTGAATTGGAAAGCACAGATCGAACATGTATGTAATAAAAGCTCAATCAGTTTTCGTACGCATTATATAGGTTAAGTAAACTAGTAAATCAAACAGCTCTGATGACAGCCTATCATGGGTATGTTGCCTCTACGCTCCGTTATGGCATAATTTTTTGGGGCAACTCAACTGATCACGACCGTGCATTCCGTGCTCAAAAGCGATGTATAAGGAGTATGTGCAATCTACAACAAACAGATTCCTGCAAACCACACCTTGTAAAATTAAATGTAATGTCACTGCCATCTCTGTATATTTTTGAAACTGCACTTTTTGTGAAAGCTAATCTTAATTTATTTGAATTCCGCACCAGAGCACGTAATAATGACAAATTATGTATAGTAACTAGTAAAACTCATTTGTTACATGAAAGTATATTCTGCACTGCTCCACGAATATTTAATAAAATACCGCCAGAAATAAGAAACATAATTGATAACAATTCCTTTAAAAATAAGTTGTCAAAACTGCTAATTAGCAAATGCTACTATTCTGTTAAAGAATTTCTAGATGATAAGACATTGTAATAAGGAGAATTGATTTATATGAATTAGATTGGAATAGTAATTGTTATAATAATTATTATTGTAATTGGTTTTATTATACTGACATTATTTGACTTATAAATTTGCATGACATTGTTAATTGTATTTTAAATGGAATATTTTATCATCATTTGATTGTATTCAATTATTTTTTGTGACCATAATATTGTATGCCTTGCAGGCGGAACATAGCTGAACACAAATATTTATTGTCAAACATCCTCTAGACCTATGATTCACAATAAAATGATTATTATTATTATTATTATTTCGTTTCTTCTTTTTTTTTCTCAGCTTTTAGCTGGTTTTAACTACATCTACGGGTAAAAACCAAGTAAATGAAGTGTGTAGTATTTAAAGATTATGGTGTGGTGATATGTATTGTGTCATTTTCATCAAGTGACATAAACTTGCGAACAATCCTGCAAGTATTTAAGATGGCTGCTTTCTGTAGATTTATGTAAAGGCTGTCTTGGAGGTCTATCAACTTTATGCTATGGTGGAGGTGTTTAGGAACGACGCCGGTGGTAGAAATGATTATTGGTACGATATAAACTTTACTCTGGTTCCATATCCTCGCTACCTCTTCTTTCAGATCTGAATATTTGCTAATTTTCTCAGTAATAGTCTTTTGTATATTGTGTGTATTAGGAACGGCAATGTCTATGAGGTATGTAGTTTTCTTGTTTTTATCGATTAGTGTTATGTCCGGTCTATTATAGTGTATGGTTCTGTCTGTAAGGATAGCGCGGTCGAAGTAGAGCTTGTGTGTAGTGTTTTCCAAGATAGTCTGTGGTGTGTATTTGTATTATTATTATTATTATTATCATGTCTTCTGAAAGTCGCAGAATGTGGCTAGTAGTCAAATATTGTCAAGAAACTAAGCAACACTTGTACTTAGTGCAACATACTCCGGAAAATATGTCAAAAAATAATAAACTTTTAATTAATTTAATTACTTTGAACAAATTTTATATTTTGAGGGATGTTAATAGTTTAATTATTCAATTATATCCAAAATTTTAGAGAATATTGATTAATTAGCGTACCTATTCAAAACCTTTACGATCTGAATCTCATTACTAAACGATAAGAATAAAATGTTGCCACATAGTCATGACTTCATGAGTAATCTTGAGTCATGATCATGACTAGGTATACCCCGTACCTACAGTATGTTACAAAAAATTTGCCCATTTTATTTATAATGTCTTGAACGTAGGACCTACTGATTATTATTTATTAATCCTATAATGATCATGTTACTAGGTTAAATAAAATGTTAAAAGACTCAAAGCATGGCAGTCACAATATTTTTTACTAAATAATTAAAAAAAAAAACTTAAAAAAAAACCGACTGCTTCCGTGGTCCAGTAGACAGCGTATGGGTCTGCTGATTGCAGGTCTCGGGTTCGATTCCCGGGTAGGGGAAAAGTGTTACTGAGTTTTTCCGAATTCTCAGTAGCAGCACGGAGTCTGGTGATGTGCCCGGTAATGGCAATAGGCTCGCCCCCTATTGCGTGGGACCTAAAAATTCATGGCGAAATGTGGGTGTTATATTACACCTCTGCCTACCCCTTCGAGGATACAGCCGTGAGTCTATAAAAAAAAAGCACACACAGTTCAACCTATGATAAAGAGTAGGTCAAAGTCTAACGCGTTCAGAACAACACTTAATAAAATTTTCTTTCAATCACGTGCGATAGTTAACAAAATACGAAAATATCATGCAATTATTTTAAATTTTGTTGTTTAATAAGTAATTAATCTACTCCAATAAAGATATAGGTACCTAGTTCTATCAATAAAATTAATCCTTTTGGTAGATAATTCGTTTATTTAACAAGTGAAATGGTGAGTTTACTCGAGACTACAAAATGTTACGTTATATCTTAATATATATATTTCTTGTGTGCGTGTGTATGTCACTGAACTCCTCCTAAACGACTGGAACGATCTTGACGAAATTTTTTGTGTGTGTTCAAGGGGACTTGAGAATGGTTTAGATTCACAATTTAGTCCACTGGAAAATGATTTTTTACTTAATTTTTAATTTGTAAGTAGTTGTGTATTTTGGAATGTTTCACATTAGAACCGACGGACTGCGCTGCCATCGAAGTGTCAAATCTTCTATTAATAATTTCGTCAAGGAGTACATTGAAACCTTACCTGAATAATAAAACATAAAAAATAAAGGTTTCGAGTCGACAACATATATCCGCAATATTCGGATTGTCGAGTATTTTGTTAAATTCTAATGGTTCTGACAGACAAATCACAGTCGCCATATTGGCTACTCTACCGAAACGTCACAGATGCCGGATAACATTTTGGGTACTACTAAGTCTTAGTACTACGTAATTTGTATGTGTAAATACTTTTTGCAGATATATTTCTTAAACCATTAAAACGACAATTATGGAAGTATCCGCCCAATAAAGGAGATTTGTGCTACCCCGAACATAGATGATAATTATACTATAACTAGAGAACCCCGAATTTACGCGAGCGAAGCCGCGGGCAAAAGTTAGTTATATTATATACTTGTCGTAGTGATAAAGGCGATCAAATGAATAAAATATTTATTTTATAGAAAAGGTTTGTGCTTGATAGTATTAAGCAGTATTAAGTGAATACTAATAATAATATTTTGTGGAGAAGAGCATAAATGTTGTTTATTTAAAAAGGAGGTATAAATCTAGAAGAAGTCCTACTTGACGAAATTATATAGAACAAGCAAAAGAAAAATGTCGGGTATTGCCGTGTCAGAGGTAAAAAAAGCGCAATAAACCAAAAAATTGACGAGCTAAGCTCTTAAATAAAAAAAGAAGAAATAATGTAAAATTTATGCTATGCTATGGGAATATAAACACATTTTTAACACACTAAGCATTAAAGCTGTTATTGGAATCTGCAATAAGGATGAAAGACGATGTTACCCTAATTGGATTCAAACTAAAAGAAAAAATATTGTAATATTTTGATGCTGGATGCTAAGAAAGAGATAATGAATAAACTGCTCGTACGCTAGGCTGTATTGCAACAAGAGGGGCAAGTTGATATGGAAAATGATAAAAGTATGAATTGTAGAGCTTTTTTAATCTCTAGGGGCAGCTGCCACTCCATGTCCCCCGTTGGCAACGCCCTTGAATTAGTGTATAGTAAAATCTTCGAAGATTTCATTGACAGAGGTTACGTCAGATGCGTTGATAACCTATCATTGGACGCAAACATCTGCAATAATATTATTTGCTACAGATTATAACTATTTGTCATGTATTGCGTGTCCCGTGAATAACCTATACGTAGTTGTTCACTATAACCAGATGTGCAGGAACGGGGTCTGGTGTTCCTTTACCTGGAGGAAGGGTTCTCTTATCTGGTGGACTGTGAGTCCGACAGTTGTCACTTGGACCGCGTCCTCTGCTTCTAAAGACATCAGCTGTCCCTGCTTCCAAACATGCAGATAGGCAGTTGCTCTGTGGAAAAGCTACAATTCAGTCAAACCCGGGTAGACTAGAAACCGGACCGGGTTCTAATTGGGATAACGTTAGGATGATGAATATTCTTGTGGCTTCATGTCTGTGTTGGCATTAAGTATGTAGGTACGAGAACATAAAGGTTAATAAAACGAAGTCTCGTATCTATAAACTATGTTATTGCTCAATATAAATGCAAATAAATAGTCCGATAACAAATAAGTATCAACCGATAAAATGCATCGGTTGACTTCCATTTGTGTGTTGGGAATTCTTTCACTTTCAGTAAATATTTGCTTACAAAGCAAATATAGCGATAGCCTTGGGTAGAGATACCAAGATACTGCCATGCAGAGGGTATCGGGTTCGAATCCACGGCGCGCACCACTGACTTTTCGAAGTTCTGTCCGTATTGAATTGTTAATTATTGCTTGCCCCATGTCTCGGAAAGCACGTTAAGCCGTCGCTCGGAACTCGGTCCCGGTTGTCATGAAGATCTTTGACAGTAGTAATAGGGCGTTAGTACCTTCTATATAAACTGGCACTAGTCTATACCATGGAATATGGCCATCAGTGTTTGTGTGAAAGAGTAACGAATTTCAATACATCGTCACCAACTTTCGCGCTTACATTATAAGTAGAATATGAATGGCAAAGTCATACATATGTTTATGTATATTCAAGCGTAAACGACTACTGATATATTACATATTTATTTTGTATGACCTTCGTAAGATAGAGGTTAGGTGTTGTATTTGTAGAGTTCTGTGACAGAGAGTAATATTGGCGTTTAAGGAAAAAGTACCGTATCACAAAATTTTACATGCTGTTATATGTAAGACCAGCCTAAAATGTAACTTTCTAAGTATTAACTTCAAAATGTCTCATTTATAAGTACATGTTAAAAAAAAAAAACTCCTGCTTAAGGAAATATTTTGTAAACATTTAGATATTAAAGAAACTTGGGGAAAGCATTAACCCTTTTACTGTCCAGCGGGAAACAATAGAAAATTAATCAATTAAAATTGTATTAAATCTTTAAGCCAAATATATGGTAGTTAGTTATCGATACGAAAAGTAGATATTGTCCTTCACTCTTTTTAGTCTAAACTCATCCCCATTTTTACAATTGAAGATAGCAGAAAATTCCGAGCTTGATAATATGTAATATAAACAAAATAGTAGGGGTAATAGCAGAACATTTCAGGCTTAATAATATGTCATACATATCAAATGGTAGGAATAACTTTTAATCACAATGATGTAATGGTGATGTAATGCAATAACTTTTAATCACAATAATGAATGGTAACGATAGCAATGATGAAAGCATTATTGGCGTGGATGAGATCGTGAAGGCACTGGGAAGTATGAAAGTAGGTAAGGCTGCAGGATATGATAGGATTACAGTCGAAATGCTGAAGGCTGGACTAGGCATAATAGTTGGTCAGTTGCAGCGGTTATATAACTTGTGCTGGAGCATCGGCCGAGTACCTAATGACTGGGCCACAGCTGTAGTTGTGCCTCTTTATAAAGGAAAAGGCTCGCAACAAGATGCAAAAACTATAGAGGCATTAGCCTTCTCAGCATTGTTGGCAAATTGTATGCAAAGGTACTTATTGAAAGAGTTATGGAAGTAACCGACAAGAAAATATGGGATGTACAAGCGGGATTCGGAAAGGGTATGGGATTCACGGATCAGGTTTTTTCCTTGCGAAGCATAGCCGAAAAGTTTTTGGCCAAAGGTCAAAAGGTCTATTGCGCATTCGTGGATTTGGAAAAGGCTTACGATAAAGTGGTGAGGAATGAAATGTGGTCGGTGCTGTCAATGAATGGGGTGGACAGCAGCCTCATTCGAGCTCTGAAATCCCTTTATGAGGATTCTAGAGCTTGTGTGAGGATAAACGGGGCATACACTGACTGGTTTACCATCGAGGAAGGTGTTAGACAGGGATGTGTAGCGTCGCCGTGGCTGTTTAACCTCTTCATGGACAGTTGTTTGCAAGATTTAAAACATAGTGACTGCGGATTAAGGATGAATGGGTTACTCGTCAAATGCCTCCTTTATGCTGATGATCAGGTAATACTTGCATCTTCAGCGGAGGAGTTGCAGGAGATGGTAGCAATCATGCATGGTGCGTTAGAGAGGAAAGGAATGAAAGTGAATGTAAGTAAAACGAAAGTTATGGTTTTTGAAAAGGAGGAATGCGTTACGGCTTGTAATGTTTTGATCGATGGACAGCGAGTGGAACAAGTGAATGAGTTTGTTTACTTAGGTACGTAGTTTACAAGAGATGGTAAGAATGAAGAAGATATTGAAAGGAGAGTTAATGCAGGTAATAGTGTGAATGGAGCTCTGAAAGCGTTTATGAACAGTCAAAACGTGTCCAAAAAGGCACGTTTGGCTGTACATAGAGGTGTGTTAGTGCCTACCCTTATGTATGGTAGTGAAAGTTGGGTATGGCAGAAGAGATTTGAAAGTAAAATAAATGCTGTAGAAATGAGAGCACTGAGAAGTATGTGTGGTGTGTCTTTGACCGATAGAGTAAAGAATTGTGTGATACGAGAGTGGAGTGGGGTAAAAAAAAATGTAGTGACAAGCATTGAAAAAGGCATGTTAAGATGGTTTGGGCACATGGAGAGGATGGATGATGATAGACTGACAAAGAAGATATATAAGGCAAGTGTGAATGGAACAGGACAAAAGGGAAGACCTAGGCGCACGTTCTCTGACCAGATTGGAGACATCCTGAAAAAAGGACAAGTCAGAAGTACCCTTAACAGAAGAGCATGCATGAGAAACTTGATGGGAGTGAGTGAAGCCAGTGAGGTATGTCAGGATCGTTGCAAATGGCGTTCCGTAGTCTCTGCCTACCCCTCCGGGAAACAGGCGTGAGTCTATGTATGTATGTTTGTATGTATGTATGTATGTAATGGACTTAACATTAATAATGCATTACACGAATTACATACAATCAATATATCACAATAACATTTACATGTTTTCTCAATTAGATACAAGATAGCTCGATACTAACCTGATAATTTTATCTAAATACTCATCGATATTCGATATACCTACTTACAACTATGAAAATGTTGCATTTTACGATTTTGGTTATCTTCCAGTCAAATAAGCTACATTGAAGGCAATTTTATTGATGACTAGATCAGCCCGCGGTTACACCCGCGTTATTTGAGGCTACTGCTTCGCTCCTGTGACTCATAGGGTGATGTTATATAAGCCTATAGATAAATATCGATAAATGGGCTTTCTAACACTGAAAGAATTATTGAAATCGGTATAGTAGTTCCTGAGATAAGCGCGTTCAACCAAACAAACAAACTCTTCAGCTTTACATATTTACTCATATTAGTATAAGATGAATTTATTACTACCGTTAAAAAAGTATACGTCGCATCAGAATAGGGCCTCTCGCATGGTAGACTGACGATCTTGTTGGGATCGCGGAATACAGATTTTTGTTGGTGGCTCTGCTCAAGATCCGCCTATGTAGAGACCCTTGAGGAGGCCCATGTCCAGAGGCGGATTAACCTTAAACCTAACCTAAACCAGGCACACGTGAAGGAGTCCCGTATCAAAAGGAGCATAACAAGAGCGCGACAATAAATTGTTCACGGGCTGGGAGACCTGTAAATTTTACCTAGAGCACCGACCTTTATTCTGCCACTGCCCATATCTAACTATGAAAGTATTTCGATTGAGATGACGAATACCGTAAAAAGTTAGCCTTTTCAAGTACATTAAGGGTATTTGAACTTCAACAAGGCCTTTGACGCAGTAGACCATGCATGCAATAGGTACTATCGATGAACGTGATTAAACTGGCGCTGGAGTTAATGGATTAAATCATTTTTTTTAAATATAGTATCATATGGTTTAATGTGGCAAGGTGTAACACCCAATAAATTCGTTGTTATTTATAGCATCGCTCAAGGGTCGCACCTAGAACCTTACCTAGGTTCTTTATTTTCCAAATATTCGTAATATTTCCTTCACAACAGGCAACAAATCCAAACTCGGTTCAAGAATATTAGTTATATTTTATGTCCCATTGAATTGCAACATTACCGATAGTCCCCCGTCGTCGGTCCCAACGCGACCATTTTAGCCGTTAGCATGCTTTTGTGTATTATTATCTGAAACACAGTAACAATACATAGTTGTCCCATTTTGGTGACAATAACATTGTAACGCTAAAGATAAATAACATTACAAATTAAAATGGCATTTTTCTGTCTCTATGGATGCCTTTCTATGCCTAACCATTTAAATATGTATATAATTAGCGATAGGCATATCGAAATTTTAATCTTATCTTAAAATATGAAAGTATGTTCTATTGTCATATATTAGTTATATCTAATCGTGAAAATGTTTAATTAGAAACATTGTTTAGACATGTAGGCATAGATTGTTAAAGTCAGTCTTCGTAATTTTCGGTTGGACCGGTGTCCGTATCGATTGACATTAATGTTTAAACATTTCATCGATGTCAATTTGACATCGATGAAAATTTTAAAGTAGGTTATATATTATGCTTAATAAACCAGTTTATTGACTCTTGGCTTTGCTCTGGAATTATTTATTGTTTTTAAATCATATTCATTGTTATCGAATGTTACGCTTAATCAACCAGTTTCGCTTACTCTTACCATTGCAGTGGAATTATTTATTGTTCTAAAATCATACTACGCGATTACTAGTGTTAACCTATTATTTATATTTATTTGCGTTGTACAGCTGTGCATTTATCAAGGTTAACTCAATTGTTCTTGAGATCTAAAGTATAAAGATTTACAACAATATGAACTACCAATCTCAGCAGTTGCGTTATTAATTCAGTCGTATGTTTACAAATATACCTAACAAACATCGTTATTATTTACTCTACATATGTTTTCAAGGTATTGTTTTATCGGTTTTGTACCAACTAATAACTATTGTACAAAGTATTTATCACTGGTGCGCCTTATTGACAGAACGGTACTTAAGATTTTATTACCAATTGTGTAATCAAATGCGTTTACTTACGTGTGTAAACCATTTACTCATATCCTAAGACTACAGAACAAAAGGCAGACAGAGCGCGCGGAACACTTGCGTCAGGCCACTAAAGCAAATACAAAATTGGAAAGCGAATACAAACTCGGCTCAGTGCGCGGCGAAGCATCGCACAGTTCACACGCCACGATCAATCAAGCTTTTAAATTCATAAAATGCCGTCTTGCGTTTTTAAACATTGTAAAAGTTGTTTCCAAAAGCAAAAACGGGAAGATGGTAATATATTTTTACAGATAACTATGGATTATTTGACTGTTTTATAATATTATTTCGATAAAATTCGTATTTCTGCAGAAAATATGTAAGTGTTGCCAGTTTACGTCGACGCCGTTCTCCCTGAATTAGGGAAAATGCACTTGTCTATTCATTATGTAATAATGATGGTCATGTTAATGAAAAATACATTATCGTAATGTAAAATTATATTGTAGATTATCTTTCTTCTTATAAAATATAGTAATAGAATTTCCATTAGTATATACATTGTTTTGAGTTCGATCCCCAAACGATCCAAATATTCGTGTACCTACACATGGCTCCTCGTCAAGCTTTATACACTTTGACCTTTGTACCGTTCTTATGGCGTAGGGAATAAGTATCAAAATCGTACTGCAACTGTTTAGCTTTTTTTTTTTTTTTTTTTCCCGTGCTCCTCATGTACCCATGTGTCGGAGTGTAGGGTTTCACCAAAGCATTCCTCGCTACCCTCCGACGGGTATTGGCCCGCCAGATGGTCAGGCGGGCCCCGAACGAAACCCCCTTGGCGGCGGATGAAGGTGTTGGGCTCCGCCGCCAAAACACCCAGCGGCCGCAGAGGATAGGGAGGACGGCAACGCAACACCGCATCTCCTCTTCCTCTGCGGCCCCACCGCGACGCAACGATGGTGCGCCCCCATTTGGTCGCGGGAGATAGGGCGCGGGGCAACACAACACCCACACGCCTCTCCTCCCGCGACCGCACCCGACTGCGAGGGACAGACAGAACTGTCCCCCGCACCCGCACCATGGGACGCATCCTACGCAGGCCTCTACCAAGCCCACGTGGAGCGTCCCCTCCCGGGATCCCGCTTAGCTTCACCGTGGGTGGCTTCTAACCCACGGTTACTGAGCCCCCCCACCACGACAAGGTGGAGATCCCACGGGGGGGGCAACTGTTTAGCTTGACTTGGCGCCGTGTGTACATTAAGTACAGAAACAGAAATCATTGATTGCAGCCATTATTAATTTTTAATTGCATTTTTTTTTGTTTTGATTTATGAATCATAATATTCATAATTTATTGTGTGCATGACAAAATGTTTATAGCTAATTAATATTTAGGACGCAAGCCTATTGCAATTAACCAAACATTTCCAGATACTATACTGAGAATATATATATCTAAACAAAAAGTAAACAACATATTCGCCGATCTAAGATCTGAACCCCATGATTGGTATTCGTAAATATATGTAGTTGGTATTATATAAGTATTTCTTCTGGATCGAGGGTATTAATCACAAAACATAATCTATTTATTTCTCAATTTACGAATAAAATTAGTTAAAACTTTACTCAGTACCTACATTTAAGAAATGTATTTATAAAAGCATACATTAATTGTTTCTTTTATTTGAATCATTTTCATAACAGCATTACATATTAAAAGCATTAATTAAATCCATGGTAAATTCTTCAAAACCGCAAACGAATATAAAATATGTAATATTTTTATATCCGTTTGCAAAAACTATATACAAGGTAGTGGGAGATTATTCATAATCTGGCAACTTTACACACACATAGGCGCGCGTGTCCGTACAGTGCCAGTCGCCAAATGTCACGCACACATAGCCGTCAACGTGCCTCACTTAGTCGGACGAATACGCTCCATCTGAGTCTGTAGATTGTAGGTATCGACTTAAGTTTACCTAATTCGCTAATTACCTAAATTTCCTTATAACTTGAGCTGTCTTCGATTTAGTTGCATTGCTCTGTTTAAATCCGCGTTAGAAAACTAACACTAATTTTATCAATTTGTCGACCGGTTGGCGCAGCGTGAGTGTAAGCGACTGCCACGCCGAAGGTCGCGAGTTTGATTCCCGCTCAAGTCAAACATTTGTGTGAGTGAACATGCATGTTTGTCTTGGTCTGGGTGTTTCTATGTATAATATGTATGTATTTACAAAGAAAAAGTATATACCTATGTATGTGTATCCATTATCTAGTACCCATAGTACAAGCTCTGCTTAGTTTGGGACTAGATGGTGTTGTGTGAATGGGGTAGAATATTGTATTATATTATTATATCTCCCTGTACGCTTGGTGTAAGTATTGATCTACTCGTACTATTCCCTTATTGTTAATTGCGACGCCTTGTCATGATGATATCATCATCTAAGCGTTGTCCCGGTTGCGATCTAAGACTTTCGACTTTGGAGCCCGAGGCAAAGAGCTCAGATATTCACATAGAGGCGCATTTCCTATGGGCGCTCTGGAGACAAACTTTCTGTGACCCAAATTGCCGCTTGGCGGTGTGGCAGTCGCACTGTGACAGCTGCCTCTACGAGAGCAAGAGAGACAAACGTTCCTCCTGTGTATCTTATCTACGAGAGCAAGAGAGACGGAGTACGGCGCGAACTACAAACTTAACTGGAGACAGTCCCCACTTGGAATCGGCACGCGAAATCCTTAAGAACTGCGCCTCTATGTAAAGCTGTATTCATTGCCCGAGGACCGTTTAAATGATGGAAATGTCATGTAGGGTAGACTGGGTACGGTTGTAACAATTTTGCGTTCATCGTTCGTACAAGTCGCATTAATAGTACTAACAACTTATTAAACGTTTTAAATAAAAGAGTAAACATTTGTCTACAAATAGACATAACAATTAGAGGCCTAGAGGCAGTAGTTTCCAGACAATTACAACTTACTTAAATATGGGCTACTGTTACAATTGACCCCCATACCAGGGGCGGTTGTAACAGCGAGGGGGGCAATTGTAACATACTCAAATAATGCACAATGCATGCATTTCAATCACGTTTATTGCTTATAAACCACAATCAAGTACTTATATATTAATTAAAATCAATATGGCATCCTTTTAGGCACATTTTAAGCTGTCTTTTAATCAGTATATAACAATTTCATTTTTAAGGTAACATCGTACATTAATCTGTTGACCGAGTCAGGCATTTGGCAAGCTGTTGTTCTCGTCTTTGCTGTAAAGACTTTGTTATGAGTTGTATACCCTATTCTTATATTTTCCACCTCAGCTTCGGTCGCTGCCTCTCTCTTTCATATGTAACGTATCAGGGAGACATATTTAATACCATAGGTATCTGCCGCTTGTGTCAAAGAAGTACCAGTTTTAACGTCATCGTAAGCTTCCCTTTAGCGAAATATCTCGCTATCGCCTCTTGACGTCTTTCTTAAGCGTTTTCTAGGCATCTGCAATGAAAAATACATATATAACTAATGTTACAACCGTACCCACAAAAAGTGTTACAATTGTCCCCACCCTACCCTTCCACTAATAAAACGATCTCATCAGTGACAAAAAAATAACCTACACAAAAAATAAATACAGTATTCGTACGTCTAAAGTCTAATAATCACTCATAAAAAAATTGGTTGCCTGTAAAGTCGGTATACGGGCGAAAGTTTTACGTGACAACGACTTTGAGTGGTAAAATAATTTTAATGTGAATATTCATTCGTATAGTAGGAAGAAGGATGAAAGACGCGTGCCTTTCACTTTTTATGTCTGTCTCTCTCGCTCTTAGGCGGGACGCGTGCCTCTCACTCGCTCTCATTGTGAGCGCATAACGTGAGCGGAGCGTAACGCAGTTTCTTGAAGTGTCACCCGGCAAACCAATTTATAAGACGTTGTCACGTCAAAAACAGACAAAACTTAGAAAACTTTATTAACAACACAATTTATGAAAGAAATCAATCAAAAATACTTACTTTTGGTTGACAAAACACAATAGGCCACTCTGCAAACGTATATAGCGCGCGGACAGAGCCGCAGCTCAGGCAATCATGTCCGTACACGTAAGCCACGTGTCTTTCCCCTTGTACCCATCCCCGTACGGTGAATAGTTCCGCGAATATTTGAGTTGTTACAACCGGTCCCTGTTACAACCGTACCCAGTCTACCCTATTACCGATTTTGACTTACGCCTGTATTTAATCCCTCTTTTTATAAAAGTGGGCAGAGACATGGTGAATAGGTAACAATGTAATATCAATAATATCTTAGGACAATTCAAACGTCGCCAGAGTGTGGATAGATTTCCATTAACCCTCTGGCTACGTTTAACGTTTACGTGTTGCTGTACTAATAGCAGTTATCTTGATAGTAAAGTATTTCTCACGTAGGACGTTTAAAAGAAAACGAGAAAAACAATTCTATATGTAAAACAACAATGTTTGTTGTGTATAAAGATAATATAAGACATGGAGTCGCAAAACGCAATGTTGAATACTATGATGATTTTTATATGAACGTCCGTCGAAAACTGCAAGTCTGGTGTTTTCTCGGATTTTGCGTAAATGACAATTGTGCTAGACTACAATATTTATATATAGTTACTTTGTGATTCCGTCCGTGTGGTGACGGGTTAAGAATACGGATTGTCACCACCCCATATCATCCCATGGGTGTCGTAAGAGCCGACAGAGGGAGCATTTTATGCATAGAAAAGCACTGTAAGACAAGGAAAACTTGATACAAACCCTATACCAACCCGTATGGCCAGCGTGGTATAATATAAAAGGCCAATTCCTCCTTTCAAAGGAGAGGCCTAGTCCAGCAGTGGACTGTTAAAGGCTGATGATGATGATTTTGTGATTGATTACATATACTTAGGTACATATCGTATAAACCAACACATTACACAAGTACAGTCTCGGTGCCCCAGATTTCCGTATCACAATGCTAACAATACATTTATTTAAAAGGGCATTATATTTATCTTAAACATAACTGGCGAAATGTGGGTGTGTATACACCTCTGCCTACCCCTTCGGGGATAAAAAGCGTAATATGTATTACGTATGTATATTTATTATGAACATAACTAACTCCTTTCTAAAACTGTATAAACTTATATATTCTGTACCTACAAGAAGAACTAAAACTAAATGAAAGAAATGTTAAGTGAAACGAACGAATCGAAATGCCGACATTAGAGTTGGTAGAAGGCCAACTCTAGTGTCAGAATTTTATAATATTTACTAGTCGACGCCAGCAGCTTTGCACGCACATATTTTCGAATTTCCCGTTTTGCCCGATCCCGTGGGAATTTCAGGAAATCCCGTCTTAGTGCACCCCTACGGCCCCCAAGGAGCATACATGACAAATTTCAGCTTCTTGCGCCGAGTAGTTTCGGCTGTAGCTTGTCTGTCAGTCAGTCAGTAACGCAAGGATTTTATATAGATATATATATACAGATTTCGTATCTAATAAATAATTTCTAAAGAAATAATTTTCTTTATCCAGAGTCACCATGGCAACATCAATCCTCGTGACGGGCGGCGCTGGATACGTCGGCTCTCACACAGTTGCCACACTCCTCGAGAAGTCAGAAGACCTGGACATCATTGTAGTTGACAATCTCCACAATGCGTACCGTGAATCGGGGCAGAAGAAGCCAGAGTCCCTCAGGATCATAGAAGAGATGACGGGGAAGACAATACACTTCTACGATGTGGATATCAGGGACGAGGCTGGGTTGAGCAAGATATTTGAAAATGTGAGTACCTTTAGCAGGAATTTACTGCTGTCTCGATCGTGTAGCTGACGTTTTTGGCCTGTGATTAGCTATTCGTGACTGTCCCAATATACACCGAATTATCAAATTTGGTGTGATCTAATGTACCTTCCATATTGCTCTTAAAACACGCACGTCCTCGTTCTGTATCTTTTCTAGACCATTTTCGCCGCTGGCAATCGGTGACCAATATTAGCTACTTTTATAGATCTCCTTTGCGTCTAATAAGCACTGCATATACAAGTTTACATGCGATAATATATTATGTCAGGGGTAAGGGCCAACATGGCCTCCATCAGGGACAGAAATGTGAAAGGTTTTAGATGTAACTTCATAATCTTAGACAAAGAACGTATTAAATACTGTTGAAGCAGACTGGCTTCGTTATACAAACTCGCTTTGTTGTGATAGTATGGCCTTAATAGTAGACTACAACCATTCAGGTCAAACTTATGTACTTTTTTAATCGTTTTGCAGCACAACGTAGACTGCGTGATCCACTTCGCGGCGCTGAAGGCTGTTGGCGAATCTGTGGAGAAACCCTTGGAGTACTACCAGGCAAACATCACTGGCACATGCACCCTGTTAGAAGTAAGTAAAGCTAGGCCATTGCTGTAATATGACGTATTAAACATGAATCTTGCTTGCGCACTTATGGGCTGTTGGCCAGAAGCCTAATGCTAGTGGTCACTAAATCACACTCCTTCTGAATGTGTAGGAGTCGTTATGCATCCCAGTGTACTGTGAATTAGGACCATAATATACCAACCACTTTCTTCTTTTTCGTGTGAGTGTTTGGCCAACTTTGGCGTGGGAGTTTTTAGGTAAGAATCGTGATCATCGATCAATCGAAACCAACAGTACTTGAGTCGTGACTTTACGTGCCCCTCCGAAGCACGGTAATTCAATAATGTACCTAAATGTCACACGCGGTCACCCATCCAAGTGGTGACCTGCGCAAGAGTTGCTTAAGTTGGCCGAGCTATGACGAACGGCAAGCCAACTCACACTACACCTACTGACGCTGTGTTATAAGCTATAATATTATATTATTTCTTGAAGAAGCGCTAAATGGAATTCCTTAATCAATAAACCTTGCGTTTGGAAAATTTCATACATTTTGACGAGTCGTGTAAAATAAACCTAGAGGCATATACGGCAGAGTGATTATCTGTATTGTCAAAAAAATAAACTACTTTATTTAAACTGCCTAATATGACAGGATATACTATTTGATATTGCTTTATTGTACATCCTATTTAATTTGTAATACTATCCAATTATACTACCCGCTCAGATAAAGAATGGGCTTAGAACAGTGGCCATAATGCCGTTTCCGTCAGCATAATACGATAAACCACATTAACGATGGTTTAACTATTTTAACTGCTACCTTCAAAGTTATTTCGCTATTTCATAAATTCATATAGTTATTTAATTTAATTTTGAATAAGTGCCGTGTGGTTGACGGCATAGAATACAAGTGTCACCACCCCCTATCTTCTCGTGGGTGTCGTAAGAGGCGACTAAGGGATATCACGATGCAAATAGATGGTATTTGCATAGGTAGTTGCGTAGAGACGGAAAACTCGACATCAAACCCTATACGACTGCCTCGTTGGTCTCGCGGAATAAATGTGCGCGTGGGATCGGGAGGTCCCGGGTTCGATTCCTGGGTCGGGCAGTGTTATTGGGTTTTTCTGTTACGAAATTCTCAGTAGCAGCACGGAGTCTGGAAATGTGCCCGGTACGGCAATAGGCTCGCCCCTTATTACGTGGGGCTAAAGTATATCTGGCGAAAAGTGGGTGTAGAAATACACCTCTGCCTACCCCTTCCGGGATAAAAGGCGTGACGATATGTATGTATGTATGTTTGAATAAGTATCCTATTTTGCATATTTTCATGGTATTGGTTAATTGTAGGGAAACAATAACAATAGGTATTCTACCACATTCACACAACACCAACTAGTCCCAAACTAAGCAGAGCTTGTACTATGGGTACTAGGAATTTGATAACATATAGGTATACCTTCTTTTTTGTAAATACATACATAATAATATTATGCATAAAACCACCCAGACCAAGACAAACATCCATGTTCATGCACACAAATGTTTGACTTTAGCGGAAGACGACCTGCGGCGTAGCAGTTGCTTACACTCCCGCTTTACCAACCGGTCGTCAAATATTTAAAAATAAAAAATAAAGATCTTAAACTCGTTTGTGTACAGGTAATGCGTAAATTTGGCGTGTACAAGCTAGTGTACAGTTCGTCATGTACGGTGTACGGCGAGCCGACGCGACTGCCGATCGACGAGGGACATCCTACCGGACGAGGACTTACCTCGCCTTACGGCAAGTCTAAGTACTTCTGCGAGGAGCTGATGAAAGATGTCTGCACTAGTGACTCGGTATGTTATCCACTAACCGCTAAATTCAATATCCGATCTTTCTATAGATTTGTTGATGTTTGACATATTTTGTATGAAACTTAAGGCGCTGTATTTAGTCAAAATAGGCTTCACAAAACAGTATTTTAGCCAAATGTATACATTTTAGAGCAGCTAAAAAAATATATGTTAATCTTGATCATATTTATGGGGGGACCATTGTGTTCAAAACAAGTTTTCGGTAAATTTTCTCGATAAAAAAACCCATAAAATAACCATTTAAATTGAAATTGTAGCAATTGTAACTGTATTATTTATAAACAAATCTTGATAATATTAATAACAGTGATGTAATATATAATAATAAAGGGAACTGTTGTTTTTATTTATCGATTGGAATAAGATATTTGTAAGGATTAATGTATTTAATGATAAATAACTCGTTCTGAACGTCCCGTCGTCGTCGCGCTTCTCTTTCTTATGTATACAATCCGACAGTGACAGCAACAGCTGAACTCAGTGTACACGGCGCCTTAAGCTTTATATCATAGTCACTGTATTTTAATTTTATAGCATGGGTAGTTACCTACTGTATTTCTTAGGTATTTGCGAAAGTTATCGACTCTTTGAAATTAGACTACTAGATAATACGGTTTAAGTGTAATTTCAGTGAAACCAATATACCTAACCCTAAACTGTAATTTAATTTCGAAGTATGGTCATTGATAATTGTTCAATAAATCACATTTAAATTTTTGTTTGTCCGTATACCATATAGAATTATATTTTATTTATTTATAGACTCACGCCTGTATCCCCGAAGGGGTAGGCAGAGGTGTAATATAACACCCACATTTCGCCATGAATTTTTAGGTCCCACGTAATAGGGGGCAAGCCTATTGCCGTACCGGGCACATTACCAGACTCCGAGCTGCTACTGAGAATTTCCTAACGGAAAATCCCAATAACACTTTGCCCGACCCGGGAATCGAACCCGAGACCTCCCGATCCCACGCGCACATTTATGCCGTGAGACCAACGAGGCATAAACGTGCGCGATAGATTATAGATGATATAAAAAGACAATAAATTGTTTGGTTGCAGAAATGGAAGATAATATCCCTTCGTTACTTCAACCCAGTGGGCGCGCATCGTAGCGGACGTATTGGGGAAGACCCAGCGGGTATTCCAAACAACCTCATGCCTTATATCGCACAGGTATGTAGGTTCAGAGTCATGTCATCATCATCATCGTCTTAGCGTCTTTTTATTTCATCATCATCATCATCAGCCTGCCGTAGTCCACAGCTGGACATGGACCTCTCCAATGGCACGACACTGAGCCCATTTTTTTTTAGTTTTCAAAAAATCTTAGGGGACTTTACAAACATAAACTCTAACTAACTAACGGACACAATGACTCGAAACAACAATTTATGAATCATACAAAGTGTTGTCTCGTGAGGATCGAATCCACAACACTCGGGCAGTGTCAAGCGGCGAGGCGGCCGCTTAAAAACCGCTACGCTAAACGTGCAGTCAGTGTTTTTCTTGAATTTGAGTCATCGGGTGTCACCCCAAAAAGGGTGACACCGATTGCGTACCGCCTTCACAACCTCTCTCTTGCTAAGCCACTGCCTTTATTTACCATGACATTTTATTTCCCAGGTAGCAGTAGGTCGTCTAAAGGAGCTGCTAGTGTTCGGCAACGACTACCCGACCCCGGACGGCACGGGCGTGCGCGACTACATACACGTAGAGGACCTGGCAGAGGGACACGTCAAGGCGGTTAAACTGTTCGCGCAGCCCGGCTTCAGCGGATTCCATGCTGTTAATCTTGGTTGGTATAATATAGTCGTATTAGTATTGTTACGAGCTGGGGTTCGGCCATAAATTAAATGCACTATGCCACTAAACTGTACTTTATTTCACAACACATTTAATTACACACTAATAAAAACACCAATTCAAACACTAGAAAACACTTCCGACTCACTTAATCTTCGCACTCCTTCGCTTGTTGATCTCTCTGATTATTCAACTGTACTGTCTCTATTCGCACGTCCACGCGGTATTTATACCGGCCGGATAACAAACTAGGCCATTCTAGTCTGCCCGATAATGTTCTCTCTCGTAACAGTTGGAAACAGTATCGATACTTCCAGAGAACAAAATAGCAACGCCATTTAGTAGATAATAGATGAAACACTTTAAACCTACCGATATATCGATTCTCTTCTAGTTCTCTCATTTACCGATAGATGGCGTTATTTTCAAATATCGCCATTCGTAACAGTATCTTGTTGCAAGTAAAGATGCCTTTTTAGAGATGAGCATGCGTGAAAAAAATTATGAGAATTAATGAAACAAACCAGATGTTAAGATCGTAGCAAATGGAGGGCCTTTGCCTACCCCTGCTTCAAGCAACCTTTGCGAGAAAATCTGCATCAACCAAATTAACGGCGCACATTTTTTGCGTGTTGCCTGCTGTATCCAAGACTTATATATATTTTCTTACAGGTACGGGCACCGGTTACTCAGTCCTACAGATGATAAAGGCCTTCGAGGCGGCATCAGGCCGGCCCGTCCCCTACCGCATCGTGGGGCGAAGGGCCGGAGACATCGCCACCAACTACTCAGACGTGGGGCTCTCGCACCGCCTGCTGGGGTGGCGGGCCGTCAAGACACTGGAGGATATGTGCCGGGACACTTGGAGATGGCAAAGTCAAAACCCTGAGGGATTCAAGAAGAGCTAGGAGTTAAAAGATGTTGTATAGGCCGCGGCATGAGTTGATGTTGAATGAGCAAAAGTTGAAAATTTGGTCTGGTTGAAAGTTGTCAAAAATGTTCCTGGTCAGTTGTGTGGATTTTCTTAAGAAAATCTTGAGGGGGCGCTTGTACACGCTAAGAAAATCCACTGTCTGCTTCGGATAAGACCGAATCATGTAGACGATAAGAATAATTTCGGATCTAGGCACGAACATTTTTAACTTTGAAATATTTTTCTTATTCATCGCCGATGTATGACGACTTTTCTTAGCGTGTACGTACAAGCGTTCTAATTGTGTTTCTACGTGTTAAAAGTTTAAAATTCGGTCCTGTTAAAAACTGTGAAAATGTCGTCGAGTTTTCTGCCAAGCGCTCATGTTTCGTGTCACGGTTAAGTAGGTTTTTAAACGACTTCAAAAAAACATGTTATATAGGTCAATTTCAAACTTATAGGCAATTTAAGATTTTTTGTTATCATAAAGTAGTCCTGTTCATTAAAATATTGGTTAATTAATTACATGTTACTAGTTGTCTAATAATTATTGCCACGGGGACAGTAATTTATTGGTTATCTAAACGGCTAAACATCCAGGAACGTATTGAAATAAACGCACAAAATATTATCAGAATTGGCTAAGCCGCTTAGGAGGACTTCAGTAATATACTTACAAACGCTTATAAGAATTAAATAAAAAATTTAAAGATAATATTCCACTGTCTTCACATATAGATTGAATAGAAGCGCGTACAAAATATGAAAGAGCTGTCATATAGTGCTAGCAAAGACTTAGGTATTTGTTTGATTACAAGTGTTGTAGATTTGATCCCCACGCGGGGCAAATCTTTGTGTTACCCATAAATTGTTGACTCTGGATGTTCTTTATTTCCGTTGACGGAAATTGCGGGCATTGTATTAAATTGCAGATTAAAAGCTCTGCTTCAAATAGTGATTTTAAAGCCATAAGTTGAAATAATACCTTTTCTAATTATTATGATCTTTTAATGGTATGTTTTCAAAGCTAAAATACCAAAGCATTTTGACAAAATGAATATTTTCTTGCAATTAAATTTCATTATTTATAAACCTTGACCTTATTATTAATACTAAGAAAATCAAAGATAGTAAATTAATTTATAATAATATGATTATTACCAGTTATTTTAAATGTACCTATGTATCTACTGATTTAACAATAGCCAAATGGACTGATGCCATGTAGATTTTACAATATAATATTACTTTAGTTTATTTATTAAAATAGTGATTTGTAAAGACAACTATAAATAGATTTTTGGAATTATCGTCGCAATCTGCCATTGTGAAATCGTAAAAATTAAAAATAGAAATCACCAAATGCTAGATGTTCCTATTGTGTTGCCATTATTATATTATATGCTATCATATTAGATATATTTTTTTATTTATTATAATAAATTAATTTAGGACCAAAGCAATACATACATACCAAATATATGCCAAAGCATTTTATATTTACCAGTGAATTATAATAATTATGTAAATTAGTGTAGAATTTTATTTATTTTATTACTTGCATTTTATAAATTATGTAATTTCCTTAATAATTATTAAAGCTATCTAAATAGTAATAATTGATGACATTTATGAGTTTCGATATGCTTGTATTCAGGTGGCGTCAAACTATAAACTCGATTTGAATGTAGACACGAGTAGTGCGCAGTAATAAAGTGTAGGTATGTCTCCTTAATATTCGAGGCGGTCTCGTATCAACTTCAAATCAGTTAAACCGTGTCGTTTGACGCCATCGTATTATATGCCCCATATTCAAGAATTGCATACATTCAAGAATTAAGGCATATATAATTTAAACCTTAACTACAAATAATTATGGTTCAAATTGTGCGCGCGATATATTGCGGACACGTTCATTTTCGCGCCTTCAATTTTATTGAACTTGGGAACAGAAAAGTAGCTCTTGTGTGATACTCTTTTGTGACCAGTAGTATTAGTAATAGGGATGTATCTAACTAGTCTTTTAAAGGATAGTTGGAAATTTATATTATTTATTTTACTTGCATTCCTGCAAGTAAAATAAATCATCAAATAAACATCCCTATTGTATGACAGAGCCATGTAAAAAAAGACTTGGCAACTGCCAAATTGCTTTATCCAAGGGAATAGAGACTAGCACCATATTTTCTTTTAAAGATTTTGCTTATGACTGGTACCCATTATTATTGCATTGCTGGAAAGTATAGGTACCTAACTAAAATCACTGCTTACTAAAAAATATTGTGAAAATCAGGTTAAATGAGATTATATGTTTTTATTTTTACAAAAGCGAAAGTCTTTATAATTTTCTTGCTCTTCGTCGGTGCTAGGTATGCTGAGAACATTTGCGTTTGTTCCCTGTGAAGTTTTGCATTTATTTAAAGAATTGTTAACTAATCATTCCTCTTCAAATTGCATTCTTATTTTATATTAATTAAATATTTTCTTTATGTTCGGTGCTATTTATGTAATTTTGTTTAAATTGACACGTGAATTGTTGATGTACAATAAAGTGTTCATGAATTATAAACTACTTTTATTTGTGAGTCTTGACAATCCTTAAGACCAAGGTTGGTACTTTTTAAAATCTACTGCCCTCGTAGGTAGCGAGTTGAAATGGCTGATTGTATTTATCTTTATGACGTGAGGCAATGTTATTTTCGGTCTCAGATGGTTGATTTCCATACTTATATAAGAACATTTTCGTTGTATTTGATAACTTTGGGAGTTCCTTTATATCTGGATATGATACCTGTCACTTTATATAATGATAATCTGACTGTAGCAGTAACTATTTAGTAATCTGTGCTGTAGCTACATAATTTATTACAAAATGCCATCTGTAAATTTTAGGACGCAACCCGATGTGACGTGACAATTTTTTTTTAACGAATATGGGTGCAAGGTACACTACACATGCATGGCTACACTGCACTTCCTATGCATGGAAGCACAAATCCATCTTAGTGCTCTTAATCAATCTCACCTGCTTGTGTGCATCCTGCAGACCAGCGAACGAAGCTCTGGAAACTGCCTAACGGTAGATATACGATATAGCCGTACCTAAATGCCACAGACCGATAAAGAGTAGTCACCGGTGCAAGAAGCTACGCCCTGCGATCACAAACCAGCATGTATAGCTTAGTGATTACGAGCAGATCATTGCACCAAACTGACTTTTTGATGGTTTGGGCCGCAAGACGTTTTTGTCATAATATCCATGACCCATTTTAATGAGTCATGGACTGGTCGTTCGTGTAGATACAAGTAAAACAGGAGTTAGGATGCAGCCTAGAAGAACCCGTTTTTCTGACACCGCCGCCTGCCTTATCTCCACAACAGTACACTGTCTTGACACTAGTTTGAACTGCCGGTTATTAAATATTTAACTCTCATATTTGAAGAAAGTGCCACTAGTCAATTGGGGCAGATTTTTTCGTATGCTCATAAGTACAGCTTGTTATGTAGTTGTACTTAGCGGGCAAAGGAGTATTTTTCTGAATTGCTTTTATCAAGTGATGGGTTCGAGGAATTTCTGATCCTAGCAGAGCCCGCGGTTACACTCGCGTTATTAAGTTCTTCTTGCTCCACAGCAGTGGATCATTGCGTGATGTTATATAGCCTATTACCGACAAATGGGCTATCTAATGGCCGGCGCCGACTGACGGCAAGGCATGGCAAAGGATTTTATTACTGATCAAGTCATTTTTATCCTTATTTCTAGGAGTTTAGAATTCATATTACTTTATTTCGATACAATCGTACCGCGGCCCGCCGTGGCACGTCGCGGCATGCCACGGCGCGTCGCGGCATACTTCGGGACGCCGCGGTATGCCACGGCGTCCTGCAGTGTGCCACGACGTAATCAGTAGGTTGAATTCACCGTTAGTAAATCTTGTTTTCCATAAATAATGTATCCAGAATTGTTTTCTCTTCGACATATCAGTTTGTATTTGTCGTTCTTCATCTTCAGTAAGAAGTCTATTGATACTAAATTCCAGTCAATTGGACGCCTCGGCATGCGGCAACGTGCCGAAGCGTCCTTCGGGCTGCCGAAACGGCGAAACATGCCGTGCCACGCCGTTCCGCGCCGCCGCACTGTGGGCTGAAATCAGCGTTTCATAGACATTCATTTTTTTTTTAAAGTGACATTTTTTTCACATGGAATGCTGGAGGAATCTAATTACATGCCTAAAAATATACTCTTTATGAAATGGGTACGTAAACGGAAGTTTGAGAATTTTTTCTTTAAAAATTCGTATAGAGACAACATAAAAAAATACGATAACTCTGCTGTCGCTCAATTGGCCCTAATTCCCTTCTAGGGGATTAATCCTTGAATTATTTATGATTTTTTGACATACTCGGTATCACGGCCTCAGGTGCGCTTTTTTTTTTAAAAAATGAGCATTTTTTTTTTTATATGAGGCAATTTCTTTGGACCAATTTGGCTTAACATAATATATATGAATATGACCCGGATATTTGGATCATATTCATATATCTTAAGCCAAAGAAATTGCCTCATATAAAAAAAAAATGCTCATTTTTTTAAAAAAAAAAAGCGCACCTGAGGCCGTGATACCGAGTATGTCAAAAAATCATAAATAATTCAAGGATTAATCCCCTAGAAGGGAATTAGGGCCAATTGTGCGATAGCAGAGTTATCGTATTTTTTTATGTTGTCTCCATACAAATTTTTAAAGAAAAAATTCTCAAACTTCCGTTTACGTACCCATTTCATAAAGAGTATATTTTTAGGCATGTAATTAGATTCCTCCAGCATTCCATGTGAAAAAAATGTCACTTTAAAAAAAAATTTGAATGTCTATGAAACGTTGATTTCAGCCCACAGTGCGCCGTGCCGTCAGTCGGCGCCGGCCTTAACACAAAAGTACTTATTATCAAGTCGAACAAGAACATCCTGAGATTAGAACATTCAACCAACAAAACAAATTCTTCAGCTTTATAATTTTAGTATAGATTTCCATGTTTTCTGCGGGCCAAGATTGATAGGATCAGGTAAGGACTGTCAGCAGTGGAGCCTCAGGAACACAGACCACCTACCCCACGAGACTTGCAATAGAAGGGCACCGTTGTCTGTCGCGCAAGTGCGCAAATGCGCCTATATCTTTGAGCACAAACCCGCGCCGCGCTCGTTCAGTAGCGACCAGGAAACAGATACGTAAACTGCGTTTAAACTGTATTAAAACAAAATACCTAATAACATACGAAAACAATGCCGCATTGTACTATAAAGTTGTGTGTGGAGTAACAGTCGGAATAATAATTTCAAAAAAGATAATATCACATTTCACCGGAAAGTACAACATTTATTTTAAAATTATTTAACAGTAGTGACCAGAGTTCTAGTAATAATGTTTGCTAATAAAGTACTGAATCAGTGGTTGTCCTTGTCTAACACGCTATAATTACAGACTATCTCTCTCTTACAATAAGACGCCACGTGTAAGTAGTGATGCGAAGAAAACTTACCGATTGTTCGATATAATTATATTTATCGATTTCTAATACTGAGATTTTTATTGATTTGAATAATTAATTTCAAATCAAAAATTTTATGAATTAGACAGGTGACTGTAAATAAAAATACAGCCTGCAAAAAAGAATTGTTAGGTATTTTATTATTACAGGCTTTTATTTAGGTAATTTCACCTGTTTGTCAGTAATCAAATCATGCAAGTTGAATTTGATGCACTTCCCGATTACCGATTGAGCTAAAATTTAACAGGCATGTGTAAATCGGATGACAATGTAAAATTCTTATGACATGGAGCTGATCTGATGATGGAACCGGAAGGGATACGGCACAGCCCATCGAGTTTAGGCTTGTTTCATTTATCTTGACGAGTACTTCGGTTCTAGGTGGTAAACAGGGTCTGATGATGGAGTTGGAAGATGACTATAGGAACTCAGTAATTAAACGACATAACCCTATAGAGTTTGGGCTCATTTGATTTGTCTTGATGAGTAGTTTGGTGATAGATGGTAACCAGGATCTGATGATGAAGCTAGAAGGTGGCCATAGGAGCTCGGTAATTAAGCGACACAACGGTGTCGAGGTTGGGCTTGTTTGATCCGTCTTGGCGAGTATTTTGGTGCTAGATTGTAACCAGGGTCTGATGATGGAGCTGGAAGGTGGCCATAGGAATTTGGTAATAAAATGACACAACCCCATCGAGTTTGGGCTCGTATGAGCCGTCTTGACGAATAGTTTGGTGCTATATGGTAACCAGGGTCTGACGATGGAGCTGGAGCTGGAGCTGATGGCCATAGGAACTCAGTTAGCCCCATCGAGTTCGGGCTCGTATGATTCGTTTTGATGAGTGTTTTGGTGATAGATGATGACCAAAGTATGATGATGGAGCTGGAAGGTGGCCATAGGAGCCCAGTAATTAAGCGAATTAACGATGATATTATTATAAATTCATATTTCAAAATAAAAACTTTTGATTGGATTATTGTTTCTTTTCTTGGCATTCTTGGATCAACTAAATGTAGGCATACCAAATGTGATTTATCGATTAACAATATTGACATGCCTACATCCCTATTACCCATCATACGTGACGTCACCCGCGCTGCCCGCGTACGTCTCATTCCTCAAAGTTTGACAGAATAGTTTGCCTAGAAATTGGTTAAGATTACGTGTCTCGTGGGGTAAGTGGTCTGTGCTCAGGAACAAGCAGGTACCTGGCAGCCTCAATAATCAATGAAAAGATAAATAAAACACAAAATTATTTTAATTAATCTGTATTATCTAAAATTACAAATCTTTCATAATTTCAATCATTACAACTAGTTACCACGTGATTATTCAGCACATACCGTCAACTCTGTCCTCTAAAAATATCAGATTTACATTTTTACAACATTCGACTAACATTAACATTGGGAAAGGGTAGGGTAAGGGAGACTCACAGAAAAAAATCTACAGGCAGTCAAGTTAAAATGCTTAAATATAATGTAATATTGATGCAGCCATTTTAGTAGTTAATTATATTTTATATTTTAATGACATGTTATATTAAGACTGTATCTGCATCCTTATTACATTTCATAAATCTGCCCTCCCCAACCTAAAGTGCAGTAACTGCAACAAGATATAGGAATTAAAACTTTAACACGAAACACGAAAGTTTAAATTCTTATATCAAATGTTTTTGCTGTTGCACTTTAGGTTCGGGAGGGCAAACTTATATTAAAATGCGTGAAAAAAAATATAAAAGCCAGAAACCTATAATTGTGCTGAATTCGTAACGTAAAAGATATCGCTTAAATACTAATTTATTGAAACAGATTGTTTGAGAAATATTGTTCCAATTCAATAAATAGCGCAGAATTAAATCATAAATACATAAGGAAACTCGACAAAAGATTGCTTGTCATAATAATAACTTACGTTTATACTTACAGAAAGGAGGTGCTGTCAGAATAAAAATGTTTTATTTTTCTACCAAGTAATCAATTTGCAACAATATTCCGAAACACCCGTAAAAGTTAAATTGCACTATTTCAATCTAAGAAATGAGACATAAACGTATTCAAATATTTTTACAAATCAACACAAAATAAGCCAATGCAGAAAAGGCGCGCAATTTTGACAGATAACAAAAATGGCGCGAAATATATTGTGTCAAGTTGTAAATTATTTTTTCGAAGTTTTATTCAAAGATTAAAAGTATTATTTCCGAACATTCTTTGTACTAGACACTCAATGATTTGCATTGTATACCAAATTTTTCTATACATACATGCGTATGTAACGTGCAAAATATATAACACATTCGTCCACAAGGAATTGATTCAAGCGTATACAAAAAGCGTGAAACTACATAAGACACTAAGGGTCGGCGCAAACGGGCCACCGACCACAGCCACTGGTGGCCAGCGACAGCCACTTAACACACTTTTTAATATATTTTACTTCTGTAGCGAGTGGCCGCCACCGGCCACGCGTGTGCGGCGCGTCTATACAAAATATACTTATGAAAATTATGAAGTGTGTTAAGTGGCTGTCGCTGGCCACCAGTGGCTGTGGTCGGTGGCTCGTTTGCGCCGACCCTAATACGAGCGTAATATTATGGATATGGTGTATTTTATACATGAAAATTAATATCAACAAACACCTAATATCTCTATAAGCATTGTCGTGTACTGCAATACAGAATGTATGGTAAATCCCAACATTCATTTCAGAATGGCCGTGACCGGTGTTCCATGACGTATTTCACTGCTTTCTTTTTATTGGTTAAAGACTATCTGCCCAAATTGTGGTCAGTAATCTTTCTAGAAAGAGAGATATTTGACAGGCAATGTCCGCTTTTTGCAGGTTCGAGTGACTAAGGCACGAATTCTAGAAAAATATGACAATTAGCCACAAGAGTTTCAATATGAAACTTTATCACGTCATGTGATAGGTAGGTAGTATCTTTTTCTCTTTTACTCTTATGCTAAATAAATAATCTGCAGAATTTGAAGTCATTTTATTGGTTTTTCTAGGCATTTAAAATACTAGCCTGTATTGCAGCTACTTAACAACTGTAAGGCAACCATTGGTAATGGGGATAGACTATGAGGAGGTTGGAATGACAGCACTGGTATAAATTCTTGATCGACGTTCGTCCAACGAGTGTGGTGAAAAATAACTCTTAATTTGTGTGTGTTAAGGTCTATTTCGAACTCTACGTTTTTATGCCGGAGTGCAACCTAAAGTTCACTTTTCTAATAATAATATAAGCATATCTTGATGCACTTGGGTATATTACTATGATTGTGGAAATTAATTTCGATATTACCATAGAGCATAACTATTTTAGTTTTTTCTTTTGCAATGTAATTGCGAATCTTCTGAAATCTATTTTGTTTGCATCTATACAATACATATTATTTGTTTAAAAAAGTATTAATAAAATTAATATTTAGAGTGATTTTCCACCGGCCCGTTAGACTTGAAAGTGAAGGGAATGACTTGGTATTAAAATCTAATATTACTTTGGTTGCTAGGTAACTTACGGAGCAAGGCAAGAGGGTAGCCAAGAATCAAAGTAATGCTGCCATACCAAACATATGAAATTATGGAAAATGATAAGTGCTATGGCAAGTCACAAATGAGTAGAAATATTTATATTGCTTTGTCAATTAGGTAAACTTCTAATACATCTATAAAGTAATTCGTCTCGATTAAGATAGTGAAATTGCTGGTTGGGTTAGTATCAGTGGCGGCTCGTTCAAAGGAGCGCTGGAGCAGTGAACTCCCAAAATTATAAAATATATGTATACAACTCATATAAACTTTTTCTATAAACATGCTCAATATTTTAATACACACCTATTCTCTTTTCTATAATGCATATCTACAAATAAGTATTTGGCTAATAAACTGTTTATCATAATTTTGTCAACACTCTTGAAACATACATAGGTATTTTTGTTGAGTGGAGCGCTCATAACAGCGCTCTTCGTTGACGAAAGCTTAGTACAACGCTTAATACTGAAATGTAATGAGTGCGAAAGAGAGAGCGTTCTATGCGCTGGGCGCGTGAGACAAAAGATTTGTATGAGAAATAAGGCAAATACGGAGCGGCGCTCCTAGCTAGCTTGACGAGGTGCGCATGCGCGAATATATTACCCGACTAAATGATATGACCATTTGTCACGAAGAAAAATTAAAACGTATGCGCCGTTTTTTTTAACAGTGTTTTGCCGGTATCATTTGAATGTAAACAAAAGCAAAACATTTCTCTGCAAGTGCGTTGGTAATTAGAAAAGGATTGGTATTTAAAATATTGTTAATTGTATGTGTGATTGTGTGTATATATTTAAGAAAGACAGTTAAATTGTGTAACTAATATGGAATATAACAGCGTAAACTTTATAAACGGATGGGTGAAAGAAGAAATACGAAATTAGTGTATTGTGCGAGAATTAATAGAAATGTCGGTACGCCCTAGGCGGACGTACGCCAATCAAATAGGTGACGTACTAAAAAGTGCCAAATTAAAATTACCCGTAACCGACGCGCATGCATGATGAGGTTAATGAATATCGAGGAAGCGAAAGAGGTATGTTTGAACCGAAGCATGTGGCGTTCCATATTCTCTGCCTACCCCAATGGGAGACAGGCGTGACAATATAGATAGATAGTTAGAACTTAATAAAAAAACTGTGAAAATTTTTAGAAAACGACCAATATGATAAAACGCTTTGGTTATGTGGTTGCGAAAATGCAAATGAAGTAAGAAGCGGTTTTGTTTTCCGTGTACCTATTTTGTTTAGTGGCGCCGGAGTTGATACTGCGTGGACGGTTCAGGTAGGTATCGATGATTTAGCACATCTTACTATTATTGTAAAAGCATTCACAAAATAAATTTTAAGCAGTTTCATCTTCTTTTTTAGTGAACACCCAATATAATCTTTCACGAGCCGCCTCTGGTTAGTATAAATGGTTTTTGTTTTCGTTTAGGGCCCTACTTTTTGGTTTACCGGTATATTCTGTGACGTCAAAAAATATATTATGCAAGTGTTCATACTATAAGTCAAAACCGAATAAGGTACACATCATATTTACGTATACGAATAAATCGTTAAAAACAATTCATGAAACCGTGCAATTATGAAAGCACAGGCAAAATAGCAATATAAAAACTTTTATAGTGAGAAAGATAATATACAAAACTTGCCTACATTTAAATAGTTTTAAATAATTAAAAACTATAGTGATGTGATTTGCCAAAGCACGTACTCGCGTATTATAAAAAAAAAACGAAATCATGAAATTTAAGAACACTACAATATTTGATTCTTCATACTTACATTATTAAAAAAACACACCAAATCAGATGAGATCCTGGATTAACCAGTTTCAGAGTGAAAATTAAGCAGTGCACAACGCATTAGACATTATTAAAAAAACACAGGCTGAATAAGCTAGAATGACCAATGATGTCAATGTGAAAAAAAAAAGAAAAAAAAAAAAGAATGGGTATAGGACTCGGTCCCAGGAATTCTACTATCTTAAAAGACTATTGTCCAAGCTGAGAAAAATATGTTATTTTCACTATAGCTAAGTAGACACAGCCGTTTTATATTAAGTATTATATATATTTTTTATATTGTTATACATATAATATTATGTTGTGTTTATTGACACCACTGGCCGTCGACTAATGTGCGAATTGAGGGGTTGGTTATTGAAACGAATATATAACTAGACGGTACATTATGCATTTTATTTCATTCACTTATATAAAAACAATCTGCGTCAGAGTAGGCTGAATGGTCAAATATTTTTGCCTCAACGAACTTCGCTTTGGAGCCCGAAGGCCTATTTTAGTCAAATCTGGGTAGATTTGACAGACTGAAACGAAAAACTTAACGAAAACTGAAATCCCATATTGTACCAATCATTACGTACATATTTTGGATCTCTGCCTTTTCGCCCAAAATTGTTCAGCCGATTATCACTTGCCAACTAACGTTTCGCAGAATTTTATTTCGCAGAATAATCATTTGCCAACTTGTGATATAATTTTGTTTTATTTCCCAACCTCACAGTTGCCAACTTTACGTTTGGTCTTCCATTTATTGTCGCAGTTCTAACCTAACCGATGTAGCATATTTAAATGCCCTGTGTAGTGAAATAAAAGCGATTTGGTTCTGGCACTTCGCCGGCCGTTGTGGTCGCAGTTCTAACCTAACCTAACCAGCCATTGTTTCAGTTGACGTGCATTGTTTATCAGCATACTAACCTAACCTAACCGATTCCTTTCGATTTCACCTGAACTTCCCGAAACATCACCTGAACAGACGAAACGTTATTTGTCTAAAAGTTGTCTGGCCTAATAATTTGACCAAAGATAAATGCCTCAAACGTTTTTTGTCATTACAATAATCAGCTTAACAATAATTCTACCAAATGAAACGTTGTCTTACAAAAAATTTACAATCGTTAGTCGTCAAAGTGAAAAATAGGCGAAACGTTGGTTGGCAAGTGATAATCGGCCAAACAATATTCGGCGAAAAGGCAGGATCCCACATATTTTACTTCGGCAACATACCTGAGAAATTACTGGTTCAGGAGATATTGAAGCTCAAAGTCATCATACAATTTTCCAATAAGATACAAAACGCTGCAATTAGCGCGCCAATTTGTTCTATAGATATGGATAAGTAAGTATCTCGAGCGTTGCACGGTTGCGCTTTATAATGCGCCTTAAAAAATGTGTCTACTTAAAAAATTGCCATTAGCCATAAGTTGAAATGAGTGAAAATAATAAACCGATATGTACCGTCTAGCTATATAAACAAATGTAATAACATTGGTGTTCGTCGTACATAGTTCACTAGAGTCTTTAGGGCACTTCACTCGCGTTAGCCTTCCCGCTTGATGCTCGGCATCTGTGGCGGCGGCTCGGCTAGACCCTTCACCTGAAACGGAAACAAAATGGCGGTTAATAATTAATAAATAAACTTAGAAGGAAATTAAAAACTTGTATTATAATGAGGCAGGCTAGTGGATTAACAGACTGCTATAAGGAGGACTTCATTAGGCAAACGCTGCCTTTTTTCAACGTGTTCTCATCATTTATTTTCAAATTAAGCTGTTTTGTATTTTATATTATATAATTAATAATTAAAGATCAAAGACTGGTTTCATTTCAACGCAATGATAAGGCATCAAACCCAAAACCTTTCGGTTATAACCCCAACACCATTTCCTATAAACATTTTTTTTTACACCAATATGGTAATGATACTAAATAGACTCAAAATATCGTCTGGAGCATACCTGTCAGCTATCTGACATAATGAGGCACCCACATGACTACAGGTTCCGTACGTGGTAACATAGACCGGGTAATAATAATAATATTCTACCACATTCACACAACACCATCTAGTCCCAAACTAAGCAGAGCTTGTACTATGGGTACTTAGACAATGGATAAACATACATATATTACTATTTTTTTTTTGTAAATACATACATAATATACATAGAAACACCCAGACCAAGACAAACATTCATGTTCATGCACACAAATGTTTGACTTGAGCGGGAATCGAACCCGCGACCTTCGGCGTGGCAGTCGCTTACACTCCCGCTGCGCCAACCGGTGGTCGACATCAAATAAAACTAGACACAATTTAGAATTGTGAGCAGAAAATCACGCTCAATACCTATAACCTCGAAGGCGAGCAACTAAATTGCACTTAGCAACACATCTCAGAGCGGCGGCCATTCATGACATATTACAAAATGATCTAACCATGACACATTGAGAGAACGAACAATAGAGCACACCACACTAATAATTGTACACATATTGAATCATAGTCGCATCATCTAAACTTGTTCAACATAATATAATAATAACTAGAGGATGCCAGCTCGGGAATGCAATCTCGTCGATCGAGATCTCGCGAGATCTCGGCCTTTTTTAGCGAGATTTATCTCGGTCGAAAAAAGGGCGAGATCTCGCGAGATTTACGAGATTGCACTCAAGCATAAAAACGTCTTATTCGAAGCGCGAACTGACACGGACGGATCGCCATCTGTCGGTATCGGCATTAATAAAAAATGAAATGAATTTATTCGAGTCCGGGGGGTCAAAAGGCAAACTTTCGCAGTTCGTGGATGTCTGCCTGCGAACTGCGTTTTCAATTAGCGTTGAATCCGAAAGGGCCTTCTCAGCGGCTGGTTATCTGGCCAACAGAAAAGGAAGCCGTTTAGCAGACGATTCCTTGGATATTTTGTGCTTCTGAAGGAGCTACTTTAAAAATAATTCGTAATAATGGCTTGTGATTTGAATTGAACGAATCTTTCCTTTGATTGGTTTATTTTGTTGATTAGGATCTGTAATTTCTAATAGTCTGCCTTATTGGTATATTTTCTTAATGAATCTGTAATATCTAAAAGGTTGACTGAGTAGATATAGTTTTATTTACCTAGTTAATACCTCGCGAGATCTCGCTTGAGCCCAAATCTCGCGAGATTTGCATTCCCTAATGCCAGCAGTAACTGCATAAAAATCGTGTATCATAAAAAAAAAAATATTGTCAGGTAAAAACCCATAGATCCATACCTTCAAAACTAACATACATACAATAACTTTGTTATCTGTATATTATAAGTACGGAATTCATTAAATAAAATTATTTATAAATTTGGCGTCTATGTTCCTTGGGGACCGTAGGGGTGCACTAACAAGGGATTTCCAGAAATTCTTACAGGTTCGGGAAGTGTGTATGCATGGGTATCAAAGAGGATTCGAATGAAAAAGTACTCATTCCTTTAAACAACGGTGGTCTAACATTCATACTAGCCTGATAGCCTCATAGACGGTCATCAACCCTAATCGATTTTCTAGCCACTACTGAGAGTCTACATAGCAACCTACACGATAGAATTATATCGGGTTACCTAATCAATGAAATTCCAATACATCAACACAAAAGTTACCTAACGATGAACATAATAATGCGTAGGTTTACACCCATATCATCATCATCAAGCCTTGCTTATATCTGACCTACTGCTGAGCAGAGGCCTCTTCTCACCATGAGAAGGGCTAGGCCATATTCCACCACACTGACTGGCAAAATGAGCAAGCAGACTTCATACGTCTTTCGAAAAGATTAAAACCTAAAAAGACGTGAATACAAAATACTTAACACAAAATCTACTACTCGACTATCACCTGTTTCTAATATAAAAGAAACTATTATTAAGAAACTATTGGGCGCAGGAAGCTGAAATTTGGCATGTATGTTCCTTGGGGACCGTAGGGGTGCATTAAGAAGGGATTTCCCGAAATTCTCACGGGATCGGCCAGAACGGATAAATAAAAAAAAAATGCAGGCGTAGCTGCTGGCGTCCTCTAGTATCCTATATTTGTCTCTAGTACCTAAATCTATGGATAGATAGAATATTGAAAACGGGACTTACGACCTCAAAGTCGTTTAAAAGAATAATTACAAGCATACGCCAGATTACAGGGTTACCGGTTAACGACCTATGCGTGAAAATCAAAATAATAGTTGTGGAGAAATGATAACATGCAATACATTGAACAACTGGTTTGTACTTGTACAGTTAAGCAAACAAACAAGAATTGGATATTTGAGTAGTCTATATAAGAGTGAATATTTGAGTATCAAATACACGTAACCCGTAGACAATGTTTAAAATTTTCGCGCAAAAATGTAGTAAAAATAATGGCCCCTGTATGACTGTTTTATGCATACGAGAAGCGTTTTGAATACTCGTTATAAGATACCTAGCCAATATCGATTTGAAACAATTAAGATACTCACCAAACAAAACTCTACAGTATAACCAGAGCATGAAAAACCTAGCCGTGTGGTTGACGGCATAGAATACAAGTGTCACCACCCCCTATCTTCCCGTGGGTGTCGTAAGAGGCGACTAAGGGATAACACGATGCAAATACCATCTTTGCGTAGAGATGGAACACTCGACATCAAACCCTATACGACTGCCTCGTTATTCTCGTGGCATAAATGTGCGCGTGGGATCGGGAGGTGCCGGGTTCGATTCCTGGGTCGGGCAGTGTTATCGGGTTTTTCTGTCACGAAATTCTCAGTAGCAGCACGGAGTCTGGAAATGTGCCCGGTACGGCAATAGGCTCGCCCCTTATTACGTGGGACTAAAGTATATCTGGCGAAAAGTGGGTGTAGAAATACACCTCTGCCTACCTCTTCGGGGTTATAGGCGTGAGACTATGTATGTATGTATGAAAAACCTTATTCCAGGCCATCATGCCATATTGATATTGGGATGACGACCTTTACTAAAAAACTACTTGACTGTTCAAAGATCAGGCGGCATGGAGTCAATTTGATAGGTTTGGGAACTGATGTTCTATTTATGTTTTTATAACAGTTCAGGCGTGTTAATAAAACGAGGTGTAAATCTGGACTGCATATAAAATAAACTTAAAAGATGAGAATTGTGAAGATGACACTTTACACTTACATAGCTATGCACGTGCACTTAAATAGTATGTTTGTGTGTCCCTACAATTGGCAAAAATAAAAAAACCGGCCAAGTGCGTGTCGGGCCACGCGCAATGTAGGGTTCCGTAGTTGCCCATAATGACTTGCTGCAGTATTAATGTACAACAAATCCGACTGTTTATTTTGCTGAAAAAATAATTTTAATAACACTATTATAAGAACCTAAGTTTTGTTTAGAAAAATACTAGGTATGTATCCAGTTATGTATTGTAAACATAAAATGTGGTTTCCAAGACATACTACTACTATACATACGTAGTACCGTAGTACATTACATACTAAAGTACGTATATCTTTAAGATTAAGCCAGCGCGCCCAATGTAAACTCACAGAAATAGGTATTTATAAGTTAACCGATGATTACTCGTAAACTAGTGATATCTACTTAGCCGTGATAGTTTTCCTTTTAAATTCGTTATATGTACTACATTTGCGATTTTTTTCACCTCTTCCAAATTAATAGTTTAGCCGGCAGAGGGGGGGGACACTTGAGTCTAACAATTTTTTTCACTTCAAAGCTTGATATTTGACAAACCAATCACTTGATCGAAAAATAATTTGAGCAAACTAATAATATTTTTTTAAAACCTATCTAATGATACCCCACATGATGGGGCACTCAACCAGAAAAAAATTCAACCCCACTATATATGTAGGGGAGATACCCTTAAATAAAATATTTTCCTAAATTTTATTCTACAGTTTTGTTGCAATATCTTATGTCTATATTCATGCCAAATATCAGCTTTCTAGCACCAGGCGTCATTGAGCCAGGCTGCGGACGGACAGACGGACGGACATGACGAAACTATAAGGGTTCCTTGTGGACTACGGAACCCTAAAAAAGGCTTTACGAGGAACTGTGAGATGGTAGTACTCCCCGGTGAAACCGGACCATTCATGCAGAAATCAGGTAGACTCTACAACCTAATAAATGATGACGGTGGTATGGTGTGGTAGTATGGGCTGTTTCTGTAACTCCACGTCCTGGCGTGTATTTGCGCACAGATGGGAATAAATGTTGTTAGTCGAGTAAATGTTGATGAGTGTTACCTTGAGCCTGGCGGCAGTCTTGAGGAAGGCGGGCAGTTGTTCCTGCGACACGTTCACCTCACCCGCGTACATGAACTCCAAGATCGCCTGGAGGTGCAGGTACGAAACGTCCTTCAAGATGATTATGGGATGCTTCGAAGGGTTCTCCTGGAAAACATACATTAATGGTACAGAGAGGCAAATACTTGGAGGTGTCCCGCAAAAGTCAAATGTATTTTTAGAAACTGAATTTTCGCTTTTAAAATACATGTCATATTTTCGGTTTTATGTTATGTGCCTTCGTTAATAAATATTCCATAGATAGATACCTACACACTTTATAGCACACCAAGACAACTTAAAACAGTACACTAGAGGATACATGTAGATACGACGATTTTTATTTTATTTTAAGACTAGCTTTCGCCCGCGGCTTCGCCAGCGTGAAATTTTAATAAAGGGTAGCCTATGTACTCCCCCGCGTTTCAGACTACTCATGTCAAATTTCATCACAAACGCCTCTGCAGATTGGCCGTGTAGCATATTATATAAACAGATTATACTTTAAAATTACTTTTGTTTTCATAATCGTCGAACTTCTGGTAAAGATTAGGATGTAGGTATAGGTATTATTGAAGTTATGAAGAGCTTATATACCTACTGAAAATAACAGCAGCAAAAATTAAAACTGAAAGCATTACCACAAAGTACATAATTATTATCAGACCGTGCCTCCACCCCGCTCTGCTTAAGCGCGACTCATAGTTTTATTACAATAAAAATTATGTAGTTAGGTTATGTACTAAAAGCCAAAAACTAATTCGGTAAGTTCTAGCTACCAGATCGCACCAATCTGCTCATCAATCTGGGGTATTGATCAGACAAATATAAAATCGTTGGGCAAGTGAAATTGCTATCATAATGTTTACTCTGGCTACGCTACACCCAAAACACATTTTTTTAGTTATTTTATTTTAAAGTTGTTTGTTTTGTTGTTATTTGATACTTCTCATTCTATTTTCATAGTGAGCCCTTTTCTACCAATCAAGCCCTGTCATTCGATACCCATATTGAGGTATTTGTGGAAAATAGATAATCTGCCATTTTGTGGCGGCGGCCATCTTAGATTTTTCAGAGTAAGCTCTATTCTACCAATCAAGCCCTTTCATTTGATACCCATATTGAGGTATTTGTGGAAATTAGATAATCTGCCATTTTGTGGCAGCGGCCATCTTAGATTCTTCAGAGTAAGCTCTATTCTACCAATCAACCCCTTTCATTTGATACCCATATTGAGGTATTTGTAGAAAATATGTAATCCACCATTTTGTGGCGGCAGCCATCTTGGATTTTTCATAGTGAGCCCTATTCTACCAATCAAGCCCATTCATTCGATGCCCATATTGAGTTATTTGTGGAAAATATATAATCCGCCATTTTGCGGCGACGGTCATCTTGGATTTTTCATAGTGAGCTCTATTCTACGAATCAAGACCTTTCATTTGATACCGATATTGAGGTATTTGTGGAAAATAAGTAATCCGCCATTTTGTGGCGGCGGCCATCTTGGATTTTTAAAAGTAAGCTCTATTCTACCAATCAAGCCCTTTCATTTGATACCCATATTGAGGTATTTGAGGAAAATATGAAATCTGCCATTTTGCGGCGACAGCCATCTTGCATTTTTCATAGTGAGCTCTATTCTACGAATCAAGTCCTTTCATTTGATACCCATATTGAGTTATTTGTGGAAAATAGATAATCCATTGTTTTGTGGCGGCGGCCATCTTGGATTTTTCATAGTGAGCTCCATTCTACCAATCAAACCTTTTCATTTGATACCCATATTGAGGTATTTGTGGAAAATATGAAATCCGCCATTTTGCGGCGACAGCCATCTTGGATTTTTCATAGTGAGCTCTATTCTACGAATCAAGTCCTTTCATTTGATACCCATATTGACTTATTAGTGGAAAAAATAATCCACCATTTTGTGGCGGCGGCCATCTTGGATTTTTCATAGTGAAATCCATTCTACTAATCAAACCCTTTCATTTGATACCCATATTGAGGTATTTGTGGAAAATAAGTAATCCGCCATTTTGTTGCGGCGGCCATCTTGGATTTTTCATAGTAAGCTCTATTCTATCAATCAAGCCCTTTTATTTGATACCCATATTGAGGTATTTGTGGAAAACATGAAATCCGTCATTTTGCGGCGACAGCCATCATGGATTTTTCATTGTGAGCTCTATTCTACGAATCAAGTCTTTTCATTTGATACCCATATTGAGTTATTTGTGGTAAATAAATAATTCGCCATTTTGTGGCGGCGGCCATCTTGGATTTTTCATAGTGAGCTCCATTCTACCAATCAAACCCTTTCATTTGATACCCATATTGAGGTTGCTGTGAAGTAATATGTGATCCGCCATTTTGTATCGGCGGCCATCTTAAATTTACAATCATAATATTATCTTTTAATCTTGACGACATTATGAGTGTATACCAAATAGTAGATCAATCTGTCATCAGGAGAGGGGTAACATTCCAATTACTAAATTTGAACCAACCAGACAAAGATAATACAGGATTTTTGCCGACTTGTTGATACTTTTCCCTATATTATGGCAACATTATAAAAAATCTTTATAAATTGTAGCCTATGTGTTATTCTGATATATAACCTATATGACTGTAACTATATGACTGTAAAGTTTCATCCAAATCCGTTCAGTAGTTTTTGCGTGAAAGAGTAACAAACAAACATCCATCCATCCATCCATCCATCCATCTATACATACATCTTCACAAACTTTCACATTTATAATATTAGTAGGACATTCTCCCTAACCCCAGGTTTCGAGCAATCCCTTCTTAGCGCACCACTACGGTCCTCAAGGTATATTTCACAAAATTCCCACGGGATCGGGCAGACACGGTTTAATTATAGGCGTAGCTGCCGGCTGCCAGCAACCTCTAGTCTCTTCATAAGAGTCTTGAGTCTATAACTTGTATTTACTCCAGTATTCAGAACAGAATCATGAGGCCGCGGCAGCGATAGCCTAGTGAAGAAACCAACAGACTGCAGAGGATATCGGCTTCGAATCCACGGCCCATACCACGGACTTTTCAGAAAATGTGCGTATTGAATTTTTAATTAGCGCTTGCCCAGTGCCTCGAAAAGCAAAGCCGCTCGAAAATCAATTTAAGCCGTCGGTCCCGGCTGTCATGAACATCTTTGAAAGTCGCTACGTCAATACCCAAAAGCAGCGATAGCCGAGTGGAGAGACCGACAGACTGCTACGCAGAGGGTCTCAGGTTCGAATCCTCGGCTCGCACCAATGACTTTTCGAAGTTAAGTGCGTATTTTGCGTACATATTATAAATATTATTTCTATAAATATTTATATTAAGTATGTGTGTATATATATATGTATATAATATATATTGATGTAGTTTATATATTAATTACTAAGACTGCTATATATTTTATTGTTCTTTATCATATATTAAATATATATATATTGTATGTATTATTTATGTGTATTTATTTATTTACTCGGCCTGTGAGAATACCAGCGTTGTAGTTTATACTGCAACAATAGCTGACGCAGCGCCTTATTCGTCCTCCACGTAACGCCACCATTAATAATGTACCTACTTATATCTTTAGTGTACCTCTAGTTTAAGTTTATTTGTTTGTTAAGTTTATTATTTTTAAGTGTTTCTTAAGTTTGTGTGGAGGTGCAAATAAAACATTTTGATTTCATTTCATATTATATTGTTAATTATCGCTTGTTAAAATGCCGTTCTGCGATCACTGACGGGTGTTGCTGATGTGGGACGGAAGACTGCCAACCTAAAGTGGGATTGGGCGGGCCACGTGATCCGGATGCATCCTAGCCGATGGGCGAAGATCGTCACGCAGTGGGTGCCGCAAGACGGGCGGCGGAAAAGAGGCAGACCCCGAAAACGATGGCGTGGCGATCTAGACAAATTTGACAGAGACTGGCCCAATTTGGCACAAGATAGGGACGCTTGGAGAAGTGTAAGGGAGACCTTTGCCCAGCAGTGGGACAACATAGGTTAACAAAAAAAAAAGAAAAAATTATCGCTTGCTAAACGGTGAAGGAAAACATCGTGAGGAAACCTGCATGTCTTAGAGTTCTCCATAATGTTCTCGAAAGACATGTGAAGTCTGCCAACCCGCACTAGGCCAGCGTGGTGGACTATGGCCTTCTCATAGTGAGAAGAGGCACGTGCCCAGCAGTGGGACAGTTTAAAGGGCTGATGATGACGTCAATACCCTCAAATGAACTGACACTAGTCTAAACCATAGAATATCGCTATCCCTTTGGGTTGGGGATATAAGACTGGCAGTGGCTATACATAGCTACTATTCTAGAAAAAATAATATTCAGTAAAATCTGCAAAGTTTGCAACTGTGATAACGCTAGGACATAGAGCATAGACATTTACATAGAGGCGCATTTCTTATGTGCGCTCTGTAGACAAACTTTCTGTGACCCATATTGCCGCTTGGCGGCGTGGCAGTCGCGCTGTGACAGCTGTCTCTACGAGTGCAAGAGAGATGAACGTTTCTCCTGTGTATCGTAACTACGAGAGCAAGAGAGACGGAGAACGACGCCAGCGCCGCCAACGGCGCCAACTACGAACTACACTGACGACAGTCGCCAACTCGCCACTTGGAATCGGCACACGAAATCCTTAAGAAATGCGTTTCTATATGTAGATCTGTCTGTCTGTGTTTGTCCGTGTGGTGACGGATTAAGAATACGAAATGTCACTACCCCATATCATCCCATGGGTGTCGTAAGAGCCGACAGAGGAAGCACATTATGCAGAGAACAACACTGCAAGAGAAGGAAAACTTGATACAAACCCTATACCAACCTGTTTGGCCAGCGTGGTATAGTAGGCCAATACCTCCTTTCAAAGCTTAGTCCAGCAGTGGACTATTAAAGGCTGATATGATGATGATGTAAATCTGTATTCATTGGCTAGGAGGACGATGATTCAGAAAAGAGTCAGCATTGCAATACCAAGTAGGTATTTTAAACAAGATCCATTGAAATTACTTGACAATTCACAATTAAAGTACAAGCAATAGTTTATCATGACACGTTTGGCGCGGTGTCGAGTTTCCCGCCTATTTGGTTCAACATCCTCCACTCTGTTTACACTTTCCGTATGCGCTTTATTGATATTTTACGTTCGTCAATGTAATTAAATACTTCAATAATGAAACAACGGGCATGTGTGTGAAATTATTGCGTATTATGCATGATAGTATGAAAGTATTTTAACATGGTAAACTGCTTCACTGATTTAGATGTCTTAGCTAAGTTAAGCTTAGAGAAGGACTAAGGATACATTGCCTCCTGAAAAGGTCTTCTTTTCGGTGGTATGCGTAGGGGCCATCATGCTATTATTATTAATATTTGATTGGCATGATGACTTTTGCATGGGGATTATGTATGCTTAAGATCAGGCAGCACGGAGTAATTTAGATAGGCTTCAGTAAAAAAAAATTATGCCAAAGCGGTCTAAACATATCGCCAGTGAGATGTCGAAAAACATTGCTTAATTCAGTGTGTAGTCCGGAAATGTTTCATAGTTGAGCTTCACCATATTTTAGTTCATCCGATTTTCATACCAAAATTTAAAAAAAAAATACATTGTGCAAGTCTGTGAAAGCGTTAGAACAATAGCGATGGGTGCGGGCGGCGCGCGGCGGGAGCATTTGAGGTGGCAGGCGTAGGTAGGCACAGCAAAATACACGAGTTGAAATGTGTTAGATAGGACAACGAAATCTTGAAGATTTTTATTTTTTTATAGTCTCACGCCAGTATCTCCGAAGGGGTAGGCAGAGGTGTAATATTACACCACACCCACATTTCGCCAAGAATTTTTAGGTCCCACGTAATAGGGGGCAAGCCTATTGCCGTTACCGGGCACATCACCAGACTCCGTGCTGCTACTAAGAATTTGGAAAAAACCCAGTAACATCTTGCCTGACCCGGGAATCGAACCCGGGACCTCCAATCAGCAGTCGCATACGCTATCCACTGGACCACGGAGGTTTGTTTTTGGTAAATTTATTATGTTTTGTAAAAAGTCATAGAATAAAAGTTGTTGATTAAGATGTTAGGAACATAGCCCTGAGAGGTTAACGGTGTTTTACAAATAACCTATACTTTCCTCAGGACTCATATTATTATCTTTTGGTAAAAGCCGTATGAAAAATAATACGGTAGTTTTTGAGATGATTGCGTTCATATACGCAGACAGGACAATAAGAAAATTTCATAATAGCACATATGCTACCTTATTGTGATAACCGACATACGGCAGATATCTAGTCAGTAAATAAGTATATAGTACGGATGATTCGAGAACCCAAGTCCCTAAGAGTAGGTATATACTATAGAAATTTACAAAAATAACTTTACAGTAGACAAGTATGAATAAATCATTATGCTGATAAATGTAACTCGTGTATTATCTGATGCATAATACTAGGTACGTGTGATAGATGGTTGGAAGGATATCGAATATAGCCTTACTTAGTGTAATGAGAATTAAAACATCAATCATCTGATCGAAATTCTATGGTCGGCCTTTGGAGACTAAAATAGCTGTCAATATTGATTACAAAGCTAAACTAAAAATGTGATAAGTATAACAAAAAAGGAGTAAATAGCAATAGTAGGGCAACTAACACACAGATGTTCACAAAGATTTGTCCCGGTTTGGGAATCGAACACACTACCCCTCGCTAAGCAGTCACTAAACACTAAACCAAAATTTTTTATCGTCTTAATTAAACGTTTTTTTTATAATAAGTATTCTACTTGACAGCAAAAAACTATGACGTCACTACGTCATATTTCATACAAAACCCTTAGCTAAAGTCGTTTTTGACATTTCATTAAAAGTGCTTGATTTGACTAGTTGGAAACAACCCTATTAAGTTACACCTAAAAGGGCTAAATAATACCGCAGAACGACTCACACATGGTCATCTAATCCCAATCTAGGTAGAATTTATACTATGGCGACTAAAAACCCGTTATGTAATATTATTTAGCGGGTCATACTCGCGATAATTAACTTATTTAAAAGTAAAAATATCTCGTTGGTCTCGCGGGATAAATGTGCGCGTGGGGTCTCGGGTTCGATTCCCGGAAAGTGATTGTTTTGTCCCGAAATTCTCAGTAACAGGCAACAGCACGGAGTCTGGTAATGTGCCCGGTACGGCAATAGCAGGGCCCTGTTTAATAAAGCTGACAATGCGACAAATATGTCAAAAAAAGACAAAATTGTAGAATTGTCGCTCTTAGGCTGTTTAATAAAAGTGACAAATATGTCAAAAATCAACAGGAGAAATCTTGTCATATTTGTCGTGTAAAATGCGTTTAATAAAACTCGACATATTATGTCAGAAAACCACGGTCAAAATATTTCTGACAATTGTCGGAGTCAGAGTCGTGACAATTATGTCGACTTTTGACATATTTGCAAATATTAGATTTCGCGACAGAGGGTACAAGCTCCTGTCAGAATTGTCGGACAATTCTACAAATATGTCAATATGTCATGACAATTTTCTGTTTAATAAAGCAGATTTGACAAGTTTTTCACGACATATTGTCACCTGTCACCTGTCGCTTAAAAAGTTTTATTAAACAGAAAAATGTCTGATTGTCGCGACAATCCGACATATTTGTGAATTTTCCACTATGACAATTTTGTCGCTTGCAAGTTTTATTAAACAGAAAAATTGTCAAATTGTCACTTTTTGACATAATATGTCGGACTTGTCGCATTGTCAGCTTTATTAAACAGGGCCCAGGCCTCCTTCACTCGGCCGTACCTACAGCGATAAGTGCCTACACTTTCACGCGGCTTCTACGCCGCGTCGTCACCGCTCGCGCGCAGGGCTAGCTAATAACGTTAATTTTAAAACTGAACAACAAAAATGTCTCATCACAAGTCTGGTGCAAATTATTGCTTATTTAACGGATGTGTGTCGAAAGCAACTTGAAAATTGGATTTATTTTACGAGAGCAACTTGAAAATTTTTTTTTTTTTTTGTTGAGATATCCCAACGATTATGATGTCAAATTAAAGATCTAGTTCAAAAACCATTTAATCTCTTTGAATCATGTAAATCGGTCCACGCGTTTAGGAAATAAGTAAGAATTAGTATAGTGAAAATGTAAACGACCAGAATTTTTGAGGTTTTTGTTTTACGAGCTCAAATAGTGGGATAGGATACTTATAGGATAATTATTTATCAATAGGTACGTGGTCAAGTAGGTGGATAGACGATGAATAAATATTATAGTAGCAGCCGCAAGTCGACAACCCTAGCGCGACAGCTAGCGCGCCACTCCGCGCCAGACAGCGGCAGCATTATATGTTAGAAGAGAGCGGCAACGGTTAGGTGAATATCGCGGTAGGCACTGAGTGCTTATGCGAGCTGAATTGTACTTTGTTGCTTAGTAGCAAGAGTCTTCCTCTTTGAGAAGTGTTGCTTCTGTATGTAAGTACTAATTATTCTGTGGCAATAGGCTCACCGCCTATTACATGGGACCTAATAATTCATGGCGAAATGTGGGTGCAATATTACACCTCTGCCTACCCCTTCGGGGATACAGGCGTGAGTCTATAAAAAAATATAAATAGAAATATCTCTATTATTTATAAATATTTCTTTTCGTTTTTGCTTTTATTCTCCTACTGTTTAAAAAAGTTAACCATCGCGAGTAAGACCCGCTAATTAATATTATATGATGTATACAAATCGCGAAAGTTTAAAATCGATTGAAAACCCGTTTTTGTGACCTTTGACCCAGAGTGTGAACCGAGTATTTTTTTTTGTCAGGGAAAGGTTTAGATTTCATGTATGATGGTGCTTTGAAAATGCAAATTTTTGTAACTTCACTCCTTATTTTTGTCTAATTTGACCTTATTTTTGTCTATATTCTTTGTAAGTATAAATAACATTTCAAAGTCAGTTATAGGCTAGCTAAGTAAGCATTTTTACGAAAGGCAAATTAACACATCAATGTGTTAATTTGCCTTTCGTTACATAATATTTTGTAACATACTGTACCTACTACAAGTTAAGTCATTGGCTCTGAAATGACCTGGTTTCAATTTCTTATTACTTACTTAAACCATGGTTGCGCTAGTTTTTAACTGTATATTTATAATTTTATATTACAACTAGCTTTTTCCCGCGGTTTCACCCGCGTCCTGAGGGAACTACTTCGCGTACCCGGTTAATTTAAAGCCTAAGTTACTCCTTGGTACATCAGCTATCCGCCAGTGAAAGTCCCGTCAAAATCAGTCCAGCCGTTCCAGAGATTAGCGAGAATAAACAAACAGGCAGACAGACAAACAAAAATTGTAAAAAATGTAATTTTGGTTTATGTACCGTGTATACATCTATATGCATTTAGTTAAAAGCGGTTATTTTAATATTACAAACTGACACTCCAATTTTATTTATGTGTATAGATTTCATAACAACATTCATTATCATCATCAGACTTGTATATAACCAGTCCCATTACTCCCATTGTTGGGCACAGGCCTCTTCTCACTAGGAAAAGGGTATCATAGTCCACAACACTAGTCTTCACACGACTTTCAAGAACATTATAGAGACCTCTCAGACATGCAGGTTGCTGCACAATGTTTTCCTTCAATACTTTTAACACATTCGCATCCTTACAATATTTTTCGCGCTTCATATGGCATCCCGCCATACATTGTACTAGTGAGCCCACTAGCGGGGTCCTCGGTATTACAGATGCGCCGAGTGAGCCCACGACGTGGGCCTGTGGCATATAGCGTGTACTGGTAACATAAAACCTCCTCGTTATAAGGTATATTAAGGCATATTTTTTTGAGATAAAGTATTTTCAGAAGTTTTCTAGTACCGTATGCTAGTTAGAACGTGCATAAAGAAAGATATGGGTAAGTAAACCAAATTTATTATTTTCGTTCTTATCATGAGACATGAATCGTCAACCTTTTTAGAAAGATCATATAAAATGAATAATTTTTTAAATATAAAGAATTTCACGGACTAAATTTCATATTTATTTTATTATTTATTTTTCAGATCAGCATGAGATTATCGAACGTGCTGATATCGAAACTCAAAATGATTTTCAATCTCAGAAAATAATAATAATAAGATCAGATACAATAGTTCGAAAAATCCATCAAAGGATATAACGTTACTTGAAATAATCAAACAGTGAAAACTAATTGAACTTCAGGGATAAATTAGATACCATTATTTTACCAAATAAAAGTATTAAAACGCAAGTCGGTTGTTATGATTTGAATAAAAATATGAGGTAATATAAGTTCCGATTAAAACTACAAAGTATTTTAAATTTAAATAATAGCTAATCTAATTGATTACTTATTATTCAAATTTAAAATCTAATCTATTGCCTATTCAAATTAAAAACATCCTGAAAATTTGGTTTCCGTGAATAACACTAATTGTATGCATTTATGCATGGTATCATTATTGTTTACCAGCCCTGATATACAACCCACGAGGAGGTTCCTTGGCATCTAGGAAGAAGCGAAAAATAAAACCTTAAATTTATGTTTACACCTAAAAACCAACACCTGCATTAAGTAGATCTGTTAAAAAAATATATAGTGGTAAAATATTTTTATTTTATATTGTGTATTTACAAAGAAAAATACATCTTTAACTTGAGCCCTCGGGGTGGGTTCTTGTGCTCTCAAATGCGAAAATAGAGAGCCCATGAGGTGGGTCCAAGGCAATCAATGGGTTAAACTTTAGCGACTTGTACACATCATCATCAGCCTGGCATAGTCCACTGCTGGATATAGGCCTCTTCAATAGCACGCCACTGAGCCCGATTTTCGGCTCTTCGTGTCCAGCCGCTGCCAGCCACTTTGCGTATATCGTCACTCCGGAGGCGGAGGGGGTCCTACACTACGTTAGCCAAGTGGCGGTCTCCACTCTAGAACACGACTACTCCAACGGTTATCGGTTCTGCGACAGATGTGACCAGCGCACTGCCACTTCAACGTGCTAATTTTCTGAGCTATGTCGATTACCTTGGTTCTCTGTCGGATCACTTCATTACGAATTCGATCCTTCAGAGAAACTCTCCATAGCTCGCTGAGCGACCTTAAATTGGTGCACTAGTCGCACCGTCAGTGTCCACGTCTCGGCACCGTAAGTCATAACGGGTAGGACGCACTTGTTGAAAACTTTTGTCTTAAGACTTTGCGGTAGGGATGACGAAAAGACTCGTCGGAGTTTCCTATATGCTGTCCAGCCGGGCTGTATTCTTCTGTAAGCCTCTCGAAGTTGTTTCTACCAAACTGCAAGGTTTGCCCAAGGTAGACCGTGCCATGGTCGAGAGATGACTCATGACCACTTTTGGTCCGGTTGGTTGAAACCGTAACTCTCTATGCAGCAGTCTATTGATATCAAACAATGAGTATACATTTTAATGGAAATTTGATAGCTTTTTGAGATTTGCTTTGACCTTTGAAATCTAGCATAATGTTTATAAAAAACAGATTATGTAAAAATAGATTTCTCAAACCAGTCTGATAGTTTCAAAGATCGTGACTATTATATGACGGAGATATAGATAGTAATTTTTCTATATTATCGCTTGCTAAACGGTGAAGGAAAACATTGTGAGGAAACCTGCATGTCTGAGAGTTCTCCATAATGTTCTCGAAAGACATGTGAAGTCTGCCAATCCGCACTTGGCCAGCGTGGTAGACTATGGCCTTACCCTTCTCATAATGAGAAGAGGCCTGTGCCCAGCAGTGGGACAGTATAAAGGGCTGATGATTATGATTTCATAACACAAACATGCCAAATAATTGTTTATAAATAGTACATTTCACACTTGACATTCAGATCAGCTTATTATCTAATCTAGAATGCCTGCCACCTGACCTCATGAGAACGTTAACTATACATACACGTTTTGGCAATTAAATTCAAGCCAATTTATTACCATTAATTTAATATTGCCGCAATGAATAATGATTTAGCATATCATTAAAAGATTTACACAATTATAGAAGGATAATCCACAAACCAGTTCCCTGTTCCTAGGATTTTTTGTTTGATAGCATAACCAGAGGCTCTATACTTTTATGTATACTAGCTGTTGTCCACGGTTTTACCCACGTTTTTTTGGTACCTTCACTACCAAAAGAGCGCCACCTACTGGGTCAAATTACGGCCTACATATAGCCCTAGGATTTGATCTTCCAGTGAAAGTCACATTAAAATAGGTTCAGGCGATTCAGAGACGACCCCGGAGAAACAGAAAGTCAAGACAAACTGACAAAATTAAAAAAACCTAAGTTTATAACTTTGTATTCTGTAACTAACTATGCACTTGAAAAACATAGATATGTTGAAATCACAGACCGACATCAATTTTGGTTAGAATATATGTTGTGTACATATTAATAAAATTCAAGTATCTGTCTATACTCTCTCGCTATATTGTCCATGTGGTGACGGATTAAGAATATGGAATTTCACCACCCCATATCATCCCATGGGTGTCGTAAGAGCCGACAGAGGGAGCATATTATGCAAAGAACAGCACTGTAAGAGAAGGAAAACTTGATACAAACCCTATACCAACCCGTTTGGCCAGCGTGGTATAGTAGGCCAATTCCTCCTTTCAAAGGAGAGGCCTAGTCCAGCAGTGGACTGTTAAAGGCTGATGATGATGATATGTTCTATAGATATAAATAAAATTCAAGTATCTGTATGTAGTTTCAAATGAGTAGTACATTTTCCCAAGTTCAACTTATTGTCAAGTTTTGAAGTGCTACATAATGTGAGCAGTTTTATTCGCTGTGCTAGCGGTGCCCAGACACAGGCTGGTTTCAAGAATATATTTATTGAAAATGTCTACTATACAAGAGAACAAGCCTATATATAGACCTGCTTGGCTATGGTTATTTTATCTGTGCATCATGGTTTCACTGGCCTGCCCTTTCTTTTATTTTGTTTAAGGTTATTAGATACTAAGTCTTACCTCTAATAAGCTTTTAAAGTACGGACTACACGCGGAGAGGACCATTTTATGTGCTTTACACGTCTGTCCTTCACATGCCAGCGTGACCTGCAACAAAGTATACATTAGTTAAAACAATAGGTACATGAAAAATATATTTATGTAAATTTTAATAAAATAAATATCCATATTGCTGATAACTATACAAGCGTTCTAATCAAAGGATAGGAAAATACTAGAAGATTTAGTGCCTAGGTTTATACATACAGCCAATATTAATTGCATTTATCAAGACCAAAACTTTTTTGAAATTGTTAAGCTTGCCTCGTACACTATTTTTTTAAATAGCATTTAATTTTGACAATTAATATGTAACATGTATATGATTCAAAAACCTGTAATCAGTGGAATAAAATCCAAATTCAAAATTTTGTTAGCAAAATTAACATAATATTGTCTCTCAATGTCACAAGTCTATTGAAAAATGGACTTGATAATAAAGACAAAGATAGGTAAACTAACATGGAGTATTTCAGATTTATACTGCCTTATTATAAGACACACTTTTCGCAGGTAGTGAGTGCATGCAGGTGGCTCAAGAAAGGTGTGGAGAGCCTTTTATTAGGTTTATGTCCAGTTATGTGATGAGACAATGATTACATTTAGTTTGAAGATCAGTAAAAGTTAACCAAAATGTAGGTAAAGCCTTTATCAATAAATTTTTTTGGAACAAGTGTTGCATTGAAGTTAATAAAAACCCTGTTTAAATCCAGTACTTAGTATGATATTTTATTTTCATTACGGTTTAGTTATTAGGCCTGATGCATTCTTAAGAGAATACAGATATACATTTGTGTCTGTTTCATATTAATTTATCTAAGATGCTGTTAATAGTATTGGTCCTAAGGACTGTTTATTATATAAATATGCAGTTCACATATCCCCCGGATAAAATAAAATATAAAGGAATTTCTATACAACTACACTGTACTTTGAAACTGTAAAAGATTGAAATTCAAATCAATTGCTAAATAACAACACAGGAGACAAGCAATGAGTGTTCAGATTACAAATTCTTCTCCATGCAATTGCAGATAGATAGAAAATTACTTTTAACACATATGTCCTTGATGTCTGTTCTTATTTCAATAGCAATTGTACAGATACATGTGCTGGAACCTAGGGGACTTATTAGACGCCAAGACACATACTACAAACAAACATTTAGGTTATAAGCGATTGTTTGTACACAAATATATAAATTACTCCGTCGTACTCACGTCTGTGAAGCTCTTTTCATCCCTCAAGTGCCTGAAAGACGTCACCATATTCGTCTGGAAGTCGTTCCATTTGAGGAAGAATTGTTGATCACCCATTTCGGCAAATTATTACACTGTAATACATAAATAAACTATTGTAAACTATACAAAACCCACACTCACGGTAATAACGGTAAAAGTACAACCGATAGCAATGTTCTAATCACACTTTTTAGATAAAACCTTCATAATAAAATAGTGCACTTATATTATAGTTTACCTACGTCACTAACTGCAATAGAAATGATGCTTACCTACGAACACTTAGTTACAATAATAATTTTCAAATTTGGTCCCTGCAAACCAACTTGGATTGATGTACAAGGGCACAGTGTATTATTTCGAAACTATCACTAAAAGTTAAGCAATTGAAATCTCAAAATAAAGACGCTGTCTCGCATAAATTAGCGACTTCTTTCTATTTCTTGAAATTCCTTCATTCACCTAGTCGGTGTTGCCAGGGCGATAGTTTCCATTTCCATTTTTGCAATATGTGCAACATGCAAGGTAAAAATAAAATTGTGCATATTGATCTTAACAAACAGCGCGTGTTTGATATATAGGTTGTAATAGGCACTTACAATTAAAGTTCATTATTATTGTGATTAAGTTAGTATGATTACAGGATATGTAAACTTTAAATCATGACGATTTCTTTATTTTTCCACATATTTCCCCTAGGAAGTTTAATTATATTATATGATTCACTTGCATGCCGAAACTTGAATACGTCTGTTTCCATTACCTGATAACGTGAAATAAAAATCTTGATAACTCGTAGATCTAGTAAAAGCTGGTTTATTTGATCTAGATAAAATTAAAAACAATAATCGTCGGTTTTGACACTTTTGACATGCGTCAATGTCATGAATGTAATAGCCATTAATAATTAAAAATGCGAAACATCACGGGTAAAGTAGTAAAGCTGGTATCCCCACACATTCATTGGCTATCGTCGTTCATTCGTACAGAAATGTTGAGATGCGTTCATTCATTATGAAAATAGTTAACATTTTTATTTATCGAAATCTGAAATCTAACTGTTTAATAATATAATATTTAAATATAAAGTATAAATGATTGAATTACTTTTAATACAAAATAGTTATACTAACTGCAATATATATTAAAAAAAAATGTTAATAGTAAAGTATTCATTCAAAAATGTTAGTAGGGCCATCTTGTGGTGAGTAGCTGCTTCAACTAAATGAAAGCTGCCATCTATAAGTACATAATTATGCCAGATTTTATATTACACTCTAAAAAAGAACTTCGCAGTTCTTGCAGGGTTTTTATACAAATAATGTTTTGATTCAATATAAATTAAAAGTTTTCACCGAGCATAATAATTACTACCACGTAACTTTTCAATTGTAATCAAGCCTGTACACAACGTAGATTCTGTTCGTTGAGTTAGTTCATCAAGTTGCCGCTAGAGGTACTTTAAACAAATGTACGGTTTGCAATGTTTGCATATTCATAAAGATTGATTTTGAGTTAAAGATCCCCAATATGCCCAATAAGTATTACTTTTCCCCACGAGTAATCTAATAGAGTGTAGATTTTATTAGAAGACCCTAATTGTATAATTTATTTGCTTTTTATATTACCATGGCTTATTTATTTAGGTAACCATATATATTTTTGTAATTTGACACTTATAAGGGAAATAAAGATAATAAGTACTTACACTTTTTGTAAATACTTAATTAGCGCTTGGTCCGTGCATCGTAGAACACGTTACGCCATCAGTCCTGACTGTCATAAAGATCTTTGCCAGTCGTTAAGGAGTCACTAATAGAGTCATCTGAATAAACTGATACCTACTAGTCTAAGGCATGGATTATCAAGATCTCCTTAGGTTGCGGCGGTCAGACAGACAATCGCTCTGTGGAAAAGCTAATATTCAGTAAACCCGGTAAGATTACTAAGCGGACCCCGCTTAAAACTGAGATAACGCTAGGAGGATGATATCTGAAGCTTTTTGTAAACTTCGTAACTATGTTATTTCTATCTTACTCAGAACGTATGCACTGTTAATTAGCATGGCCTTCGATAGACATTTAGGTATAGATGCTTTCCCCCCCGTGGGATCTCCACCTTGTCGTGGTGGGGAGGGGGGCTCAGTAACCGTGGTTAGGTCACCCACGGTGAAGCTAAGCGAGATCTCGGGAGTAGACGCTCCGCGTGACGGATGCCTGCGCAGGATGCGTCCAATGGTGCGGGTGCGAGTTCTTCTGTCCCTCGCAGTCGGGCGCGGTCGCGGGAGGAGAGGCGTGTCGGTGTTGCGTTGCCGCGCGCCCTATCACCCGCGACCAAATGGGGGCGCACCATCGGTGCGTCGCGGTGGGGCCGCAGAGGAAGAGGAGATGCGGTGTTGCGTTGCCACCCTCCCTATCCTCTGCGGCCGCTGGGTGTTTTCCGATTCATGGGTACGTGAGGAACACGGGTTGGTTTTTAGTCAGTAAGAGCCTGACAGTCCCCTTCGCCCTTCTCCCATCGCGAATCCATGAGGATATTTCAACCCGATAAAAAAATAGGTATAGATGCTTTATCGGTGTTACGTTTCTGCAATGAATTATATAGGTAGGTACATATTTATTTTGAGTTGTACGTTGTCTGGTATAGATAATACCAATTTTAAATTACACATTGCAAATTACCACGTCGTATCAAAAGGTTGAGCAGCTCGCACTAGAAATTAGCCAACCCACAATATTTAATCCTAGAAGTACGTCTTTGTTTCAAAAGACGTACTTCTAGGATTAAATCCTTTCTCGTGACTACTCGTGAGGGACTTTACAAACACAATTAGATAAGACACTGTGAACTCGTGGGGATCGAACCCACAAAACTCGGCGTAGTTCCTAACGGCAACCGAGTAAACAACTACACCCTTAATACTGTTTTTATAGGTAATATAATGTGTTTATGAGGTAGAAAATGAAAGAATTTGTTTATTTTAATAATACACCATTATTTATTTGACAAAAAACCGTTTTTAAAACGACACTCATATTGCATAAAGAAAGAGAGGCGAAAGGTGAATCATAACATCTTATATTAAGTATAATTGTATGATAATTACTATTAAAATCATGCGTAATAGTTATTGGTAAAATTTATTTTAACTTACTTATCCCAGAGCATATGTCTAAACACACGAACACTACATTTAAAAGGCCAAGCGGTGTTGCCACAATATCCTTATAATTAATTATCTTAATTATTCTTACTAGTAAGTACGAGATTACTACCTATTTGCTAATTATAATTATGTAACATTATTTAATGTTATTAAAACGACGCAACTCATACCTACTGGCCGTTACTGGACGAAGCAAATTATACAAAAAACAAATCCAAATAAATATACGATACAAATATCAAAATCATTCCCTTTTTTTCTAACTATAATTGACATTAAGCAGGACTCAGTTAAATTAATACATACACTTAATACTAAAACTTACTTTGGTATTATTTATCAAATTATAATTTAAGAAAATTCACATCTATATCTGAAATTTTCAAGAATATTTAATAATATACGAAGTTGACATTGAACCCGGTCTTAAGGAAAATAAAGTCTTTCTTTTACAATCTTTGGATTTGGGACAATTTTTTTATTCCAAAAACTTCGTTTTGCTCAAGACCGTCATTCAGCCCTTTAACATTATACTTAATATATTATACATAATTATTGCTTAGAACCGACTTCTATAGGAAGTTGTCTAAAAGAGCATATAATTGTTAAACCCCTACGATAATTACTGTAATAATCCTTATATAGAGCTACTATTAAAATATATTTGGTATATAGTTCAGCATTACAAATATACAAAGCACAATCGAACTTAGGTATATTCTAGCGTATGATTCGTCAATCCTTTACGGAGACTGTAACTTAATACTACGATAACTACCCTAACAGGTTCATAACCCACAAAGAAAATAATAATATTGCTGCACCGATATTATACCGATAAAATAATCAATAAAATAAAAACTCGATATACATTTTTGAATGAAAACTAAATATTTTATATCAATTATAGCTCCCAGTCTGGTAAACGAATTGCCACCGAAACCTTTAGAAAACATAACGTAATACTAATTTATTCAGAATTTATATTAAGTATATAGTTACCTAAGAGATCCTAACCATCTTAAATTCTAGACTACACTAGTCTTTGTCAATAAAGAAATGCCATGAATTTGAGCAAACAAAACATTATTTAAATTATTTTCGAAAAATTGGGACTTTACACCCATACTAAAGGTTTAACCCTAGAATTAGACATTAAGACGAAATATTAGCATTAAAAACTGGCATCTGCCCCTTGAATTAAAACGCTATGTACACTGTACTTAGATGTAAAATATTTAGACATTTATATTAATAAAGAAAATAGTTTTAGCAGTAATAGACAGAAGGAATATTCAAGAAAGTATAGTAAAGACAGCTTAGTTTTACAGCAGTTACAGAATTATATTATTAAGGGTATAAGAAACTGATGCATAGATGCTTAAAACTATTCATTGGTAGTATAATTTGAGGTCTATCTATAATCTTATAGTAGTCTAACCAGTAAGCGAATTTAAACGACATTTTGGTATTGTAGCTTAGAATAAAGAAAAAATCGTTTTAAAATTGACTAGATTAATTTTGGGCTTGCGAAAATAAGATTTTTTTGGCTGAATTATTACTAACATTGGTTGTATAGTACATGAAAGATATGAAAATAGTTCGCGACTAGATGGAAATGCAAAATTGATTGGCTCCTAGCTCTGACAGCTTATCAGCTAATGTGCATTAAATACGGAGTAAACGTTCGAACGTGACACATTTTACTGTCTTTTAGATAAATATTCATTAAAATAGCTACTATTTTATGTGCACGCAGTAATAATTACAAGTTTTCTGTGTATGACGCTACCCTGTTGGGTAAAAGCGAATTTTAAAACGACAGTAAAAATACGTTTGTCGATATATTATTTTTCAAAGACAGTAAAATGCGCACGTTTTTACAACTGTACATTATGGTACTTAGAAACCGATTCTCGGCCTACCCTAGGTGCTAATATAAGACCATGAGTATATACTTACAACTAAAATCAATATACAGTGTACTTTTCCAACTGGCACTAAAGAAAACTTCGTTGTTGCTCACCCACATTTTAAGCTTAAATGGTACAATAAGGCTTCATAGGACGGTTCATACTTTATAATAAGGCAGCTAAAGGCACCTAGTTAAACTAGCAAATATTTGAATAATTATTTACATGCTACCACATTCAATGCCAAAACGGCCGCACGAACGAGCCTATTCGATGCTAAATGGCATTTAGAGTAATTTTAAATATACATTCGTTGAAGCTTCACTTTGGATACATTTTAAATAATTTAGAACTAGATTTATTTACAAACCGTACTTTAGTAGTACGTCTATTCGTTGCTAGATGGCGTTGTACAGTTGTTGACAGCATTCGACGTTTGAATTTGCAACGGTATTTTTAGTCCTCGCGGCGCTAGTATTAGTCTAGCGGGAGTTACGAGGACTAAAGCGTACTCTCATTTGTTCACTCCGAGGATTTTAGCTGCTTCGTCGGCTGAGGAAAGTAGTTTATTGATGGTTTTGTCAGGAATACCAAGGAGTTTGCCGATTAAGTCACTGTTTTCCACGTCGTTTTCGGCTTCGGAGGAATACTTGCGTGACGTCATGTCCAGTTTGAGCTTTTTCTCGTAGGGTGCCGATGGCGGAGAATTGTTGTTGTTGACGTTGCTAGGGATCTCGCTACCAGAGCCGTCGTCGTCTTGGTAGCGATAGCTGTAAAGACGAAACAAGTGGCTTGTTAGCTTTTACTCTAACAAAACAACTTAAAGCTATTACATTGGGACCGAAACATAACTGGCGAAGTGTGGGTGTGTAATACACCTCTCGTCGGGAAAAAGGCGTGAAGTTATATTATGTTCATAAGTTACGTAAGACCAAAAATTTAGAACCTAGTGGTGTCTTCAACGTATATAGCGACATTACTTACCCATTAGTGACGTTCTCCTCAATCGGCGTATTCGGTGGCGAAGCCTCCTCATCATCAGTGATTTCGTCACGATGCTTCTTCCTGTGTCGAAGCATGCTGTGCTTCAGGGTGAAGCGTCGCCGGCAGAGGTCGCAGGCAAACGGCCGCTCGCCTGAATGGGTTCTCATGTGACGACGGAGATCCTCGGCTGACCAGAAGCGACGGACACAGAAAGCGCAGACCACCTGTAACAAAAATCATGAACGCTTGAAATTTACGTCATTTTTTTGAGTAAGCGGCGATAGCCCAGTGGTGTATGTAACGGACTGCATGCCGAGACTATTATATTTATCTCGAGTTCAATCCCCAGTTACCCCGGGCACACACCTCTGACTTTTCGTAGTTATGTGTGTATTATAAATGTTTATTATCGCTCTCTTGACAATGTGCCCGGTAGATGGCAATAGGCTCGCCCCATATTACATTGGGACCGAAACATAACTGGCGAAGTGTTGGTGTCTAAAAACACCGCTGCTTACCCCTTCGGGGATAAAAGGAGTTTTCGTTTTTGGAGTAAAAATATTTCAAAAACATAGTTGAGCAAGCAAGTATAAGTAATGAGTTCCAATGCTCACCTTTCTGTTAGCATGGTCAGGAAACTTCCCCCTCTCATCATCATCAGCGCTTTCGCTCCTGTCACTGGCCGCGTCCAGAGCTCCCTTATTCACCAACTGCTCATACTCCGCCGTATGACCAGTCGCCAAATGGTTCAAAGCCCCACTTCGGTCGCCAAAGGACGCTTCACACAGATGGCACTTAAAGACTAGACCACCTTCATTTGATTCTTCCACAACCTCCGGGTTTGGTGAGCCTGGTTGGGAGTCAGACCCGTGTCTTGAAGACATATGCTTCTTCAATGTTTCTAGAGAAGAAAAAGTGCTGGTGGGACAAGATGCACATTTGAAAGGTCTTTCAGGGACTGCTCTGTTATCGTTGACTGGTTGCGGTGGAGAAAGGTTGTCAGGGATTGGCTCCGCAAGAATAGCTCTAGCTGATCCTCCATGCTTTCTCAGCAAATGGCGGTCGCAATTTGACTTAGTGGTGAAGAGAAGAGGGCAGTGGGGGCATTTGAAAGGCTTCTGGCCAGTGTGTGTAAGCACGTGGCGACGTAATGATGACGACCATGGGAACTTTCGGTGGCAGTAGGGGCAGGAGACGCGGTTTGGTGCGAGACTGTAGGCTGACTTTTTCTTTGGTGGCTGCGCTGTATCCGTTTCAGACCTGGAAAGAAATAAATTTATATGTAAGTTAAAATCAAAACATACATTTGAATTATTCAATTATTTTCAGGTATATCATGATTCTTGCTAATAATAAAAATAACTTACTTATTTTCATCGCTGCCAGAGTTATTGCCTTCACTGGTGGAGGCAACCAATCCTTCCTCGTCTTCTTCCTCATCACTGCGCGTTGGCACAACTGGCACCGGCAGAGGTTCTTGATTCAGCAGAGGCATGGGGTTGGTGCCGGCGTCAGTCTTCTCACTATTTATGGGTACCGGTTTGTTGATCAAGTTTCCCGCAATCTTCAGGTCGAAGTCTTTGTTCATTTCTTGTTGGCATGTAGCCATCAGGATTTCTGCTGCCGCTCTACGAGCTGCCGTGTGGTCTTCAGGCGTTGTATCCATATCAGGCTCCTCATCGATCACTAGAGTATCATCTTCATCCTCCTCGTTGTCAGCAACTTCATCTGAATCCCTACGCACAGGCGATCGCTCTGACTGTTGCAGAGGCCTTTCAAGATGCCGAGCCAATAGCGCGAATTTCATGCGGTCGGTCAGTGAGTCAGGAGTAGGGTATGGCGGTGGAGCCCTAGGCGCCGGCCGTCGCACACTCCAATGCTGCGGATGTTGCTGCTTCACATGACGCTCCATATTAGAGCGGAGAGTGAATCGCGCCGAGCATTGAGAACAAGAGAAAGGTCTTTCTGTTCGGTATCGCCTTTGCTTCTGTTTAGGCATTAGCACACCATTTTTTATTACCATTTTGACCGAGTCGGTTTGAGGAACAAGAGTGTTATTCATAGCGGGGCGTGGAGATTCAGGGTGTGGTGATGGCTCAGGAGAAATAACTAGCGGCGGTTTCTGCTCTTCTTCTTCAGGTTCTAGCTTAGGCTGGGTTTCCTGTTCATTAGGAACAAGTCGGCCGCCAGACATGCTCAGTCCTCTAATAATTTCCTTCTGGATACGCTGTTTTATTTCGGCAAGTTCTTGTGAATCAGTTGGGTGAGGAAAAAACGAGGGTTGAAGTAAATATGGGGCGATAGGAAAGGACGGCGGTAATGGTAATCCAGGAATGCCGGGGACAGCGCCAGCGTAAAGTTGTGACAACTGAGAGGCATAATACGCTGGATCAATTTTAGGCATGGATGATTCGAATAGTCTCTGCTGAGCCAGGAGGAATCTTGTCTTTTCGAACGCTGATGCAGCAACACTGGCAGGGTCAGGCTCGAAGGACGGACGCGGTGGGGCTTTAGACTCATCAGAGTCATTATCACGTTTTTTCTTACTGAGATCAAGGACGTCGCAGCTATTGTTATCACTTGTACTCAAGTCTACGGGAGCTTCTTCATCATACGGCTCAGGTTGAATGTCGTTTACCTTGTAAGATATTTCTGGAGACCTGAATTCAGGTATCTGTGTAAGTTGACCGATGCCTTTTACTTTGATTCGAGGCGCAGGCTGTTCAGGGTCTCTTGGAGTCAAAGGTGATACCGGTAAGGATTTTGTAGTCAAGTTGGCGACCGGATGCCTATCTGTTATAAAGCTAGGAGTAAAGTGGGTCAATGGTGTATCACGACCAGTACTTTCGTTTCGCCTGTCCTCAGGTGTGTGGAACGCGAGCGACCTCTTAACTTCATCCCGAGCAAGTTTAGAGTTGACTTCATCATTATTTGGGTCTTCGGACGGATGGTAGATAATTGATCTTTTGACATCCTCCCTCGTTACTTTGGCGTGTCTATTTCTTAAGTGGCGCTCGCAATTAGCTTTAGTTGTGAAAGCATAATTACACACGGCGCACTCGTATGGCCGGTCACCATTATGTGTGCGCATATGACGCACCAACGCCGCTTTATCTAAAGAGGCATGTGGACACATGTTGCATTGGTAAGGTCCTGGGCCGGTTCCACTTAAGTGTACTCTGTTGTGCCCCTTCAGTGCTCTGAGATTCGGGAACTTAGCTGGGCACAACCTACACGGGAACTCCCCACGAAGCTTCATACGCCGGAATTCAGCTGCAAAATTATCTTGCGTTTCCTCCTGTTCCCTTTCTTTGATGATCGTATCAGGAGGGGTAAGCACAGCGCTTTCTAAAGCCGCCACTCTTGAGCCAGTAAGTCTCTCTAAAAGGCCACCAGCTGACGTGACGTTTAATATCGATTGAATATCTGCCAAGTCGCGCGCGGCATCTATGTGCCGAATGCCATTAGTGGTTAGATGACCGTCGTCGAATTTGGGAGTAAATCTCTCCATCGGTGGTGTTAACGTGCCGGGGATACCGAAGGATCTGTTCCTGAGATCTAATTTGGCAAAGAAGTCCTCCCTGCGATCCCTATCGGGACTCGGGATGCGTGTTGTGGATGCGCAGGACTTCCTATGAATGTCTAGGGCTTGTCCACAGGGGAAATCTCTCGTGCAGAGATCGCATCTGTATCGCTGCTCTGATATGGACACGTGAGGGTTTCTCTCGCAGACTCCACGAGCAATCTCGGGGAACTTTTTGCTTGAGAAGTCGACGAAGGTCAGGTCATCGAAACCAGTCTTTGTGTCATCACTGTGGGCGGTGTAGCGGTGGATATCATAGGCGTTGACTGAGTCAAACCGCTGTCTGCACTTGGGGCACTCGAACCGGGCAATCCTTTTGTCCATGGGCATGGGTGAGGGTGATGTTGATGCCGCCCTCTTGCGAGCTCTCCTGAGGTCTTCCTCCTCGCTCCTGTCAGACCTGTTGTCACTGTCGATGCTCATGGTCCTAGTGGCCCGGAGGTCTTGCTTTTCTATTTTAACGGCGTCCATTTCTTCTTCGGCCTCGATTTTAGCTTCGCTGATGACCTCCTCTGTTTTGATTTCTGTAACAAAAGAGTACATGTTACAATTGATTACGGATTGTATGTTTGAATAACGCAGGGCGCTTTCTTACAATTCCAAGAAAAGTCGACAATAGATGAGTCAGGCAATTCACTTGTGCGAGGTCGTTATATCAGAATAATAATAATGAGATATCATCGGCAGAATCGATTCTACTTCCAACAATTTGCTAATAGATTTCTGTTTAGTGAATTTACAAATTAAATGTTTATTGTCGCTACTCGACAATAGATGGCGTTGATTTGTTTTCCAGTAAATTTATGCGCAAATAAGCACTATCTGAAGCTCGATCTAGACATAAATATAGTTTAATATCTCTAAAACTGAGAGCTATTTAAATAAATTGAGCCCTAAAAAGCTTTTCCAACTACTCAAGTAACATTTGAACCGCATGACTTAGACAATAAGAAGCAAATTCAAACAAACTTATCGATCCCTAAAAATTCTCAACCACAACAAAGTTCTCGACGGATGAATCACACTATCTTTTGTTTTAAAACGAACTGTAACTATAGCAACAGAAAATACGCCTTACTTGCCACAGATAAAGTATATAATCGCTTGGTAAAGTTCCCACAAGCCTCATTGAGGCTATAGGGCACAAAAATCAATAGGACTGACACCTAGGCGACTATAGCTACAAATATGTATTCGTTGGCAAACGGCTGAGTCACGTAAGTGCTATCAGATCGTTGTTTTGTGAAAAGTAGCGATTGTGAGATACTTTGCGCACGTGGTATGAATAAATACATACATATATTTTGGTGGGCCATTCCATAATCCTGACGCTCAGAAAGAATCACCTTAACTCTCAGTTTTGGGCAGACATTACTAAAGGCTATGTTAAGAGGCCGTTCCCGTTTTTTAAGCCATTTTGGCGATTAACACGCGCGGAGATAAGTGATTGTGACTCAGATATATCAACAAATTAAGAAATTAATGATGATACTATTAGATCACTTCGTTTTCTATGGTATGACTGTAGTAAAAATAAGTGTTTAATTACCTACAACAGAAAAATCAAGTTTCCACAAAGCATGTTTTGAAGAAATCATTTTATGAGCATTACGCGATCGTCCATGACATCGAAAATAATGTGAGTAATTAACTTTTAAATGCATCTACAATATAACAACATCCTGCCCCTTGGTATGACTGTACCAGAATGTTAAGTTTCATTCAGAAATAAACCAAAAAAATGTTACGTAAAATGTCATTAAATTGTCAGTTTACGTCTAAATGGATTATTTTTTATCACATAAAATACAATAAGAAATAAAAAAACAAATAGTCTCTAATAAGATCTGATATAATACCTTGCTAGGAAAAAAAATCAGCCTCTAAATGTGATTACAAATATTTTAAATTAATTTTTAAACGAAGCTAGAAATCGTTATATAAATCCTGTACGCGTCTACAGAACTTTAGACCGCGCTGAGCGCTCATCGAGGTAGGACGTGTGTCGTTTGCCATTGTCACTGCGTCTGTGTGCGTGCCTTTGTAAACACCACTGTATTTATAGCGCGACCAACCCTTCTTGATGTGAGTTATTACTGTTGAGTATGTATAATAAAATAATGGTAACGAAATCGATGCTCTTATAAATGAATACCGCAAAATTCAAAAATACTATATTCACTTAGGTCACAAGGTGACTCTTATGAATGTCATAAATTGTATCTAAATATATTTAAAACTCAAAGGTGACTGACTGACATAGTGATCTATCAACGCACAGCCCAAACCACTGGAGGGATCGGACTGAAATTTGGCATGCAGGTAGATGTTATGACGTAGGCATCCGCTAAAAATGGATTTTGATAAATTCTACCCCCAAGGGGATAAAATAGGGGATGAAAGTTTGTATAAAACTTTGTCAATTTTAAACCGATCGGGCTAAGACTTTGCATGCATATAGCTACTATGACGTAAGCATCCCCTAAGAAAGGATTTTGATAAATTCTACCCCTAAGGGGATAAAATCGGGGATGAAAGTTTGTATAAATTTGCATAGATTTTCGACTGATTGAACTGAAATTAAAGATTGGAACTACTATGAGGAAGACGTTCGCTTAAATATGATTTTGATAAATTCAACCCCCATGGGGTTATCCCCATGGGGGTTGAATAACTAAGGGATGATGGAGGATATAAATGTATTAGTTTGAACTATCAGTACCTAATGTAACGAATAAATTAAGACGAACAAAATAATTTTAGTTATAAATGTTGACAATAGATAGCGTTGTGCAGTTACGTAAGTTTTTTAATCAAGGTGTTAAGATTTTCTGCGGATTAATGACCCTCTCCTGTTATTATTTAACGTTCATCGTCAGGTAGGTTATATGTACGCAGTTGGTTGGATGTTGTTGGTCGTTAAATCGTTTTGGTTGCTGTATAGTACATACCATACCTAAATATTTCTAGCGGTTTATATTTGACGATTTTGGCTGTTCTTTTCTTGGAATATATTGGGTTGCATTTGCTTTGTTTCGGTTAAGTAGTTTTGGTTATAGACTCAGCTTTGTATTTGGCATTTATTTTGTTTTCGTTTGGTTTGAGCGTAGGTTTTGTCGGTTAGACATTTTTAAAATGGCTAAAGAAAATCTGAACGTTAATGGAGAAGTTGAAGGATGTACTGTCGTCCCTATTGTTGGTGACGGTACATGTTTGTTTCGTGTTCTCTCTTATACGGAACACAAGATAGAGCGATGGTGCGTTCAGACATTGTCAGATAATGACTGGAGCAAGTTTTCAATTACGACCCACGACAGGCTATTCACCCAATAGCTTGATAGTTTTAGCGTCTTATGACAGATTAGCTGAGAATATTGTTTAATCACCAAGCCGAAGTCTACTGGTTGTTTACATGACTGCCAAGTCATACTTACCAAGAATGATACCTGGGAAACGAATATTTTTAAGATTTCACATTTTCTAAACCGTAATTAAAAGCGCGTACGTGCCATGCTCGAAATACCTACTTATCCATGGGGTCATAGGGCGTCTAAAGAACATATTGGTGGAGTAATTATGCATTTTGAACCTAATTAGAAAAATTCCATACTAATTTTGAGCCTGAATATCTCATGAATCAGTAATTTCCCAGGTATGGTGCCGAAGTAAAAATGTTTGTAGTGATTGGTACAACATGGGATTTCAGTTTTCGTTAATGGACTTTTTACACACTGTATACAACGTTACTTATTTGTATACTTAGTGTAAACCTCTTAGGAATATATTGCACAGACAGCCGAAATCGCGGCAAAAAGCAGCTGTTCCATTCATTTTGTCGATTTCAAAGTTCAATTTTGTAAGGAACAGCTGATTTCCTTTGCAACATTTTTATAAAGTTCCAGCTAAAATGTTGTTTTTAATAATGACTCAATCACCGTCTAAGAGGTTTGTACATAAGGTTTGATTATTAAATACTTCCTGCAAAAATGTTGGTTCGTATATGATTTATGTATTATAAATGGTGACAGCATGGTATTGAAAACAAATCGTGAAGACGTTACTTTTACTTATTTACTTCAGCAAACAGTACATAGCGGCGATGATGACTATCAGTTGATTTGTAATCTTAATATATAAAATCCTTGCGTTACTGACTGACTAACAGACACGCTACAGCCAAAACTATTGGGCGCAGGAAGCTGAAATTTGGCATGTATGTTTCTTGGGGACCGTAGGGGTGCACTAAGAAGGGATTTCCTGAAATTCCCACGGGGTCGGCCAAGACGGGTAAATTTAAAAAAAAAGCAAGCGTAGCTGCTGGCGTCCTCTAGCAGTACAATAAATGAGGAGATGGATACCCCAGAAAAAGATTCTGCTACTATTTCAACTTAAGTAAAATCTCATTTATATTGTATACTAGCTTTTGCCCGCAGCTTCGCGCGCGTTAAATTCAGGGTAACCCATATCTACTTTCAGTCTCAAGTTGTGTGAAAACACTCCTGATTATTCTAAAGAGTCAGAAGCTCTATAAGGTACAAAGTAACTCGATCAGTATCCATGACTAATGTCAAAGCCATGTTTCAATACATGTCCAATTATTATATCTATAAAATAAACAATTTTGCATTTATAATTTTTGTGGGTAGAGAAAATCGTTTCAGCCGTTTGAGCGTAGTATATAATTATTAGTTTAGATAAGCGAACAATGGAATCACCGTGCACAATATGACAATATGTATGATGTGACAGTACTGACAGATAGCACATGCGCAGCACTCAATTATTCGCGCATGCGTTCTTACTTCCAAGAGGAAAATTTCTGCCGTACAAACTTCTATCCTTCCTACAATCCCTCCCAGTTTAATTTTTGCAACTTATGATAGCCTATGTCCGTTTTCATCGTCCAATATATCTCTATATTAAATTTCAAAAAAATCGGCTCAGCAGTTTTCGCGTGAAAACGGAACATACACACTTTCGAATTTATAATATTAGTAGGGATTAATATTTTCAACCGACTTCAGAACGGAGGCGGTTCACAATTCGGTTGTATTATTTTTTCATATTTTTTAATGTTTGTTACCTCACTAATGCATTATTTATGGACTGATTTGGATTTATTTTTATTTCATAGGATAGGATATAATGATATTACTTCCAGCTTGGTCCCATAGAAAGTTTGCCGAAATCGGTTCAGTATTTTGGATTTTATCACAGAATAACTAGAATTAGTATTTATTGTAATCTGAGTAAATGAGATTGCATGTTTCTACGACTGTTTGAAGTCGGTTTTTTTAACAACAACAATGAAATCTACCTGGAGTTATTACATCTAAACATCAAAATACCTTAGCCAAAATAATTCTGTATTACGATCATACATTTTATTGGTCAAAGTATCAATTTGTTTTGTCTCCGTGTGTTCACTGCAAGGAAGATTTTGTTGGGCTACACAGACGCACACATTGACAACTTGATCGCGTTGCCCGCGCGCTTGGCGTAAAATACCTATTCACGCAGTCCGTGAATTTTGGAAAGGCCTCTTAAAGTAGGAACAAAATTAAGCTACTGTGGTTTATGTTATAACTAGCTGTTTCCCGGGGTTTCACCGGCATCCTGAGGCAACTACTTAGCGTACCTACCCGGTTAATTTATAGCCTAAACTACTCTTTGGTACATCAGCTATCCGCCAGTGAACGTCCCGTCAAAATCGGTCCAGCCGTTCCAGAGATTAGCGAAAACAAACAGACAGACAGACAAAATTAAAAAAATATAATATTTCGGTATATGTACCATGTACACATCAATATACCTACATTAAGTAAAAAGCGGTTATTTTAATATTACAAACAGACTCCAATTTTATTTATATTATAAGTATTGATTTGTTTTTGATAATTTTATTATGGATTTAGTAGATGGAGACTAATGAAATTGCACAAGGGATGTAGGTAGTTACCGAGCGCGTAATATCTATACAATTGTTTAAGCATGAACTCTTTTGCCGAATAAAGAGCAAATATCGAAAACAACGTGATATCTAAAATTAAGCAGATGCCCATGCTTTAATTTTTATCGTGAAGGCTAAAAGCTGCTATTATAAGTCGTCAAACGCGGGTGAAACCACGGTACGGGTTGGTGGTTCATAAAATATGTCAGTACCTAGGTATCTGCTTCGAGCACCGAAGTTTAAACGCGAATTCTTTGCTAATTTGTGTCTCCATTCATTCCCATGTAAGATAACTAAAGACGTTTGTCAGATATCATAGTGAAATACTAGCCACTGTTGGATATTTAACGTTCGTGCTCGGAATAATATTAATTCAAATGACAGATAAACCACAGATTATGTAAGATAACTGCGCGCCAAAGAGCGCCCGAATTTAGAATTAGAATTCTCTTTTCAAAAATGGGTACCATAGATCTAGTGAAAGATTGTATTTAAAATGCCGAAATGCTGGCAGGTGAGATAATAAAAAATGAGGTTTTAACCTTCTGCATAAACGGAATTTGTGAGGATGAACGAAGCTCTTTAGCGCAGCAACGATTGAAAGGATGTCGATTATTTTCGATGGAGATTGGCTGGCAGTATTGGTTAACTTCCTACTTTTTAACCACATATCAAACGTCGGCAACTACCTAGTTCTTGATGTAATCTTGACTATAGGCTGTACAATGAAACTATTGCGATGTGTGTAGTGTAGTTATAGGAACTGCACGTATGACACAGTATTTCTTATAACTACTGCATAAATACCCTTCCGACTGCTGAGTTTTGGTCAGTGACAAAAAATCTGTGAGTCATAAGGGGTTTTCTGTTTGCGTATGCTTTGATTCTATTGTTTCAATACGCGGTATATGTAACTCATCATGTTTAGTACCCATCTTCTATTGGGGACGAACAATGTCCTCGATGAAAGAACAAAATACTCCTTTATATAAACCACGGCATCAAACTCAGAGCTTCGCGGCCGACAAACACAAGATTTTGCAAAGCGAGATAAATAATCATAAATATACCCAAATTACTATAAAGAAGAAAGAAAATATAGTGATTGAGAAGCGATAGGTTAGTTAGGAGACATAGACTGCTACGCATAGGGTTTCAAGTTGAATAGGATGGCGGTCACCACTGACTTTTCTAAGTGCGTATTAAATTGTTAAAGAAATCCAGTTCTCTCTCATATCATTAGCTATAGACGGTATGGTACATAGATCGGATCCTTTAATAAACACCTATTTACTATAGGTATCACCGACAGCCCGCTGTGCAGGGCCTGTATGGCAGCAGACGAGACGGCAGCCCACCTGCTCCTCGACTGCCCTGAGGTCTCACAGTACAGGCAGCAGCACCTGACCAGACACAGCACCCTGAGGGAAGCAGTGGGCCGCATCAAGAGCCTACTGGCCTTCCTCGAAGAGCTGGGGTGGCTTGAATGACAAGACCATTCCCACCCGTACGCAAAATACACGCCAAGACGTGGAGTTGCGGAAAATAGCCCGTGCCATCAAGTATCAAGTATGGTACATAGATCGGATCGGACTATGGCATTAAATAGAATAATGAGAAAAGCCTTATCAAGTTGAATTAATTGTGTCAAGGGACTCGCGGCTTTGTCATAGTGATCTTTAAAGTTTAAACCTATTACATATACATAATTATGACTATAATCGCCTTTGTTACTTATGAAGTTATGACCAAAATGTTATACTGAAGAATTCATGTAATTATTTTCTTGTTCCAAAATGAATTGATTGGCACGATAGAGGTTGTGCCAACCTTTCGCAAAGTTTCGACGAACGGAACGTTTCGCTTACCGCTGAATTCAATATCCGGTCTACCCATTTTTTTTTAAGAATTTAGATTCGTTTTTTACATAAGCTCCAAACAAAATATGTCAAATGTGTATCTCCAATCTATAAATCCATGGATAGATCGAATATTGAAATCAGCCGTTAGTGAGAAGGTCATAGACAAAACCTTCTTTGCTCTGTGCTTCTTCCTTACTTTACGTCTAACGATTTTTATAAATGGAATAAGGAATGCGCTGCAGATTCTCCATAGTTTTTTTTTTATGTTAATAGGCGGCAAACGAACAGACGGATTGCCTGATGGTAAGCAATGACCGCCGCCCATGGACACAAGCAACACCACAGGAGTCACAAGTGCGTTGCCACCCCTTGGGGTTGGGAAAAGGGGTAGGATGAGGAGTGGGACGAGGGAAAAGGAATAGGGGATAGGGCGTCCGGCACTCTCACTCACCGAGCGAAACGCAACAGTTTAGGTATTGTTACTTCACGTCGATTTTCTGTGAGAGGGTAGTACTTCCCCGGTCGAGCCGGCCTATTCATGCTGAAGTCAGCAAGGCTCTACTACCTTCGAGAACTACTATACAGTTTATACTAACTATAAAGTTTGTAAATATCAAACTTTATAGTTAAAACACTTACATAACTTTTGAGGAAAATAAACGTTACCTTATTATCAAATACCTACTACCTAATCTTGTTGAAAACATACCTAACAGCAATTTTTTTACCTGACCCAGAAAGTGACCCTGAATATTTACTAACTACGTATAAAATATGAATGTTTTGACTGTTTGTTACGTATTGCCAGGTGTTATTTTTCTGATTGAAGCCGTAAATACTGCGTCACAGAAACCATATTGGGAATGAAAACTAACGTGAGGAACAGTGGCATTTTCCGTAACAATTCGCGTCTAACTTAGTCATAATGCAACGGATTCAGAATTAAAATCATTATACTAATTGCAAAGAAACTTTCTCCAAAAACAGTACGCTTTAGTCAATAAAAGTTTGATTAAAATTGGACGAATAGTTTCTAAGATTGTTCATTCAAACAGAATCCTTCTATCCTCAATCACTAAGTTTGTTTTAATTAAGTCGAGAAGTTTCTGAGATTAGCGTGTTTAAACATCCTTCGGGCATCTATCTAAGTGCGTAATTACTAAGAATATGATAGATTACTTATACTAGATATGCAAAAACTCAATAATTTTGTTTATCCAATGCTCCGATGTGTTTCCCAAGCAGGACAATGCGACGCGTGACTCATATTAATACGTCACCATAACCTATATAGGATGAGATTAGTAATTTATAATCTATGTTATGGTATTAGCAAGCGAATGAGGTGACATACAACCAGTTTGAAAGAGCCGTGGATTAATGGGGAGACTTGGTGATGAGAGATCCCGAGAATTGGTGAATTCGTAAGAGGATTTTCCGCGAAAAATTATTGCGTCTGTGACAGAGACTATGATTGAAAATAAGGTACCGTATTGTAGAATGTTGATAATTTTCAGATATTTGATATTGATTTGATAGCAAATAGTTGCGTCAAACTATTATAATGGGTACCAACCTATAAATGTGTTTCGGGAGTAAGATTACCAAGCGGTTTTGCAATCGGCTGAGTTTTGCATTCGGAATCAGTGTCATTTGTTAAGCAGTATAGTCTTCCTAAAATAGTAAGTTGTTTTTGCCTGAAATTCAGCATCTGGCATCTCATTTACACTTGTAGACGAGTGAAACAAGTAGGGCTGCTATGAAAGCTGTTTACAGCGCCCACACCACAGTCGGGAACACGCCCTCTCGTTTCATCCCGCTCTATCTCCCTTATTCCCAATCAGTGGAACAGAGACACACGTATCAACTTATGCTGGCTCATATTTCAACCCTTGAAAAGAGCTTTCAGTATGAATGGGCGGGATTACGGGAGGTACACCCGTTACAAAGAATTTTAAATTTCAGCTGGTGGTTCAGAAAGACCCAGTCGCCTCTTTTTCCTGTCATGAACAAGATCTAATCAAAATGCAAGTCCTTCTTTTTTCCAATGGGATAGAAAGATTTCCTACAAAAAATAAAAAAATACCGTGCTATCAATAAGGCTGATTGTCAAGCGCCGTTGACAATAAAAATAAAAACCAACGAGTATCTATAGACGAAAAGAGTACTTACGCAACAGGATGAGACAAACAATAAAAATAAAGTTTATGTATAATTCGAAACCTTTGAGCTAATAAACTGAGTAAATAATAATAAATTACCTACTAAGTAAGTAGTTATTTAGATAACGCATCCGGCGTTAAGACTCACTCGAATTACGCAAAATGTGTAATAATTTTCTTCCTTTTGTGTGTGTTGTGACAAAAGTATCTTGCGACATGTTTTAGTTACTCATACAGTACCTAATTGTAAATACTTAGATAGATAATGTTGATGGCAATCGGGAACGGGTTAGGGTTTTGGAAGAAATTTGGAAGAGACGCATCCGAAAAAGAGAGAAGAATCTAGATGCTTAGGAGAGGTTGTCTGGTATCCTAAAGATATGCCTTCACTGACTGGCTGTATACACTATACACTGACTGACTGGCTTGCTAATACGTATATCTAATTACGCAACAGATTGATTTTTTAAGCAACTCTATGTAGCGGTGGCGTGTAGGGGCTAATCTAGATCAATTTCTGTGGTTCAATATCTCCTTAAAACCTAGCCTCTTCAAGTCCTTATTGTGTGTATGTTTTGAAAGATATTTAATGTCTGTCAATCCACACTTGGCCCGCATGGTAAATACCTGCCCTTCTCATAGTAAGAAGAGGTTGCCAGCAGTGAGACAATTCATAAACAGAGCAATTTTTTTTTTGCTGCTCAGCTTTTGATGAAAACCCGTTGTAAGCATATCGTGTCAGGTTTTTCTTAACAATAATCACTTCACGCAATCTCGTCGGTAATGTGATGCGTGGCGATTATGGGGTTTTAATTACACCGTACGGTAATGTTGCCATTCAATTTTATTTAAATGTTGCGGTGTGATTGAGGAAAGCTGTTTTTGTTGGGGTTTTACGGTGATTAAGCGATTGATTTTAGATTTTCGACGGGGTTATTGTATTTTCAGGTAGGTATTTGAGTAATAGGGTTCTCCGGAAGGTTATGGGGAGGTAAACCGACTACAATTATAACGGCGAAAACTTTCTAAAGATAGATTGTATGACTGTTTTACTTATTCTTTAACGCAAAATCGTTCTGTACGGACTTTGATGGCGCTTTGCATATAATATAGACTTACACATCAGAATAACATAAGCCACTTTTTGCTGCGAGAAACGATACCCATACGGGCAAAACCATGAAGCAACCAGAAGCTAATCATATTAATAAGAGGAGTCGAACGCGATATGCCGTGTTCGGTGTGACGTTAGGACATTATTTACGCAATACGTACGAAGAAAATAAAAGTGAAGTTTAGCCGGGAATGTGACGAAATTGAAAACGTGCAAGTTCTCGGAAGCGATCCGATGTGCACGCGTCGCCAACGCGCGTTTAATGACATTTGTGTAATTGATTTTATAATTTATTGGGAAATTCTTATTTTCAATGGAAAGCCGGATAACTGTATCTTATTTGCTACAGGACATTACAAATTTGTCAAAATGTTCTATCAAAGTTCATCTTCCATCCAATTTTAGCCACAATCCTATCTGAACAAACATCGGCCACTTTTGCCCTCATCAACCTAGTTTGAGAAGAAGGGTGTGTCAGCTGTATAGAATAAGTAATTTGGGCAGACAGCTGTGCCAAAGATGCTGTCAAACAAGATTGACCACTAGATTGAAGCTGTAAGGTTGCCAGGATATTTTCCGTAGCACGGCGCAACTTGAAAGCAAAAGCCTTTACCTATAGCCTTAGTCATTATGAATTTGTCTAGCTTCTAGAAGCAGACAATTATTCAAACTTCATCCATCATCGTCGAATTTCAACAACTTGTCCATAAACACAACAGTGTATGTCCAAAGCTGCCAAAAGATCTACGACATCCAGGATACCGCAGCATAACTCAAACATCAAAAAACCATTAAATATTCATAGTACCATACATACACGTGTATGGCGACATCAAAATAGTACAATCACGGAATAAACACTATCCGAATTCATCGCACCAGGTTCAATCAACCTATTGTACGGAGAAAAGATGTCAGTTCAACGCAACCAGCGTGACTTCCTCCTTCCCGCTTATTCGGAATTTAAATCGACCTATCGCCATCCCGAAGTGTCCCGAACACACCCGAAGGCACACGACAATAACTCTTATTGTCCGCATAATAAGATGGCGGGACGTAACGGCCGCGGCGCATATTATAAGCGATTTGATTGATATGTGGAGGACGTCGCAAGGTACCGTAGCTTTCTTCAACACTCCAATAGCCTCAACGGTACTGAATTACACCATGTAGTATCTCCAGCCAGTCATTTATGGTGTCGCCATCGGCAATTACCTGACCATACCTGTTTGCCGCTTTCGCAACTGCCGTTTTGCTGGGAAATTCGTGTGATTTGCACTGTGCCGTGGACTAGTTGGGTTTCAACGGCGGTAATATGTAACGTTGTCGGTGACACGGGTATTGTCTAGAAATTGATAATGTGTTGTGCGACCGCTCATTTTGTGCGTTTGTCAATGTTGGATTCATTTCGTATCTCAAGAGAAATTTAATTATGCAGCTACTTTTTTGAAAGATACTTTCTATTTGCTCAAAATTTTCTAGATTCGGCGTTGGAGGGGTCTTGCTCTTAAGTTTGTGTTCATTAGTACACATTATTTCTTGACAGAAGTCTTAACTGATGCCTTAGAATAAATACTAAAATGAGCTTCAATCCTCAAAAACAAAGCTTCAAGAAATTAAAGATCTAATCGTCTACCCATATCTCGTAACGATGAGGCATAAACTGGCGGTAATCAGTAATGCAAGTCAGGGTGCCGCCTTCCGCAGTAACGGTCCTAAGTGGTTATGATGCCATGTCACTAGACCGCCACTGTCTAATATTGTATATGGGACGCCGTGAATTTTATATTTTGACGGATTATTAGGACGGACAATAAAGAAAGGTACGTTTTTGAAGACATAAAGAAGAAATTTCGAGATATTGTTTTTTTTTGGAGAACAAAGATTTTAATGTTTTCTGCCAGTTCTAAGAGATCGAGGCACCTTTAGATTATCACACTTTTTGCTCTGTTCGCAAACATTTTTAAGACTGGATGCATGTTTGTTACTTTAAACGCTAAAACTGCTAAACAGATTTTCATGCAACTTTGCAGCATAATAGATCAGAGTAGCGTTCAGGTTATTTTATGTCGCGATAATCACAAACGCGGGCGGAGCCGCCGGCAGAGCTAGAAGGTGTATAAAAATCATAGACAGGTACTCTGGCTTTTATCTTAGTATTATATTGTTTCTGAAATAATGGAGATAAATATCTTTTGATTTGCCTGCTACATTTGGGCGGTAATATATTTTTACTGCTTCTCCGTAAATGGGCGTCTCCATTTACGGCCAGAGAGATATCTTTGAGTTGATCTACGCCGTGATTCAATATGTCTACCTATCGATCATTGGTACCTACCATATAGTTTATCTGTCTCTTCTCACTTGTGTTTACGAGTTATCCATACTAATAAAGATGGAGAATAACAACATGCTACCTGTTAAAATTTATGGATATTTCAGGTATATTGCTAAAATTACTAGACGAAAAGCTTAAATCTTTTGGAGGAGGTCAGGAACTATTTCAGAAAAAATACTTATTTTATTTGTAATTTATTTCACTTTTAAATGCTTTATGTACCTATGTATACTTCGAATATTGTTAGGTACTTCTCAAGTCATTATAATTTCAAGATGTTTAATAAATTCTGATTAGTAGTTTAGGTCTGAAATATTAACAAAAATATTACGTATGGACATTTTCCGGAGATTTCTCAGGTCAGAAATTCCTCATGAAAAGGCTCTTTAGGATGATAATAATGAAACGACTTTAGAAAGAACATTTTTAAACATTAGTTTTATTATAAATTCGTAAATTAGCAATCTGTTAAGTTGTTTTAAACATGAATTAATGAATGACCAAATGTATGAATGAATAATCTAACAAATACCTAAACCGAACGATTGTTTATAAAACCAAAGGAAATTGCAACTGTAGACCGTCAACCCGTAGTAAGGTGTCGTATTTTAACATTTTGCGGATACAAGCGCATTAGTGTGTTTTTCTAAGAAATGTCTAGTTGAAATATTTGGTATAAGTATATTTATTAATGAAATGTATCGACGTAAACACGGCTCGGATTACGGCTCGGGTTTCTGTTACCTTGGAGCTAAAATTCAAGATTAGGGCATAATACAATTAGCAGATGGATTTTTTATAAGTTACTGTTGCGTAATCTTTGAGGCTCGTAATATGAGTTCAGATGTTTTGTAACTAAATTATATATAGATGAAGATTTTTGTACTTACTTATTGTTTCCGTATCTTATTTGAAGAGCGTCTTTGGTTTTTAAAAGATAATAGGTATGTCTTGAATTAGGTTTACCTATTAATTGCAGAGCCTTCATAAGCTACTGAATCAAGAAACATGCAATTTGGATAAAGTGTCTCTTGAAGGAAATAGGCACTCACTAAGGACAGAGTTTCTAATATTAGATTGCTATGGGGTAAAATTGCTTTTTTATGCTTTCTAGCTATGAAATGCGGGAGACAAGTATTTAATTCAGAATACCGTATATCCGACAAAGATACGATATAAAAAAATCTCGATAAGAAACCGATCAATCGAACGCCCAAAAATGGTTTCCACTCGATCGGTCGCTTTCTCCGAACGGAAAAGCGTCCCAATTAGGCGTATGCGGAGGTCGCTGGTCGAAGGGGGGATGAGGAAGAAGAGGGGGGCGGGCGAGGAAGTAATAGGGGGAGGGAGGTGAGACGTTTTATGTAGAGATGTAAATAATTGAATGTTAATTCGTTTAGGGCCCGAGAGATGGCAGCAGTTGACCTGATGATCGTATTATTTTCTTGAGACCAGTGCTTTAATAATAATTTATTTTGTTTGAGTAACTTGTAGATTCGATAGATATGTGGGTACATATAGGTGTACGATACATTGGACAAGAAAATAAAATTTGTTAGTCTTTTAATTTTTTCAAACGCTTAGGTAAGTAGATATTGTTCTGTTTGTTAAAATATCACCTACAGCAATAAGCGGTTACTAAACATAACATTATTTTCTAAATCTAAATAATGTAGAACGGTTGTTCTTTTTTTGAATACTTTTTTTTTATTTTAATGGGTTCCATTTTTAAATTTATTACAGTAACCATCTTATTTTGAATTTCGGGACAATAAGTCACATTATGTGTCACATAATATTCTGCCTTGTTTAGATAAAATACACAAATAGGAACAAGCATAAATAAATACTACCTCACATAACATCTTGCCTACAAATTGCGTATTAATCTGGAAGTTGACGTTTATTTGCAATATATTTACTCACACGTGCACGCTGTTGATTTAATTAAGAGATACAAGTTTTAAAACTACATTTTTCAGTTCCTGGTCATTTAGTAAATTCTAGAACCTGGTCGAGCAAAATTAATGGCATTTCAGGAAGTCGAATTTATTATATGATAGCAACTTACTTTGGCTTAGGTAAACAAGTGTTCTATTTACGCTGCTATATTTTTAATGTTTCGATTATATATTTAATATATTTGCGGCTCCACCCACTTAGGTGTCGTTTATCGCATTATCCGGTTTAACTATTCTCTAATATTACTTTGTGTAGTTTGTGTCATCAAAATTCATTCAAGAAGTAGCTTTTTTCGTAAGTGACACCGAAATCAATTCCTCCATATATGCCCACAAAATTTCGTATCGTTTATACTTAGAAGTTATTTTATACTGATGCATTAAAAGTTCATCTAAGTGCTAACTTTAGCCTGAATGATTTCACGATTTTACGAAACCTTTGAAACGGGCGACGTATCACCAAAACTGTAACAATCCTTAGCGGGATGGTCATTATTTGTCAAACACGTCAATTAGGACCGGAAGACTCAAATGGGTTATCTGATAAAGTACCGTTGGCACAGGTGACGACTGCATACAGCCTAATCGGTCAGAGAGCACGTTAAACTTTTACTGAGACATAAACTCTTGATAGTTTTTATTTTGCAATATATACTTATTGGTAGATACAATTGAGTGATTTTAATTTGGTGGTTTATGTTCGAAAAAAAATATTCTATGGGCGAAAAGAAATATTATGTGTAATCTTGTGAGTGACCACTGTTGATGGTGCCTGGTGTAAAACATGCCAAATAGTCAAGGGCCAAGTAATATTTCAGTTTTATCTTCAAATAAATAGTCCCTTAGAGGTGATTGATACCAGTTACATGAATATTAGTTCCTATGTGTACAGTCCACAATAAGCTCTTGAAGATTTTAGACAATAATTTATGAAGTATTTTTGGTTTTTGGTTTGCTTCGCTATTAATGTATTTTCCGGCCCGATAAATTCCTAGTCTATCTATAATTCTGAACTTGAGTTATTTTTTTTTAATCAATGGTTTGACAAAGGAAGTATTAAGATTAAAGTATCTAATCTAAAACGTTTTATACGTTTTGTACAAGATTTCCATATTAAGTTACAAATGAATCAGCGAGACGCGGTTTAAACAAGACATTGAAAGAAAAATACAAAAGTGTTACTGCATACAGTATGGCAGATTAAATATTTAATATTAGACGATAGAAAGTACAAAAGAAAATAGTTTACACGTTTTCGAAGCTCCCGTTTTTACGATTTTAGGCTCTACTTTTGGTACATTGATGCACAGCTTATTAGTTTAAGCAGCGTGAGTTGTGAATTCATTCCCAACCAATACATTATCTGTGATCTTTGAGGATTCTTTTTTGAGTTTGAGCGTTCTGTGTCTGTTACTACATTGTATGTTTCTAAAGTATTTTGATTTATAGGCTTTCGACCTATCGGGGAGTATTCCCTCTAGCGTTGAAAACACAGAAAATAAGTTACGTGGTTATGTGGACCAACGGGTCCATTTAGAGTAGGTTTAGTTGCCTTAAAGACTGTGTACGAGTGCTACACAGGTAGCCAAGCTGTCTCTTCAAATAACCCGTTTAATTGAACGAAGCCGCGTGTTGATGTTAGTGCTACTATTCGAGGTACCGTTGCCTACATGAATGGCCTTTAGATGTGTTGACACAAGTGTTGACGGTACAAAAGGATGTTTCCCTTGCTCTCTCGAGATTGCCGCATCGGCTGAGCAAACCAAATTCCGTTTACGATTCTCTTAATGAGGCTCTAATGAGATATTTTGTGCTTCTATTTGACTTACGAAACTTCGCCTTGGTTAGAAAAGATTTCGGTTTGAACAGCGGGTTTTTGAATTCAAAGGGATTTATCGTACCGCTAATGTTTGAGGATATTTCTTAAGTTTTGGGAGCGGTACCGATTAGTTCATAATTGAATAAATATTGGCAATTTTAAAGAGATTACAATTAAATTTTTATCTCGCTGTTATAATCCTACAACAGTAAGCTTCCCAGGATGTTTGTTAATCTTTCATACATAAACTATTGAACGGATTTTCTGAAACCTTGTAGTAGGTAATATAGCTTTTACGTCATAATAGCACATAGACTACCTTTTGACGAGATAATCGTCACCCACGCGGTTAGAACCGCGGACAGTTGCTAGTAATAAATATAAAATGTAGAAAACATATAATGCGTAAGGAATTTTCTAGCAACGTCCTTTATGTTACGTAAATGTTATTTTAAACAACAATTGTAGATACACCTGTGATGGCACGCCACAGATAATAAAAAAATACACAGTTTAATTACTTCTATTTGAAGTATCTATAAAATAGACTATAAAATTTGCTCGGGTATTTTACATAGCTATAAGAAACAATCCATAATATCCTGCTACTATGATAAACGCGAAAGAATGCGAATATGGTTAGGTGAATGATTAATTGTTTGTAACTTTTATCGCAAAATCTTTTTAACATATTTTCATAAAACTTTGCAATCCTATAGCTTAGATGTCGTATTAACAAGTAATGTCGTATATACACACCCACACGGGCGGACCTGCTGGCAAAAACTAGTAGACCATAAACACTTGCTCGCAAGACTCAAGTATTTTACTGCACATAGAGGCTTCTTTAGTAGGTATATGTTATATGGCTGTGAATACCGGATGTCTCATCGTAAATATTATCAGCTGTTCTAAGCGTGTAACATCAGACTGAGGGTAGTCGTATAAATGCTCGGGTGTCGGATGCGGCGCGTGCTAATGTTGGTGTCGGATTGAGCACAATCTTAATCGTTCGTTCTCCTTTGTCTCAGCTCACGGGTCAGACGACAGTTTTTTATTTGTTTTTATTGATTTCTTGTTGAATGAAGAAGCTAGTTTATATTTCTAATAATCTTTTCAGTGATAATATAATTAGGATGATGGGATAAATAGGTTACATAAATAGTGCTGTTATTTTGAGTATTTTAGGGCAAAAATATGTAATTCTTACTACGGTAGAGAGGTAATAAAATATATTTAATTCTAATATATTACACACCTAAATACAGCATTTATAAAGTGACTAAAAACTACGACTTATCTCAGTTAATAATAGTAATTTTTAATTCGTTATAAGGTCATACTTCTAACTAAAAAACAAATAAAGTTTATTTTGTTCGATAATGACTCAACGCATATATGTTACGCATATAATAATCGACGTAACAACGTTCTAGTTAATAATAACGTAAATAATATGTGTGAGATAATAAACAGGTACTTACGTTGCGAAGATGGCGGTTCTGCCGCGGGAGGCGCGGGCGCGCTGGCAGCACCCTGCATGGCCCGCGACGGTCGACCGCGCCTGCGCCTAAACGAAAAAAAAACCAATTGTTACTTTACTACTCTTAAGTCTTAACATGTAAAAAAAAAACAATTATTACTTTTAACATGTAATAAATTAGCATTTAGGCTGGGTACTAAAATGTAGCTTTGATGTTAAATGCGGGTGATACCTGTCCCTCTAAAACAGGAGTACCTTAGTGATGTTTGTTATCAATGTCTAATGATTTAATCATGTTTATCATAGCTAAAAGCAAGGGGATACAACAGTACCTCTTCTAAAAGAGGCATGATGATACAGCATTGATCCGAATGGATGAATAAATCTTGTCATGTAGGTAATTTGGTTGACAAGCTTTTACAATGTCTTTTCTGACGGTTGAAAAGTACCGTAAATCTTTATCTGAAAACGTATGCAAAATTTCATGGCAATCGGTTGAGTATTTAAGGCGCAAAAGCGTATCAAACTAACTCACATTCACATTTTGAAATTAGTTAGAATATGCATTGCGTTGTCTGTAGTCAATTATCCCAGGACTGTCCGTTAAAAACTATATTATGGTCAATATACTTTTTTAGAATACATAATATATTTGTTTGAAATTAAAGATTAGAAAATTTGGTGCTGTTTTGCTTAGAATATTATGTTCGAAGTTCAAAGATTCGAAAATAAATTTCGCGGCGTACTTTGCGTGTGTGCAAAGACAATAAAGTTGTCAACACATGTTGTTAATGGGAAGTGTGCCCGTATTGTCTATGTTACATATTTATTACTCTACACAAAGGACAATAGAATATCAATACAAAACCACTTAGTCTATGTGTAGTTGTATGGAATTGATAAACGTTTTGTGAGATTTTGGATGATGTACTCGCAAAAGTAGCAAGTTTACCTACTGTTTATCCAACGTTATTCTTATAATGCAAAAATTAGAAGTTTGCTTAATTTAGCATTGAAATAGAACAACTCAAAGATATGATGACTGAAAGGAGAATCAAATAGGATCAAGTGTAACTCTTATCACCGAGGCCATTTTGCCTTTATTCCATTTTCTGTTTGATACAAAGAAACTACGAACTTCGTACATGTTATGAAATACGAACTATCGTATAAAAATTATAACTTTCATATCGTCAGGAAGACGATTATCAGGCAGATTATCGGGAGCCAAGACTCTTGATTTGAATATACTGACACTGGTTGAAGACACGGGATATCTAGTTTCGGAGGTCAGACGGCAGTCATTTCATAGAAAGGTCAATATCAAATCTGGTCAAAACTACACAGCGGGCCCTGGCATCCAAGGCTACAGTTGGATGCAACCGGGTTATCACAGGACGATGATAAAGATGCAGTTCATTTCAGGTTCATTCCTTACCGTTTTTCGCCTTCAGTTAAATAATTAGTATTTTAAATCCAATTGCCCATTTTCGTGTAAACATTCGCACAAAAGAGGTTGAGTCAGTGTCGTTATCACCGGCTTCCTGCATACGACGTTAATCATTGATCGGTGAGAAATGAGGGTACCTAATCTACACGCCTATCTATAGGTGGGGCAAGAACAACGTTGTGGCCGGAGCCTGGCTAATCTGTTTGTGTTACAAGATTAGGTTTTAGGTAATCTGTTTCAAGTACTGTTTTAGGTTATATTGATTTTGTTAGATACCTAACCTAACCTACCTTAGGCTACAAAGTATCAAAATAATATTTGAAAAATTAAGCCATTTTGATTTTGGTAACGAATACTTACACGTTTAGTTTATTACAATAATCAGAATTAAGAACCTACTCTTTTATTTAACAAAATTTATCCTTGAAATCGGCCGTTGTTACCGGGCGAGACCAACTAGACTTTTCTAACAAAACACTATGGTCATGCAAAATGCAGGTGTTACAAAGGTTCATTAACACTAAATAATATTTTTACTTACTATAGGAATAAAAAAGCTAACTTATTATTATATTGTTGAATATTGGGATAGTCGGTGTATTTTGCCGTGACTATACTCTAGTAATATTGTAAGAATCCTGCATTCTCGTTCGGAATGATGGGCACAATAGAACGTCTTCGCATAGGCACGTGCGCGTCTTGCACTGTAATGTTTTTACTTGTATTTCTTTGTTCACATACATGGCGTATTGAAATATACCCATGGAATTGAATGTATAACATCGATTTCCACTTATACAGAGTAGTAGATATGTAATGATCGCAAATATCACACTGCTTTTTATAATTAAAGGCTACTTTCACCATCGATTGATAAGTGCTAGATAAATTACATGGCAGAAAACATCATACAAATTAATTCTGATTTAAAGCTACGGCAAACGTAGACATAATTGTAGTTATCTTATTGAATTGTTAGTAAGCGAATAAATCAACGCAAGACGCTTCCCAGTCGAATTTTGTACAAAAAATCTCAATTTTCATTATTGTATGATACGCAAAGTCATATCGAACTTATTTATCCCAAATTAAGGTCGATTTTCTTTTTTATAGACTCACGCCTGTATCCCCGAAGGGGTAGACAGAGGCGTAATAGGTATTACACCGACATTCATAGCGAAAATTTTATTTTTAAAGAAAATACGGCATTAGGAATCAATCCTGTATCACAAGGGACAGTAGACATGTCGTAAAAATAATTTGTAGATCACACAGCGTTGTCTCGTGTGAGAATCGAACCCATAAACATGCGACCAAATCGACGCAGTCTTATAAACGGCTAGGAGGCCGCTTATACCACTACGTCATATCGGAAGTCAACAGCCGTTAATATTTTCGAATCTCGAATATTATACCTCCACATTTATTTCTTGTCAAAATTGTCCTGAATTTTCTTAAGAACGTATGGCAGCAGTAGTTTGTCGAGCGATCGGTGCGCGTGCGGGCATCGCGACCCATTATAGTCCAGACAATGCGTGCTAATAACCTGCCTGGTTGGTATGCGTCGCTTATGTACGACCAGCGACCAGCCGGTTACTTAATGTACTTGTCTGGAAACCACTTATGTAGCACAATCTGGTCCGATTGGACAAATTGGATGTGTTACGTCGATGGAATTGGTTTAGTTTGCTTTGCGGTTTAGTTAATCTGCGCAAGCGGTTAGTTTTGCAGGGTCTGGATTATCTGGAAGCAGCTCTCACTGGTTATTTTAGACATTCGAAGACACACTCACTGGTTATATTAACATCAGGGTTGTTTGGCATTTACCTAGTTGCATAAAAGTTTTCTATAAAACCTACGAGGAAAATTCTTATAACCGTATTCGTAGGTCCATAAAAGCAAATCTCGTACTTAATTTGTCATCATCATCATCATCAGCCTATAACAGTCCACTGCTGGACTAGGCCTCTCCTTTGAAAGGAGGAATTGGCCTACTATACCACGCTGGCCAAACGGGTTGGTATAGGGTTTGTATCAAGTTTTCCTTCTCTTACAGTGCTGTTCTCTGCATAATATAACTTTATTTGTACTGAGATCAAATTGAGATTTGATTATGAAATGAGTCACAAATTGATACTTCACTGTACTAAATATTCTACAGCATCTGTTGTAGGTAATCTCGATCAAAATTAAAAAATATTTTTTAAACAAACGTGTATGAATTTTCTATCTAAGTCAATTTAAAATGCCAAAAGAATTTCATTTGCACTGCGTTTGAGTTTCAAGAATACCATTTTCGACATTGAGAGTGGATTTTGAACAATAAAAATAACGAGAATTTGTCTTCATTTTGCAGTTAGCGGAGGCAGTTACAATTTCCAATGAAAACGAAACCATCTTTCCACAAGTTTCAACTTTCAATAAGCAAGCTATATAGTGAAAATGACGCCTTGAGCGGCTCATTTGATGATCAGGATTATTTCATACTTGGAAATGCTATACTGTATAAATACTTATCTTGTACCGCGGCCCCTTTGTATTGAGGGAACTGTTATCTATTGTTAACTGATTTTATTTTGTTATCATATGGTCAGATTTAAAGAAAGAAAGGAAATAGATTTAGGTCACCAGGATGGATGACTGGTGTTTGGCCGATTTTTTTTGGTAAGTAGATGCTATGTCCTTTGCCAGTGATAAAAATAGCAAACTTGTCTAGGATATGCGATTATATCATCATCATCATCCGCTTAGCGTTATCCCAGTTTCAATCTGGGGTCCGCTTACTAGTCTAACCGGATTTGGCTGAATATTAGCTTTTGCTTTTATATATATTTTATATATTAGGATATGCGATTATATATATATATATATATATATATATATATATATATATCTTTTTTACATGTAGACTTGTAGACGTACGATGATTCGACGTTTGAATGCTTGATAAGTGTTGTTGATTCGAGTTAATTCGAATACTTGTTCGATGTTTGATTTGATGCGACAATATTAACGATCATCATCATCATCCTCTTAGCGTTATCCCAGTTTCAATCTGGGGTCCGCTTACTAGTCTAACCGGATTTGGCTGAATATTAGCTTTTCCACGGAGCGACTGACTGCCTGTCTGCCCTCCGCAACCCGAAGGGATAGCGATATTCCATGGTTAAGACTAGTGTCAGTTTATTTAGAAGGTACTGACGCCCTGTAACGACTGTCAAAGATCTTCATGACAACCGGGACCGACGGCTTAACGTGCTCTCCGAGGCACGGGACAAGCGATAATTAACAATTCAATACGCACATAACTCCGAAAAGTCATTGGTGCGCGCCATGGGTTCGAACCCGATACCCTCTGCATGGCAGTCTGTTGGTATATCCACTCGGCTATCGCTGCCTTAACACAATACTGCGCACAATATGCGACAATATTAACGATATTTTTTGTTAAAATTTCTTGTGCCTATTTTTGTACTTATTTCTCTATCCTCCTACGGCATTTTCTCATGCCTGAATTTTTGAAATGTTGATAGGTACAATTTCGTTATTTTCATTTAAAGATGATCTCACTGTTATTTTCGCTTATAATAGGTAATGGGTTCGGGGCATAACAGAATCTGCTAATCTATTATCTAAGTAGGTAGATTATAATGATTTATAGTTGCTTGTACCTTAGCGAGAATGCAGCATAACGATTTCTAAATACCTATATATTTACTTCCCTATTATATTTAATATTATGAAATATTCTGCATCGTTGCAACCTAAGCGCTAAACAAATTATAATGGCATTTCAAATGGTTATGTGTATCTCCGTTGAATTCGAGATGAACTTAAAAGCAAAGTATTCACCACACTCCCTAAAACGATGGTTTCTTCGAAACGGGTACCTAATTAGTACTAGGAATTAGAACTGTAGATTCAAGTCTCGCTACAAAACTTGACGTTAGGTTGGTAAATTTATTTCCAATTAGATTGCTAACCCAGAAATATCTAATTGTAAAACTTAGGTATCGCAGTTTTATGACCGCTTGAAGTACGACTATTTAATTGCTGGATGAAATAGTGCATAAAAGACAATGTAATAAATAACTAGAATTCAGAACCTAGTAATTAATAACATTGTTTTTTAGCACAAAGCGAAGTAAATTTTATGTTACAGGTTCCATTAGCAGCAGAGACCACGGAGTATTTTCTGTCATTCCTTGACCTCAGGATTGTTCCCAAAGGTTTCATTATCTTAATATATAAAATCCTTGCGTTACTGACTGACTGACAGAGACGCTACAGCCGAAACTATTGGGCGCAGGAAGCTGAAATTTGGCATGTATGTTCCTTGGGGACCGTAAGGGCGAAATTCCCACGGGGTCGGTCAAAACGGGTAAATTAAAAAAAATGCAGGCGTAGCTGCTGGCGTCCTCTAGTCTTTTTCATATTCGCGTTAACACTGGCATCATACAACACATTCTCGAGAAATATGAAAAACTGTTAACTTTTAAAATTTAGTTCGATAGTTCCAATATCAAAAAGTTAAAACTCGAGCGCGTGATTCTCATATTTTTTGCACTAAAAGAAATTCATACTATTTCGTTCTAACCATAGTCATTTCAAGACTTTAAAAAAATAATGTCTTCATTTGCTACAGCCATAAAGGTTGTAATAAAACAAGTACCTATTGATTCTGTTATCACTACAAGGATTTCTTATCAGGCGAGTAGACGTGATCCGATGAGTATAATCTGTACCTATTGTTAACTCATTATTACCCACTTATATTTTTGTCTACATCTAGTGTTGATGATTAGGTGGCTTGAATCACGTACGCTTAAAGCTGATTTCCTTGATTGTGGTTGAAGAAGGTTTCCCTAAGGTTTGGTTATTTAGTTATAATTAGGTATTAGATCAGAGTCCAGGTTGCGGTGACAAATTTTACGTTAGAAAGTAGGTATGATTAATCAATGATTTAAATTTACACAGTCTTAAATGTAGTACATGATGCGATCTTATAGATTAGAAATTTCTGTGACCTTATGTTTCAAAATAGTGATGATTTCAACAGAAGTTAATAAATACTGTTAATATGCGTTTTATTAGAATTAAAATAAAACTTGATAAGAACCCGATATACCCTTTCCAATAAGAAGTTGCAACATAATTAATGTAAGTTTTATTATAAAAACGTAGGTAATCCCACGAAGTATTTTGATTTGATAAGATAAAAATATATCCAATATGGTCATTTCCAATCAGAAATCACAACATAATATTTATTTTATCATCTTGTAAAATGTTTACTCTCATGTAAGGTACTCGGTGTGATAAGTGATTGGCAGATAGTCTCAGCTTCATCTCATTGAGCCATTATCTCGTAATGGCTGTATCTCAAGTGGCTGATAGCGTTGTGATCTTTAAAACAATATGTAACTTTATCAACCGTGATTGCCATTTGAGATATTTTGAAATTGAAAACGACAAGTCTTTTAGTATCTTAATATATAAAATCCTTGCGTTAGTGACTGACTGACAGACACGCTACAGCCGAAACTATTGGGCGCAGGAAGCTGAAATTTGGCATGTATGTTCCTTGGGGACCGTAGGGGAGCACTAAGAAGGGATTTCCCGAAATTCCCACCGAAACGGCCAAAACGGGTAAATGAAAAAAAAATGCAGCCGTAGCTGCCGGCGTCCTCTAGTTTACCTATAAGTGTCGAGAATTTATCTGACTAAAAGGTTTGTTTTTATGTAAAGCATACAATCTGTATAACCCTATAATCTGAGCTTTTAGGTATAAGAGCGGTTCACCATCAGCCAGATAAACCGTGAAGAACAATTAACGTTAGATACTTTACACTTTTATCTAAAAAAAAGGGCTTTCATTAAAAGCTTATTTACAGATGATTATTGCGAAAATAATAAAAATCTTGATTGATTGGTAATAATTAGCATTATTTTTACAAATAATAGACTTTTATCATCACAAATGTTACCTTCATATCAATATGAATTAAGCCTTACAATAGTCAAGTGTTTATCAGAACATTTATTCGTAATGATTGCGTCAATTACTCCCAACAAGTGAGATGTTAAAGCAATTTTGTCACGGACCAATAGATAAACGGACAGATGTTACACAGCAACTGTTATCTATACTGATTTTCCTTAGATATGATAGTAATAGCTAATACTAACAAGTTAATTTGGTAATAGGATTGCATGTTACGACATTGGTCGAAGCGTGCGTATTCATTGGATTAGAAGTATAGTCGATTTGAGAATGTTAACGCAAAGAAAAGGCTAAAACATTGAAGATACACAGATAATAATAATTAGGAAGTAATGTAGTTTTGTTTAGATAGAGAGTAAGCTATTATTCTGTCAAATATGTTAAGACAAGAATGCGTAGACCGGGCTCCGAGGTGTATGACTTGGATGCGATCGGGCTAAAGCTAGGATAATGACGATGATGATGTTTAATAATTTTATTTACTTAGGTACTAAGATTTAAAAAAAAAAATTTTGCTTGTTACTCTCATCCTGGTGCGATTAATAACTAATAACTTCCTTTCGCTGGTCAATCAAGTCAAAAATAATAGCAGGTCATAGCATCATTATTGTCTTCTTACCTATTATAAATTGTAAGTTTCAAGTATTTTGCGAGTTAGTCAGCGGTCGCACCTAAAATTTTTATGCGAGACGATATAGGTTCTTTATTCTATAATGACTAGATGATGTAGTTATTTTAGAACAAAATATTTTTTGGAATCGTTTGGCAATTTAATCTGCTTAGATTAATGGAAAGATAATTATTTATCTATAGTAATAATGACTGTCAGTTCGGACGAGCCATTAGTAAATAGCGTGATCGCATACAGCTTTTAAATCACCTGAAAAACATGAATATAACAACATGCATGCAGGAATATATATATATGTATATATATTTCATAATTCTATTTTTATTGTGCTCCGTCGCACGCAAATGACCCAAGCTTACACTAACGTGAATAATTTGCAGAATAACGCTTTTGATATAAAGTTTAATTTAGGGAATTTTAAATGTTTTGAATTTAGAATCTTTATCTACTAAGGCAACATTATATAATTACGTAATTATTCGTTTAGCGAATTCTTATTAGACTGTTTAATAAGTCCTATTATAATATTTCGTATTTGAGAATATGCAGAGCCAGTAGCTTGTTAAACTATTAATTAGATGTCAAATACTTAGATAGTAATATAATACACTAATAAAGACATAACTATGCCAAGCTTTAATACTTACTAGAGCATAAAAATGAAAATGATAGGTGCAATGCTATAATGTGTAAATAAACGCAACAATTATTTAATTATAACTTGGAGTAGGAATTAAAACCACTTCGGGGCGCCCGACGGCGAAAGTGATGATTCTCAACTCGTTAGAAAAAATCTTTTGTTTGCGATTACACCTGCGCAATAATTATATTTGCATATTTTGTAGGTAATATAAAACCTCTTAATATAAAATGACGCTGTAGGTATTTAAATATAAATTCGCTTTTGTTTTCTTGTAAGTAACAAAAGATCTTTTCAGCGATAAAAAGCTTTGAAAATGATTCATTGATTGATTATTTTTTTTTCCTGTGCCAACGTCACATCGGAACATTTTCTGTTATCAGACAATTAAGATCACTTTATCACCGATGATGATGCGTATTATTCATCAACTGATCACCTCACTTAAAATAATAAGTACAATCATGATTTCTTTGAAACACACATTCCTCGAAAATTTTCTAAAACCAATGATTTTGAATAAAAACATAATAAGGAACTATTTTTGAATTAGGAATATGTAAATATTTTTACGCGCACAATTTTTTTCGACTGATATAGATAAAAATAGTTCACAATTATTTAAAAATATATATATTTCAAGCGATATTCTGCAATTTTATTAAATAACGCGTCACACCTTCAAGGGTTTAAGGGTCAAGAGACGACAAAACATCCGAGTGTCGCGTATCGAACTGAGCCACTCGATATTAATTACTAGAGGTACCTAAAACAACAGGGCGACGCCCGCCGTCACAAACGATAATTTGCATCGTAATCTAATCGAAATTACTTACCCAATGGTGGATAATTTTTGCGATATCAGCCGAAGCCCGAAATAATACAGAAAATAGTCCAAACAACACTCGAAACAGCGTCCAGTCTCTCACTAAACACCTTAAATATTTTTTGAGCACAGATTTGCAGTCTTATTTTATTTATTATTTATAAACACTTGTAAAATTTGTAAGGCACTATAGAAGTAATTCGCGCGTGGAACGTGTGTCGCATCTCGCGCGGGAACGACAACCTCGCGCGGCGAGATGTCGTCTCCTTGTGATCGTGATGAGAGTACGCACTGTCGCTCTGCTCTCGGGGGAGCAGAAGATGGCCGCCGATTGGTCGAGAGCGGCGGCCGGGTGCGCGGGGAGAAGGAGAGAGCGCATCTCGCGCGGACTGCGAACGAGCGAGACAGGTAGCGTCGATCGTTTCGTCGTGCGAGCGAGATTGTCCACGCGAGTTCAGGTGGATGGATCACCGGCGAGAGCCCGAGAGCGCGCAATGATAATAACGTGGAGATGCCGCGCCAAGTGGTTCCGTCATTATCCAGTTATTTAGCTTTATCTTTGTGATTAAAACTATCATGGCGGATATTATTTACATTCTGTAATAATTTACACACATTATTATCGTTACTAATAAAATATATTATCGATATTTTGGGTTTTAATAGGTAAGTATCTGATAGGAATGTCATTCATTATGATAATTTAAAAGTATATCTAATGTTTATTTCATGATTTTATATCTACCTGCTGAATATTCTGTATAATTTAAAGTATAAATTACTGATAGAGCCCAACTGAATTAGACTAACAAAATTTATTAATGAATCACGAAAACAATAAAACTTATATTATATTTCATTAATTGCAATTTTACCGATCAAATGAGTAATTAAGGATATTTATGAATAGGTAGGTAGAGTATAGAGACTGAAACATATTATTTGTTCCTTTAGGTATCAATTGAATTTAAATCAAATGACGTCAAACGACTTATACCTACAGAAGGAACAGAGCCAGCCAGTTTCTAAAAAAAAAGAAATATTTTTTTGAGTTTAGCCTATGTGATATAAAGGCACAGGAAACAGTATTATTCCAAATATCTAAAGCAGGCAGAGTTAGTATCAGACGAAAGAAATGCGACATCATAAGCGTTATCATTAAAAATTATTATGTAGATAATAATGAATACCCTTGTTTATCTAAATGCCTTATAAAAATATGTTTTTATCTTTTCATTGTTGCGAAAACAAATGATTTTTGACACATTTTTTCAGAGGAAGTATATTATAGTTCTTATTCTTTGGTGCTTAAGATTGTTAGGTTAGTGGTATCGGAATTGTCTGGAAGTTGGACGGTGACGTAAGACTGATCGATTAGCCTCTTCAATAGGTACACGTAATTATTCTAGTGAATTAGGATTGCGTCGAGTAGTTATCATTCCTAAGTAGTAGTAATATCTTTTGAATTTTGCTTCTTATTAGGTGGTAGAGAGCTGCTTAAGCAGTGAACTCGTATGATAATATATGTTAATTTATTCTTTTTATTGACGAATAACAGTCGGTTCGTCATTTCATTGAATAATTTGGCGAGCGTTTAGCGGGCGATCGCACGATTCGGCCTTTTCAGTGGAGTTGATGATATCTTTCATATATTATATCAACTCCAACTTTACAAATGTATTTATGTAGAGTAGATAGGTACCTACAGGCGGTTAGCAGCCATCAGTAGGGAGATGAGTGGTCATCAAGAGCAGTTAAGAATAGGTATAAAAAAACAGTACCCATGGAGTAAGTACTGATTCCAAATCTAATCAATTGGTGCCCAAACTGGGACTACGCCCCAAATTATAAGTAGGTACTTACCTATACTTACTTGCTCGGTTTTGTGATCTAAGTATATACAGAATTATCTCTTTTGATTTAGTGACTAATCTCTACTTCCAAGTGTTGAGGAAAAGATGAGGAATTTCGGCATGCATTAAGCAGTATTTAAAATTTACGTAAGTAATTTAGCTCCGTTTACAATTGACTAATTATAATAATCCGATTACCTCTACGATGACGTCAATATTACAGTGAGGTAAGGATGCTTCTAAAACGGTTTAAATTTACACCACCTAAAATTCTAATAAGACAAACTTATACTTAACATTTGCATTGCAGATCGTGAGTTTCAATTATTTGTCCGTATAATCATGAGGATTCCACTTTAATTTTCGAAGACTTGAAAATTCGAAAAGGTATTCATAATTCGAACACACAAGTTTGACAGTTCTGTTGTGAAACATTGTAGAAAGCAATAAAATATTGATGACCTGCTTACATTGAGAAGTTTGTCAGTTATTCGAAGTTACAACGGTTTCATTTGTCATAGACACAATTATTGAAAGTAAAAAAATACATTATCTGTGGCGCCAAAACAATGAATAGGTAGAATATACTTAGATAAAACATTAATCTATTAATGATTTTCTAAGAAATATTAGAAGCACAGAAATTATTTTCAATAGGTAAGTACCTAATCTCTCTCCGTAAATCGACTTCTAATTGATTCTTCGAAGGCAACACGTTTTCCGTTTATCTAAACTACAAGAATTGTACAAATTATTTTAATAATTATTCAGATGAATTCTTAATTAGGGATTTTTGTTATACCTATACCTGTTCATTGAATTCCTATAAGTAGGTAGGTAAAACAAGTTGTTGTATGCTGAGTATGCTGAGTCTAATACCTATATAATCTAAAGTGCATTGTTTAGGTTTCATGAAGATTTGACTGGAACTACCTTTCTCTACATCTCTGTTAGCTGTAACTAGACTTATTATAAGTCTCATAGCGGTGTAAGTGTAACCTTTTAAAAGGCTGTTAGACTAAAGTTATCATTAAGCTAAGAATTACTGTAATGAGAAATTCCCTACCTGTGTCAATTTAATTTCAAGAGAGGTGCTTATTACTTACTATTTTTGAATTTATCTGGATAATTATTCCAATGTGGTGGTAAGATCAGCCATTTTTTTTTACATAACCATGCATACAGCGCGGATTGAAAAAGGATCTGAAATAACAAAAAGAATGCGAAATGGTCAGCTACATAAAAAAGTCCCCCTCATCAAATCTACATTCAAAGAGTCAAAGGTACAAAAGCCGTCTCTCTTTGAGGGGTGTTTATTTTTGTTTTTCTGTGGATAGATGGCGCTAGCGTACTTTTCGATGTCGAACTTGCGGCTTAGGACCGAGTGTTGCAGTTTTATGATGCAGCACAGGCGACAATAGTAGATTGTATGACAAGGGAGCAAAATAGTATTTTTACGGCGAGGGCGCTACTTTGAACCACGAGCGATGCGAAGGATTCTAGAATAGAATCCCGGGCATAGCGAGGGATTCTAACGTACAATCCTGAGCGCAGCGAGTACATTGCCCGAGGGAAAAATAATTTGCTCTCGAGTCATATACTCTACCTACTTTTCATCTCCTTTCTTTGAGAAAATAAATAATTTCGTGGGTAATAAGTTTTGTACGACGTTGTTAGCTTCTTTAGTTGTGGTTTCAGGAGTTAAAGCATTGTCACTCTCATTACTCGACGTAGAACTCATAACTTTTTTTGCAAAATTCAATAAAGTATGTGCCTACTGATTACGAGAACAGAGACGTAATGCGCGCGCTTTTTTTTTGTTAGCGCAGGTCCCCACGCCCCCGTTCAGCCAACACGTACCAGCCAGATATTCATACATTTTGCGTTCAATTTCTATGAATTATATACGTTCCAAATTCAAATCACTTTTCCGCCCGCTAAAAAGTTCTTAACAGAAAAGAGCTATTTTGCTCCCGCTAAAAGGGGAACAAAGCGACACTTTTCGAATAGAAGGGATGAAAAATATCTGTGACGCACTTTTTAGCCGGTGAAAATGGAACTTATGCAGTTAAGTAGGTATATGTGGTAAAGTAGGTATACGATGTGCCAAATGTATTCATATATTTTTGTACGCCACAAACTCGATCGCACAGGAAGTGAATCTCGTCTCGCTGCAACTAATAAGTACATTTTCAATTTGACTGCCATCGGCAGCACCGTTCTGCAGAGTTCTGGAGGCCCATCCCCTTTTCTATCTCCCTAATTCCACTCCTATTCTCATTTTTTTTCGCATTCAGTCCAGCAACACTTTTGTGACTCTACCATGAGGTGATCCGCCTGCTTGTTTGCCTCCTATGACATCTTAACAAAGACTCCAGCTCCGGAATTGGTGTCCCGGTATGATTTTAACTAGTATTTTCTGATGTAACTCCTCTTTAAAAAAACAAAGGAATATTTTCAAACAAAACAGCTAAACCACAGAGTAGATAATGTTTGTTCTGGTACGTATCGGTTCTCATTCCCTATCAATGAAGTAAATATTGTCGTTGGAACGTTTAATTAGCACTTGTCCTACATTTAATTGTTTACACAAGTATCCGAGATCACATTGACGTTCACGCATTTGTATAATTACGTTTTAATTTGAATATTTTATGAAGAATAAAGACATGTCTGCACTGCTTCCCGCCATAATTTTGAAAACAATGGCTGAATGTCAAATGTCAAAAGTTCAAATTGTCGAAAAATAACGCTGGTTTCTTGCGATTCTTTTTCTAAAAAACTTTTTTACGTAATTATTCACGATTCGCTTCGTTATGGGGGTCGCAGCTGCCCCAACTCAGCGACGCCATTGCTTACACTGAGGTAGATTGTAAGCTTTCCTGATAGCTAGGCTATTACAAGGTCCTTAAATCGTTTAAGATATTATGAAAAACATGTAAAGAGGTTGTATAAATATTTGCTTTAGAGTCAGAGCTGCGGGGGCCTGACTACAAATCATTGTTTGTGTATTTTATTCTCAACTGACGTAATACAGGTGTTTCATCTTATATTTGTTTTAATAACAAATACGTTAAGCTGGATTTGAACCATTTAATTTATCCAATCTTTACATGTAATATTAATTATAACAGCCCTGTATATTAATTGTTCAACATTTTTATGGGCCTAATCCCACCCTCATCCCCACTACCGTATCTTGTTTGTAACCAGGTTCAGCTACAGTGACCAAAGAAGACACTCGTGAAGTATTATTATAATAATAAGTTTATTGAAAGAGTTGGAAAAATAAATTTATCAGATTGTCCAACTGCTGGGCACGACCTTTTCCTCATTATGACAAGGGTTCGGCCACAGTGCAGCAGGCTGGCCACGTGCAGACGAGAACATTTTTGGCATAGATAACTCTTAGCTATGCTATGTCGAGATGTTTTCCTTCACAGCGTAGCAATCGATATTTAACAGTTTAATAGGCACTAAAAATCATATTACACTGCTACATGACTGAAAAATATTTTTCACAGAGAATTCTGATGTTTAATGGCAGGACGTTATGGATTCTGACGATTGATGCGCTAGAGATGTGGTGTTGGAGACGACTTCTACGGATACCTTGGACCGCGCGGCGTACTAACGTGTCCATACTTAAAGAGTTAAAAATTCAGAACAGATTATCGTCGATTGTGCAAATGCGAATCCTCAAGTATTTCGGACACGTATCATGAAATGAGAACTCTATGGAGCGACTGGCCATCCAAGGCTTAGTGGAAGGCAAGCGCTCTCGCGGGCGATCACCTACGCGCTGGACTGGCCTAATTAAATCTGCCACTCAGAGTTCCATTTTAGAGTGCTCACGCAATGCAAAGAACCGTAATAGATGGAGAAACATCGCAAAGGCTTCAGTAGCCAAGGAGAACGCTTATGACGACCCAAAACCCTCATGACATTCATCACGGAGCCACGACCACTCTGTCAAAAGTGTACGACTGAAGAGAGATTCTGATGTGGTGTTTATGAAATTTGTACCTGATTATAATTAGGTATTATCGATAATTATCTTCGTTTATCCAAGTCTAAATTTATTTACATAGTTGCCCTCGTTGATATAACGCACCGTTACAACGACATCTAAAAACGAAAACAGTAATTCTATGATAAGAGCAACACTTTTTTGACACCAAAAGGTGATTCAACTGTATCCATAAACCGATAAAGTACACACAATAGAAAAATCGTTTATTTATCAAGCGTTCTCGTCGGTCCCTCTCAGTTGCGACCTCTGGTATCGGTCAGTGTAGCCATGCAAACATGGCTCCCTCGATCTGTCAACACGTGGTTTACGTCTCTGTCCTGGCCGTTTGTTTTTTTTTTTAATATGGTTTATATGGTGATGGAGGGAAGCTACTTTTTTAGAATGCTTTTTGAAAAAGTAGTCGTGCAAAAATGTTTTCCTCCACCTTGGCTGTAGATTAGGTGACATTTTTTGTAGCCATGGAGTTAAAAACAGCGTTATTATTATTCAGTGGTAGTTCGTATTATACAATAAATATTTGTTATCAAATAGTATCGATTGACAAATATTCATTTACTGGTTCATCAGTTGAGTATAAGTTATTGTTCTGTCTGACGAATCATCGCAAACATTCCAATTTTTTTTGTGTTGATTAGTTTGTGTATTTTCTAAAATCGTCACCGTTTTAAATGTTTAGTATAAATTATTTTAGGTAAGTACCCTAAAATACTATGTAGATGATTATCTTTTGTAACATTGAATGGTACAAAAGATAATAATTATTAAAATATTATACTCGTACCAACATAAAACCACTTGTCCTGACTATAACCACGAACCACCACAGAGTCCAAACTACGAAATTTTGACAGTGGGTTCTTTTCTGACGTAGGATTAAGGGAGGAGTTTTAATAGCCTACCAGTGGCTTGCAATTTTAGAACGGGCAAAGTCAACACAGCTTGAGCTTTATAAATAAGGGTCAGCGCAGACAGAACAGAGCGCAGCGGAGAGGATTTTATAAACGCACTGGAAATTAAACTTTAAAATAAAGTGCATAAATGCTTGAACCTGACAAAAAATGCTCGCGCGTCCTCGAGGATACGCGGGAATCCGTTTATGCACTTTATTGTAATAATTTTAAAGTTTATTTTCAAGTGCGTTAATAAAATCCTCTCCGCTGCGCTCCGTTCTGTCTGCGCTGACCCTAATACACTTTCTTGTTCTCCTTGTCGTGTCAATGGCGATTTACATTATATGACTAGTAAGTAATCTGCCACTGCTATGGCGTTGTATGTGGCACAATACGGCTTATACGGCCATACGGCTCGGCCAAAGAACACTTAGCTAGACAGGAGGGACAGGACAGCAAGTGTAGCGTGTCCTGCTTTGTAGCCCCGCATCCACACCGCAGCTCTATAAGATGTCTCAGTTTCAAAAATAAATGAAAATAAGAACTACAATCAGATCGTTACTAACAATATAATCCTATCTTTCCATGACATTAATCTTTTATAGATAACATATTGTATTTTTTTTAATTATTGTTTTTTTAAGTCTCAAGGTTGGTCCAACTAATCTTTATTATCAGTTTATAGAAGAGGACGTGGAAGTGTAGTGATCGTGAAATGTTACTTAACTCGACTAAGTGATGTGCCTAGTGATGTACCGTGATAGTAATGTGCAATTATGGTTTGTGTCGATATCAATATTATAGATTGCAAACTCATTGGTTTAAAGAAATATTCACGTTTAGTGATAGCTCTCTTGTATGTAGGTACTTGATATCAGAAATAGTCGTTTCTTTAAAAAAAGGCTCTCTCATCGTGTTGTCATCGTAAAGATCTAGTTTTTCTTACAGCAACTTCTTTTTCACGTCTACTGGGTCTCGAAAGAGCAGAAATAATTACTTTCGTGACGCTTCACATTTCACTTCTTCGCTGCTCTACATTTTCTTCACTGCTCTACATTCGGATGTGGAGATAATCCTAGCACATAATTTAACGCCTTTTACGAGGTGGAAAATCCCTTCAGATCTCCGACTCTTGGGGAAATGAGAACTGGAGTATGTGGTGCTACCACTAAAAACCACCTCGACTGCCAACCAAAGACGCCCTACGAGAGGAACACTGGGTACAGGAGCTGTCCAGTCCTCCTCCCATGGTGCCATGTTCAGCGGAACCCGTTCTCAGGGAAGGCTAAACGACTTCAACTGCCCCAAAAGGCGGCTTCCCGGAGCAACAAATCCTAATCGACGACCAGAGCTCCCCATGCTCTGGCGGCCCGCGGCCCTGATGGCGGCTCTCTGCGACGCCGCTCTATGCAAGATCAAATGAAAACTTTAATAAAAAAACGTCGCCATTTCGACACCTTTAGCTGCTGAAAACACGTTATTACCTTCTTTTTTTTAAGTCCAGATAAATTCATTGATCCTGACGGAAACATACAACCAGCAAAGTGAAAATTAAAAATATTTTCTCTTTTATGTACATCCGGTACACCAAATGCAAACCATATATAGGTGTGTTACAACCTCAGTCGTTGTAAACCGTTATCGATCAGCCATAGAGAGCACTATTTCAACACTTTAAAGTATCTACTTATAGGAAACTATAATTATCAGATAACGTGGATATCGAACAAACACACACGGATGGAGACGCGTTATCTTGTGTCCATTAGACGTTATAATAGATACAGTGTTGACTAAATCTAGTTCCTACAATGTCCCGTTAACTGATAAACATGGGGCGTAATATTCGAAGAAATTCAGTGAGTACATGCTTGGCGATTTTGGCTGTAAGATTGCGTCTCTCTCTATATTCTTAAAAGAGAAAGAGATAACCGTCTTCAGTTTTTTTTTTCATGCATGGTAATGGCTTCGTTCTTATGCCATATGAGGTATATCTACTATAGGCTGGTTTAACACTACTATCGCTGTGTCTTATAAAGGAGACTTCAGAGTTTGTTAAGTTTGTCGACAAAATGATCATGAGAACTGATTTAAAGTTACAGTTAGTATACATTTAAAATTATAAATATCAGGCTGTGAGTTACAAAGCCGATTTGTTGACACAAGATAGTCGACAGCGACAGAGAGAACTAAATGCAAAATTACTTATTAAATCAATGTTTTTAATGTACGAAATTTTACAGCAATTTAACAGGGAACAATAGTTATTTGTGCAACAAGAGAGCAAAGTTGTTTTTTGTTTCGAGCGCTGATTTTGAGTCCCGAGCAAGCGAAGGATTCAATGATTGATTCACGAGCGTAGCGAGTGAATCAAAGTTATAATCCTGAGCGTAGTGAAGGACTCAACAGCACGAGATACAAAAAGCTTTGCTCTCGTGTAGCACACATTACTTTTCACCACAGCAGTGAGAACACATATTACTTAGGAGACATAGAAATGAACAGGAATAGGTAGATTGAATTCTGCATTAATCACTTGTTGATTTAACTTTTCTGGTGTTAAAGTACAGTCATCATCGCTAGTTTCACTCATCTTTTTAGATTATTTTATATATTAATATAATTTAACACGTTACGCTATACTGTATCAGCATCAGCGAAATTTTTTTCCCGCTACTTTTTCGCGTTTCAAAATCGCGTTTTAATACCGCGGCCCTGATGTTTATTTTTCAAATGTATTATTGTTGTAATTCCAAATAAAAATATATTGGTTAAATACTAATCTTATACTATTAATTAGACTTATAAATTAAACATATAAACAATAACATATAAAAAATATTTTTTTTTATTTGCGTTTCCAAAGGTGTTTTCTTTGAGGTCGAATTCCAAAATCGAATTTCGAATTCGAAGGGGTTTGTTTTTTCACTCACTTTTTATATTATTATGCATGTGAAAGAGACAGAGCACAGTAAAATTCAAATGTTTCAAATTTATGGCTGAACAAAGTCAATACGTGGCACTAAAGATTGAAAAATTAAAAAGCTACTTTGCCTCACGCTCGAATCAAAATCGCGTTTTGTTCACTGTTGTCTCGCAGCAAAAGCGGCATGTTTGAGCTGCTGTGGTGAAAAAATATTTTAACGTTCTATTTTCAAAAATCGAAGGTAGATAAATGCGCGGGAATTTTGCAAAGCACCACTTTCGTTTGTGACGTTAGTTTGTGGTCAGGTCAGCCGTTATTTTAAATATAATAAATTATTTAAATTATTGAATAGTACGAAATTGTGGTAAAATGTGTCAATGTATCGAACCATTGGAAGGATTTTCCAAATCGAACCAGAAATGACATCAATATGGAAATGAGAAAAATAAATTGTATTGAGGTATTTTGCCAATTCGTAAACAAAGACTCTTTCGTAAATTTAGTGTCTCAAACAAGTTGACAAAAAGGAAACCCAATATCTGATCACTTCCATCAGTGGTCACTGGTAATTGCCACCAGTGAGACAATACAACAATTTTAGACGATTTTTTTCTTTGCTGTGGAAGTGTATTTGCGCACGTATGTGGGACTCGACGGCTGGAGTGCAAGGCCGTAATACCCACTAAAACCACAGCGCATACTTCAACGCCATTTTGGGGGCGCCAGGGAGTCGCGTTAGCATTTTACCCTGACACCCCGGCGGATAGCCCGAAGGCCGCAGAGGATAGGGAGGACGGCAACCTGACAACACCACATCTCCTCTTCCTCTGCGGCCTCATCGCGACGCAACAATGGTGCGCCCCCATTTAGTCGCGGGAGATAGGGCGCGCGGCAACGCAACACCGACACACCTTTCCTCCCGCGACCGCGCCCGACTGCGAGGGACAGACAGAACTGTCTAATCCCACGTGGAGCTTCCACTCCCGGGATCTCTCTTAGCTTCACCACGGGTGTCCAAGCCACGATTACTAAGCTCGCCCACCACGACAAGGGGGGCGTCTTGCCCTAGTCTGCTAAGGTCGTGGATAAGATTCTGACCCAGGAGAAATTTGTGTGTGATGAGCACAATTATTTGCTCTGTGTTTAGGTGTAATTTATGAATAAATGATCATCGTCTTCTTGCCCTGGTCCCAAATTTATTTGGGGTCGGCAGTACGTCCTTCGCTTCCATACTTCTCTGTCGCCCATCATCTGATTAATTATCCCTTTCTCTTTCATATCCATTCTTACACAGTCCATCCATCTATTCATCATATTCATCCATAATCAATAATTATCTTAATATATAAACTCCTCGCGTAACTGACTGACTGACAGACACGCTACAGCCGAAACTATTGGGCGCAGGAAGCTGAAATTTGGCATGTATGTTCCTTGGGGACCGTAGGGGTGCACTAAGAAGGGATTTCCCGAAATTCCCACGGGATCGGCCAAAACGGGTAAATTTAAAAAAAATGCAGGCGTAGCTGCTGGCGTCCTCTAGTATTTATATATATTTTTAACAGTATAAAAGTATGCTTATCGTTATCAGTTATCTGTTTGTACTAGTACGGACTCTGCTTAGTTTCGGATCAGATGACCGTTTTTTCCTAACTACCGAGTTTTCCTAACATATTATGTATAATTTATATTATAGTCAAACCAATTACGCGATTTACATAATATTAAAATAATATAATAAAATTATTTTAAAGAGAATTTATATCACTGCATATAAGGTAATATATGTTCAGGCTACAGTAAAATTTACCGAGCATGATTCAGAATATTGTCATTAAGTTATTGATATTATTATATTTACGGATAAATGTACTTATTTGTATTATGATCGAACCTTGCAAATTATGACTAAACGGACAACTAAACTGGTGAATTCCAATTTATAACAATGGAGATCGGTGTCAGTTGAATAATTAATCTACCTTCAAAATATATAAAAAAACATGTCCTGATTGACAGACATATCTTAGATGACCCTAAACTATTGGAGCTAGAAACATATAATTTGGACGGTGGGTTTTTTTTTTGGCGTAGGTATCTAAGGGTAGGTATGACAGATGAAGAAAATTCGCTCATTTTGAAGATCTGTAGAAAATGCGGTCTACTGCTACTTTAATTAACAATGATGATGCGATCTTCAGTGTGTCGTACAGCATGTATTCGAACTATGGTGAGACGTAAAATGAATCTAAAATCTCAAATAAATGAAGGCTTATGTTTAACTTACTACCAGATATAGTAACATATAACAGACAAAAATAGGAAATTATCACCTAAATGAAACCCACATTTTAATGTAAAATTATAACCAAAGTTTTTTGTTAGTTGTATGAAATACCAACACTTAAATTGGATTTGGTTACACCACCTACTTAAATAAACGAAGTTGACGGAGCCCTGCTTCGCAGGGCTCCTATTTTTGAATTAAGGGTCACAAGAGAACCTAAAATAACCTATTTATTTGGTGATCATTTACTACATTTGGTGTTCGAATACAATTTGAAGTGCAGTCGTGTCTAAAATAGCTCTGCTAGCACTATTGTAATTTTAGACTTTATTTTTCTGGTGCTAAGTATATATTTTTGGTTAAAGAACTAAGGCTATTCAAGAATTTAATGGTGGTCATTATATTGAACCCCAAAAATGAATAGATCGAATATTAAATTCAACGGTAATTATATATCTACCTACAGATTTAAAACGAACTCGAATTCACAAAATTGAATATGCAGTTTTTATTAAATTTTGTGAATAATGTCCTTATTTATCGGATATTGATTCCGACCATAACAAAGGAATTTGTTAGTAAATAAATTAATAACGAATTCTTATCGTCGGCATTGCTAATCGGCAGAATTATCACTTTATCATTAATATTTGTATAAAATCATCAAATTTGCACAATTTATTGTTGTTCAATCATTGACCCGATGCATTAGGTACCTATATAATATATATAAATAAATATAATCTTAAGGTCAGCTAAGCAACCTAAATAAATGAAATAAAAACCATTCAACTGCAGTTTAAGCCATTTTTCTACAGACAGAACTGTTCCCCGCACCCGCACCTTTGGACGCATCCTGCGCAGGCCCCTTCAAGCCCACGCGGAGCGTCCACTCCCGAGATCTCGCGGGTGTCCAAGCCACGGTTACTGAGCCACAGTAGCCACAGTAACCACGACAAGGTGGAGATCCCACGGGGTTTAAGCCTTACGCAATATGCAGTTCTGTAGTCAAGCTAATGAGAACTTGATCATATATCTTTTATGGAGTCATTAGGAAAATGTGTAGGTATGTTTTTTGTTTTTATGCATCTGTATTAAAGGTTATAATTTTTATTCATTTTATCTATAGGTACATATAATATAAAGAAACGCAAAAAGATCGATGCCTTTGAAATGTGGTGCTGGAGAAAGCTGCTACGCATTCCTTGGACAGCTATGAGAACCATTGTCTCCATCCTCGAAGAGCTGAAGGTCACCAAGCGCCTGCTGACTACGTGCCAGGAAAGGATCCGGAGTTTCTTTGGGCACATTATGCGATCCCCATTGCACAGCCTGGAGAAACTCATCATTCTCGGAGAAATAGAGGGGAAGCGCGCTAGAGGAAGAGCGCCAGCTTGATGGGTGGACCAACTTAAGGAGGTGACTGGAGGCCAGATACAGGGAGCGGTACATATGGCGCAGAACCGGACCGAGTGGAGAAGATTGGCATACAGCCACGACGAGTCAGCATTGAGGGAACGACCAGAAAGGAATACATATAATAGGACAGTAAAAAAAATAGTCAGGCTAAGAATCAGTAATGGAGCAAAAAATTCTGTCTGTTTGTCTGTTTGTACACGCTAATCTCCAAAGTTACTGAATGGATTTGAATGAAACTTTTTTTGTTGTATTGCTATTAAGTCTGGACAACATATAGGTTATAATTGATTTTGGAGATTGGAACACCTGATGCAGAACCACAACAGCCCAGCGAAACTTTAAGACATAAAAAAATGCGGTTTAGCAAAAAACATTACGCCTGATGAGCATTTTCTGATGAGAGATTAAAATTTGAAGATCTCAAACATCTGATGTGGAACTCTAAGAGCCCAGCTACACTATAACATATACAGGCTTGACGTCTTAGCAAAAGTTGTTCAGTCTGATGAGCATTTTCTGTTGACTTATAAAAATCAAAGATCTGAAACATCTGATGAGGAACTATATGAACCCATCTGCACTATACCGTACATACTTGACGGCGTAGTTGTCCAGTATGATGAGGATTTTCTGTTGAATTATCAATATTTATAACAATCGATCAATCAAAGACCCGAGGAAGGACACTAGATAGTTCTTATCGCGATAACCGACATCCACGCGGGCGGAGCCACGGGCTACAGCTAGTTATATAAAATAAGGAAAATTGTTTTGTCTAGTTTACTACGGAACCCTAAAAGAGTAAGTAGTAATATAAATTTCACCTAGGTAGACGACTGCCTCCGTGGTCCAGTGGATAGCGTATGCGACTGTTAATCAGAGGTCCCGCATTCGATTCGGGTCCCAGGTCGGGCAAAAGTGTTACTGGGTTTTTCCGAATTCTCAGTAACAGCATGGCGTCTGGTGATGTGCCCGGTAACGGCAATAGGTAACGGCAATCGCCCCCTATTACGGGGGACCCAAAAATTCATGGTGAAATGTGGGTGTAATATTACACCTCTGCCTACCCCTTCGGTGATAAAGGTGTGAGTCTATAAAAAATGGTAGACAGATAATAAGCACCTAATTACTGTCTTTCATGATCTAAGTATATCTAGCTTATTATCACAGAAGTTACTGGATATCTACTCATATTTGTATCATACTTCTTTTCAGCCACGTAATTTAAATAGATATGATTATGATATTTAGTAAGGTTATAGAGTGTATTTAAACTGACCGGTGTTAAATTAATCAGGCCGAAATTTTAGTTTTCCTTTTAGTTTTCTACTTGCAAATTTTCTATTTTTTTCTGTTCTGTTAACACATCGTCATCCTTAATCAGCGGATGCATAATTTAAAAAGGCTTTTCTTGATGTTTTAATTTATGCCCATTTCATGGTAGGTATACAGGATGTCACAAGACCCATCACCAAGCCGAAGTCTACTCGTTGTGGACATCATGCCAAGTTATACTAACCAAAAATAATACCTGGGAATAGTTTTTTTTTCTTAAGTTTTCACATTTTTAAACCGCAATGCTCGAAATACCTACTTATCCATGGGGTCATAGGGCATCTAAAGAACATATTGGCGGGGTAAATGCATCGATTTTGTACCTAATTAGAAAAAATCCACACTAACTTTGAGCCTCAATATCTCCTGAACCAGTAATTTCCCAGGTATGCCGAAGTAAAAAATGTTCGTAGTAATTGGTATAACATGGGATTTCAGTTTTCGTTAAGCGTCTTTTTACACCCTGTAGGTATATTTTGTTACCTTGTAGAACTTACTACAAGGTAACAAAATATTTTTAATGAAGATAGAAAGTTGCCTGTCAAATAAATACGAATGTAAAAATAAATTTGGATTTCGTTTAATTATCTTAATAAATACCTATCAGCGAGACTTTTTATGTCAAATAGAGATTTTAATCGTTAGATGTGCCCATACCATAAAATTGGCGAAAACGTGTCATCATTGGGAAGAGGAAGCTCACTCTTGTCGCGTCGTAGTAACTTGCGTACCTAGTAATGCGCGCGCATTGTCAAATGCAGTGAGATGCGTACCAAGTATTGCGCGCGATTTGAACGATGATAGTTTTCGATCGTAGGGCAGAACTAACGGTTTTTCAACTGTATCACGTGGTGGACAAAAAATGCTATTGCACGACTAACGAACGCATTAATCACTCTGTACAGTCGAACAACTTCCCGCTAGACCACCATAAGGGTGAGAATCGCAACAAGACATCGTCGCTGCCAGTGCTACTTTACACGCACATTGACATTCGTATACAAAACCAGTTTCTAGTGTGGCTCGACTCTATGAGCGAGCCAAGGGATGTTTTTTCAAACTAGTCCACCGCCGACTTGTTTGATTGTTTTAGCTAGGTGTAACTTACCTAAGTTACACCTAGCTGAAACTGTCAGCAAGTCATTGTCCAATGGCAAATTATCCATATAACTTATCAAGAATATTTTCATTTAAACCTCTATTCAATATAAAGTTCATTCGGCTATACACGTGTAAGAGTCCGTGTAGACTGTAGACGTTTTAATTGTTCACTTTATGAGCCGATCTAAAACTGCATTATTATATCACAACGATTTTATTCTACAATAAACACTATTTTTAACAGGCCTTTGGCTATTATTAACAGGACATCAAGACAAACGGATCGAAAGTCATTACAGCATTTTTATTGGTCAATAAATAAGTTTAAAACACGACTGTCGGCCGGTTCTATATAAGAATGGCACTTTCCCCAGTGTGTTTAACTAGTCTACCGACTTAATCGGTAGGTATTATGAGTATTATGACAAATAGTAAGAGTAATTTATTAAATTCAAAGTATAACTTACAGCAGTTGACTAGGTCTAATCACCCTTTAAGCATATAAAAAATGCTTGTGATAAGTAGATGATTTACCTTTTGGATGATGGAGTATAAATAAAAGCGGGCTTCATATCACAGGCATTTCTAACATAACATAACTTCACGCCTTTTATCCCCGAAGGGGTAGGCAGAGGTGTATTACACACCCACACTTCGCCAGTTATGTTTCGGTCCCAATGTAATAGGGGCGGGCCTATTGCCATCTACCGTGCACATTGTTAAGCGAGCAATGATTAACATTTTAATACACACATAACTTCGAAAAGTCAGAGGTGTGTGCCCGGGGTAACTGGGGATCGAACCCGAGACCATCGTCTCGGTAGTTACGTACACCACTTTTCTATTGGACAACTATAGGAATAATAACTATCGGTATATAGTTAAGTATATGTTTTCAAACTTATTAATTGTCGGGGTTGAGCACCATACCATACTTATTTAGTAATCTACCGATTCCTGAATAAGTATGGCTCTACCCCGTCCGCATCATCATCATCAGCCTTTAACAGTCCACTGCTGGACTAGGCCTCTCCTTTGAAAGGAGGAACTGGCCTACTATACCACGCTGGCCAAACGGGTTGGTATAGGGTTTGTATCAAGTTTTCCTTCTCTTACAGTGCTGTTCTCAGCATAATATGCTCCCTCTGTCGGCTCTTACGACACCCAAGGGATGATATGGAGTGGTGACATTCCGTATTCTTAATCCGTCACCACACGGACAATACGATTACCACACGGCCACGCATATCAATGCGATTAAAATATCGGCAGGCTGAAAATCGGCAGTGTGCAGGGATCTTAAGGTCACGGTCTATTTTCAATTCGATACCTATATTGTATTAAATAATTAATTAAATTACTATTCGTACATATTATTATGAATGGTGGTTTAAGTAAGTTACGTCATTTTATCTTTGTTTTCCTTCTACTGAAATATTAATATATTATACATAATAATATATTAATAATAATACTTTATTTTTTTTATTTATTAAAGCTTTATATACACAACGTATACAGGCGGACTTAATGCCATGGGTATTATCTCCCAGTCTACCTTAGAGTGGTGCAGAGAGAAAAGAAGTAGGTGTTATATAAAGAAAATGAATTTGAAATAACACAAATAGGTAATAAAAACTAAAGATACATTCACATTAAAACATATATAGGTACATAATTTACATATAATATAAACATACATAGTATAGATGTATTATAGAACTACATACATTCATACACATATAAGAATATATAAATATATATACGTACATATGGTATATATTATATACATATTAAACCAATATGAAATTTAAACGACTTATGATACATTCGCTGACTCAGCCAGTAGAAGTTCCTTCGCCTTGAACTTGAAAGTATTCTTAGTCTTGGCCATCCTGATTTCAAGAGGGAGGGCATTCCAAAGAAGAATAGATTGGACAGTAAAAGAGGAATGAAGAAAATTAGAGTTATGAGAGGGTACAGTGAGGAGAAGATTATTAGATGAACGGAGGTTTCGTTCATGGTTAGAGCATAAGTATTGAAAGGAGGAAGATAAATACTGGGGAGAAGAAAATATCATACGTGTTATTTTATGAATAATAACGTAGATATCCCAGGCATTGGTTTCAAACATACCTAGATATTTTTTTCCAAATTTAAATTAATTATACTGTTTATATGTTAGGTACGTTTTTATGCATAAACCAGTAAACTGAATTCTATGAAATTTGGCTCGTAGTAAGAATTATGCTTGTAATTACTTAACCGACAAAATATTATGGACGTTATACTTTTGATTACCTGTCTGTACTACATATTGGTAGAGAATGTTCAGGGATAGCCATTCTATAAAATAAAAATGTTCTAAATGTCGTTTAGAAACAAACAGTAGGTAAGTTTTTTTATGAAAACAACTTAGAACTCCTAAATATGTAGAATAGGTAGGTGGATAAATGTTCGAAACGTCGTATAGGTATTTAAATACATAAATTAATTAAATATACACCATTTCTGTAATTTATGCGTGAATGCCTGCGAACATTGACGAATCTCTCATCAGACCTGATAAACAATCTAGTGAGGCAATTAGGTACCGACATTATGGACGACCACTACGACCAGACTCGAGATACAGTCATTGTCCTCAGTGATATATGTCTATGACACTCACGCACAATCAAAAACCAACCTACACACCTACAAATAAAGTGTATTTTAACTATTCAATTAGTTTAGATAAGCATGTTTGCCTTTCAACACGTTCTCCCGCCAAATCGCGGAAACCGCGCGAATTTCATTCACAAACCGGCGTGGCAGTTTACAAACATGGAGTCGTCAACGGAAAAAATAGTTGGACGGGACGTTCGGCGTTTAGTTTACAAAATATAGACTAGGGTGGCTGCGAATCCTCATTACAATAGATTATAATCATAACCATCTGTCCGTTGATTGATTTCGGTGCGAATATCAACAACCGTTTTGCTGGTTTGTGGAGGTAAAGTTTAGATTCGCTAGCCCTTCAGGGTTCTTTAAACCTAATTTTTGGAGGAAGGTCTTATAGACCTCAGTAGATTGATTTCAGTGCGAATATTACAAATAAGTTAATCGATATTAAACTTTCGCGATTTGTATAGGTACATCATAAAAGCGCGGGTAGCTGCCGAAACCCGCGCTTCACAAGGACGGCGCTGAGCTGACATCAGTCCCACCGCGACCACTACCGTTGCAGGCCGGTAGAAACGTAGGAGAATAACAGAGGTATTTATGCCTTTAAATAATTAAATTATCGCGACTAAGACCCGTTAAATAATATTGTATTATGTATACAAATAGGTTTTTGGTTTTCGGTTCATACTACGTTAGTACTAAGTATCTATTCTGTGGTCATACTTAAAGTCAAAGTTTCGGTCGGTTTTCAATCAAATTTCCGGAGCAAGATTTCTAAAGTTCAACGCAGATAATACCTTTAATAATAATAATATAGCCTCATTTATTCCCATAATGAATTACATAATTATTATAGTAATTAAATTATTGTATGCATGCATGATATAATTATTTCAATTAATATAATTATTACTACTTAAATTACTTTTTTATCACATTTTATAACATTTCGATTTTCTATAATATTTTTCGTTACTATTTATAATAATTTATTAGCAAAATTTATTTAAATTATTAAATTATCAAATTATTAAAACTTTAAAATATTTCATTAAGGGCCCCTCAACGGGTAAAGACCTCCTCCATTTTACTCCACGTCTGTCTGTCCTTTGCTTTTGTGATCCAGTTGTCACCGGCTATTCTTATTATTTCGTCTATCCATTTTTCTTTTGGTCTACCTCTTTTCCTTTTGTTTGGTAGTCCTTGCCAAGTAGTGACTCTGTGCGTCCATTTATCTTTATCCATGCGTGCAATATGACCTGCCCATTTCCATTTTAGTTTTTGTGAGGATGATAAAGCATCTATTACTTTCGTTGTTTTTCTTATTTCTGTGTTCCTTTTTCTGTGTTTTCTTTGTATATTTAATATACTTCTTTCCATCGCTCGCTGGCATACTTGTATTTTGTACAGGGTAGTAAACATGAGTCCATACCTTTTTCTTAAGTTTTACAGGGAGTTTTTATTTTAAGGTTTCTTTATTGTTCCAAAATTTATTCCACGCCATATTCACTCGCCTTTTAATTTCATCTTCATGTCTTTTTGTAGAGAAAGATACCTGTTGTCCTAAGTAAACGTAGCTTTGAACATATTCTAATGTACTGTTATTAACTTTTATTGGTTTGGCCTTAGATAATACCTTTAATAGGTATAAAATATGTGGCACTTAAAAGGCAGCTAGTAATATGTGGGTGTAGTTCAGCTATGACTGCATACGTTCAAGTTGTCTCTACCTAGAAGAAAACCCCATACCTATAAGCAACCTTGTATTTGTCTTAAGGTGTGTGTTATCTTCAAGAGGCGTTCTGCGTCAGAAAGAGACTGACTGTCGTTAGTTTTTCTAAGCTAACAACTCAGATTTTTATTTTATTTTATTTTCAGGTCGCTTGAACAATTTGAGCCTTCGCTGTAAACGCTAACGTATTTGCAACCTAAGGTAGAGTTTTGCTAAGGTTACAGGGATTGGTGAATTTTGAAGCGATCTCTTTTTTATTTCTTTTTGAGATCTTTACCTGTGGAAGTATTAGCGATTCTCTTGTGTTTTTTAGGGTCTATCTACTCATTACTCTGTTTACCTATTGCTTCATTGTATAAAAGTCACCCACAAGACGGCCGGTTGGCGTAGCAGGAGTGTAAGCGACTGCTACGTCGAAGGTCGCGGGTTCGATTCCCGCTCAAGTCAAACATTTGTGTGCATGTACATGGATGTTTGTCTTGGTCTGGGTGTTTCTATGTATAATACATACATACATAGACTCACGCCTGTTTCCCCGAAGGGGTAGGCAGAGGCATATTAAACGCCCACTTTTCGCCAGTGTTTTGATCCCACATAATAGGTGGCGAGCCTATTGCCGCTTATCGGGATATTTTGTTTTTGCCAGAGCCTCGTCCGTTGATCGGCAGGTGCACCACTTGCAGGTGAGGTTGGCTTGGGACCCTAAGTTCTTGCTGGGAACCCTATGCATATATGTATAATATGTATGTATTTACAAAAAAGTAAGTATATATCCATATTTATTATAGAAAAGTAGGTATATATGTATGTTTATCCATTATCTAGTACCCATAGTACAAGCTCTGCTTAGTTTGGGACTAGATGGTGTTGTGTGAATGTGGTAGAATATTATATTATACAATACAGGATCTACTAAGTTCTAGGTGATTAGCAATTTTCATTTAGAATGATCTAGATGCTAAGCTAAATGGTAAGTACTAAGTAGGTGCCTTAAATAACTGATTAAACACGAATGTATAACTGATTTTGTTAACATTAATTCTAGTCATAAATAGCAATCCAAACGAATGAACAGGAAATACAATAAACGAAACGATATTGCATTACTGAACGAAACGTATCAGGAAGACCACTAATCATTGATGAACATCACAGTTTCTGTAACGAAAGTGTATGAAAGTCGCGTAAAATACATCATTTTCATCACGCGACCAACATGGCGGAAGACTGTTGGCGCGAAAATGAATCTTAGTTTTTTTCTTAGCGCGTTTATTAGCGCGGGACATTTACCGGCCAGTGTCTGTTACCGCTCGCTGCGTAAAAAAAAGAAACTAATGTCATGCAACCAGCTGTTATGCCAACGTAATAATGCAATGATTGAGTAGTTATTTCACATGATGAACCGACTTCAGGTCTTCAGCTGTCGCTGATTTTTTATTTTGTAAGCTGTTTTTCAGACAGAGTTGTTTGTCGAGAATTTAGTGTAATATTCGATGTCGATTTTTACCTATAATAATAGTCATTTTAGGCAGTGGATCCCAGTAAACCAAAGTTTCGGTCTTGGATGTTACCGGGATAAAGACAGGATGATGCGATGATAAGATCTAGAATTCTATCAAGTCTAGTTAGACTAGAAAGCCTATTCCGGTTCCGATATAATTTTCACCTTAGTCTGCTAAGACGATGATGATTCGATGTCGATTTTGAATCACATTTCGTGTTAATTGTTATTACAAGGTTTTTGAGAAATAATCACTTGCGTATATTTGTGCTGGTCAATGGGCTTGCCGTAAGAGGACGTAAACATGATCGGTGGAGACACTATTTGTCATTTTTGTTTGTTGCAGTTCTTAGCTGTGTATGTTGGTCTTCTGGATATAAATAAGTGAAACTGTGCGCTTTTTTGGAATATCGCGCATGCTGAAATGAAGTAGAACTTCGTCGTAGACGACGTAAAATTGATACATTTATATGAATGTATAAATTTTCCAATAATTAGTTTATACTGACATCATCGTAGAGCCATATCACTGACGCTGGAGGCATGAAATTTGGACGGGGAATCCTTCTCTGGCGTAGGCACACAATGATGGATTTTTTATATTCCATCCCTTAGCGCAAGTATGCTATAAAGTTTGTTTGAGAAATTAGTTGACTTTGTATCTAGCACTTTATTTTCATTCATACCTCATCCTCATCATCCTCCTAGCGTTCTCCCAGTTTCAACCTGGGGTCCGCTTACTAGTCTAACCGGATTTGCTTAATATCAGCTTTTCCACGGAGCGACTGCCTGTCTGACCGCCGCAACCCGAAGGGATAGCAATATTCCATGGTTTAGACTAGTGCCAGTTTACTTAGAAAGTACTGACACCCTATAACGACTGCCAAAGATCTTTATGACAACCGGGACCGACGAAATTAATACGCACATAACTCCGAAAAGTCAGTGGTGCGCGCGAACCCGATACCCTCTGCATGGCAGTCTGTTGGTATCTCCACGAGGCTATCGCTGCGTATTTTCGTATTGCAATGTTAATCGCTGACGTGTTTATTGACCAAGTAAGTGGTTCTTAAATTAGTTTTATGAATGAAGTCGGCCTTACCTCATAATGTGAGCTCACAAATTACGTTCTTGGACAAAATAAAAATAAACTGTACAATTTTGTGGATTTATAATTATTTTATAAATAGACTTTCCTATGCATTTTCCTTTAAACGGTATTAAGTTACGTTAAAAGGAGAAATGAATCGAATTAAAAATAACTGAGTGAGTAATATTGGGTATCTACTTTTAAAAAGAAAGCCTGCATATTTTTTTTAGAAACAGTATCCGTCAAGTATGCCGTATGGTGACGGATTAAGAATACGGATTGTCACCACCCCATATCATCCCATAGGTGTCGTAAGAGCCGACAGAGGGAGTATAATTATGATGCAGAGAACAGCACTGTAAGAGAAGGAAAACTTGATACAAACCCTATACCAACCCGTTTGGCCAGCGTGGTATAGTAGGCCAATTCCTCCTTTCAAAGGAGAGGCCTAGTCCAGCAGTGGACTGTTAAAGGCTTGATGATGATGATGATCCGTCAAGTAAAAGCATCAGATCTATGCCTGAAGTAAAAATAGGTCGAAGCAGAACTCATATTCTCAACTTCAGCTTATTTTGGTTGACCCTAGTTTTGGCCCACGGGTTGGCGTCGTTTATCGTGACTAAAAGTTTGTGCTATTCTGATGTATTAGCTAAGTATATTTCAGAAACAGAATCACTCATTTATTCACATGAGATGGTATTAAAAGTTATAATGTACATAATAATAAAATGTACCTACAAGACATCACCTTTAATAAACAGAGTATTCGCACTACAGAGTTTAACGAAAACCGTTCGTCCGTATCGTTAGGTTTTCTGGTAAGTAAGGAACATCCATACATCCACCTTTCCATCCCAACAAACTTTCACATTTATAATAGTACTAGACGTCGCCAGCGGCTTCGCCCGCGTCAATTATACATAAACCTTCCTCTTGAATCATTCTATCTATTAAAAAAAACCGCTTTAAAATCCGTTGCGTAGTTTTTAAGATTTAAGCATACATAGGGACAGACAGAAGACAGACTTTGTTTTATACTATGTAGTGAAATAAATAGTAAGATAGGCATTAAGGTAGTAATTAGGCTTTTGTAATCTGAGTGCAAAAACCTCCTTCACGACTAATTGAGTTTTACGACTTGCAGAGATGATAACTTGTCATAAAATTTATCTTCAGCCGTTTTAATCCACTTTTTAATAAAATGTTATGTTTTATTGTATAATTATAGTAATGCTGTCGTAAAAATAATAAAAGGAAAATATTTAGATAAATAAAAATTAGTAAGCGTGTAGTTTCTTTGCGATAAAAATGGATATTAGATTGTTATTTATCATTTTCACTTGCTTGGCGAAGGAAAACATCGTGAGGAAACCTGCATGTCTGAGAGTTCTCCATAATGTTCCCGAAAGACATGTGAAGTCTGCCAACCCGCACTTGGCCAGCGTGGTGGACTATGGCCTTACCCTTCTCATAGGGAGTTGGATAGTTTATATATCTACAGGTCTGATGATAATAAACACAAACAATATTCGTAGAGCCATACCGTAGGACAGTCACCAAATTCAGGGAAAAACGAAAGTGAAAGAGAATGTTTTTTTAAGGAATTTAATTTAAATAAGTTAGATATGGGATTAATATGATCTATTTTAGCAGATCCTACCTCCGAATTATGTAGCATTATATCTGACTAGAGGACGCCAGCAGCTCCGCCTGCATTTTTTTTAATTTACTCGTTTTGGCCGATCCCGTGGGAATTTCGGAAAATCCCTTCTTAGTGCACCCTTACGGTCCCCAAGGAACACACATGCCAAATTTCAGCTTCCTGCACCCAATAGTTTCGGCTGTAGCGTGTCTGTCAGTCAGTCAGTAACGCAAGGATTTTATATATTAAGATTAGGTACCTATATACATTTTTAGTCGTTCTTAAAACATTTTGTCCGATAACTGGTATCAGGCACAATGGAGTTGACGTGCCAATTTTGGACAAAAACTCATTAAACAATAAAGAATAAAAAAAAAACAGTATAATAACAGGGCTGATGAGAGAGGAATGGAATTCTATTATTGCTGAATTTTATAATCCACGTTGCAACTTTAGATAGAGTGTTGTTAATTATATTATAATTATCTGTTTATCAGTCTGTGCGTCACTGTCAGACTCTTATTATTTATACCTGTAAGCCGATGATGCATAGCAATGAATGAAAAGATATCCGATTAAGATTCGAGTAATGATATCAATCTGTTATAAACTGATAGGTAGAAGCGAAGGCGACATAGTTCACCATAGCTCAGAGTTTATGTAAGCAATGTGTTATCATTTTAAGGCCCCAAGTACAGCTACTGAGTTGAGCTGTTGCTGTCACTCTCAGATTGTATACATAAGAAAGAGAAGCGCGACGACGACGGGACGTTCAGAACTTAAAAAAAAACATGAAATAAATTAATTACAGAAAATGTATTGATTGGATTAAAAAAATTTAACAGTATTTCGTTAGTATATTGCTTGTTGAATAATTTGTCAAAAAATCAGAATGAATGTATGTATTTTAATATGGTTTTTACTCGTTAAATTATTTTTTTAGATATTTTTTTCTATCGATTAAAGTTAGTTGTATTATGTTTTCAACACAGTACTTAACTAGATTATATCCTGAAGAATATCATATATTTTTCTGATTGTGTTAACTGCATTGAATCATATACTTTAAAGCATTATAAAACTCGCGTTTAGCTCTTGTAGTCCCCTTAATTTTTTTTAATACAAAGAAAAATTTATCACTTTTTAGCTAGCAGAATTGATGGCCGTTTGATCAGAATGGTTCTGGAGTGGCGTCCCGAACCGGACGTCGTAGCAGAGGTGCCGTTGTCGTAGCCCGACAAGGTGGACTGACGATCTTGTTGGGATCGCGGGCAGCGGATGGATGGTGGCTAAGGATCGGTCCTTGTGGAGAGCCTTGGGGGAGGCCTATGTCCAGCAGTGGACGTCTTTCGGCTGATATGATGATTTTGATGATAAAGTGCGAAGGATTTTTTTTATTTATGTATTTATAGACTCACGCCTGTATCCCCGAAGGGGTAGGCAGAGGTGTAATATTACACCCACATTTCGCCATGTATTTTTAGATCCCACGTAATAGGGGGAAATTTTGTAATTCCTTTTATTAATAGAAATAATGAGTGGAATCTGCTATCTATGCGATGATATGCCCTGACCCTGTCCACGGTAGTTCGACTTTTTTTCTGAACTTTTTTTTTAACCTTTGCTGTCACACTGCTGTGTGAAGGTCGCCCTTACACTCTTCCAAGCATCCCTATCTTCTCCCAAATTGGGCCAGTTTTTGTCAAAATTGTCTAGATCGTCACGCCATCGTTTTCGGGGTCTGCCTCCGTTCCGCCTCCCGTCTTGCGGCACCCACTGCGTGACGATCTTTGCCCATCGGCTAGGATGCATCTGGATCACGTGGCCCGCCCAATCCAAGACATCTGAATACATTTAGGTAGAACCCCGCGTTGTCAAAATCTTGACCTAAAAATGAAATGAAAATAAAGTTTTAATAAAAGAATGCTTTTTGCAATCATATCGTTTCGTTTTTTCTAACATTCTATCCTTTTGATAAAAATTATAGACTTTTATCTAGAATGTTACGATAATTAAATAAACATTCATCATACAAAATAGAAATCAAGGGTTACCGAAAGGTCCTACGATGAACGGAAACAGATCAGATAGATCTACGTCATATTTGGACACAGTATTTGTTTGAGGTATCTGAGCGTCAATATTGTGAGAAAGGGCACTGACCCGGCGGTGCAGCGCGCGTGAGCCGCATACATGACATACGTGATGAATTGATGATTTATATCTGTGTACACACTGGATATTCATTTAAAAATCTTAAATGAAAACTATTTTGTCAGTTAATCTTGAGGCAGAGCTTGTTGGCGCTTAAACTAAACGCCAAGGGAGATGCGAAGGGGACAAGACGTGCGGAGGCGTCGCAGCGGTGGGACGACCGGTTTGTACCATACATCACTTGCCTTTACCCAATAAACGACCACGCCTATTCAAATGTATCAAAATAACAGCTGAAATATACCAAGTTTGTGTTTGCAAGTCGTCTTTTTATTCCTATGTTCCAATACTGAAAATAGCTCTCTGAATAGTGAAGATGAAATTGACAGGGCATGTAGCTAGACGAACCGATGACCCTTGCAGCAAAAATGTTCTGGTCTGGAGTGGCCTCCTCACACCGAACGTTATACGTAGGCCTCCCGTAAGGTGTACTGACGATCTTGTTGGGTTCGCGGGCAGCGGATGGATGCGGGTGGCTCAGGATCGGTCTGTGTGGAGAGCCTTGGAAGAGGTCTTCGTCCAGCACTCGAGGTCTTTAGGCTGATATGACGATGATATGTTGAGGCAGCGATAGCCTAGCACTGACTATTCGAAGTTATGTTGGGAGTTTTTTTATTTTATTATAGGTATATAGCTTGTCTCGAATTTGGTCGTCAACGTCATGGAATGTTGCTATCTATTAATTTTAGCTTTAGATCCCAAAATGCTTATTCTTATTTGATAGTCTTTCTTTATATAAAATTTTGCTATTGCATACTAGAATGGAATGTAGTACTAGTAGTAATGGAAGAACAGGTTAGTAAGTCGTATTCGTATTCATAAATATACTGTACAAATAGTGCACAGGGTTTATTAAAACACAATGTCATGTATCTACGAAATTTGAATGTAAAATTGCAATGGAAAATGACGTAAAATGTAATGATATAAACGTCATTTCGTACTATGCAGCCATTTATTGGGAACTTGGAAAAGCCCTGCCTGACGTCTTGGTAGGTTTACCTACATAATGGGTGACCGGGTCATCTTCAATGAATGAATTAGCTCAAGTTCATGCCAATTACTAATGAGGAACAAGGATAGAGCTACTATAGGAGACATAGCACTACCTTAGTTGTCAATCTTGTTTCTTGGGACTACCGTCAGTTTTTACTAATTCACCGAATGGTTCAAGTAGAGGGTTTCATGTTTACCAGTCTCAATGCTATAACTATATCCCAAAACTATTTGGCATACAATATAGTAAAACCTTTAAAAGTATATTTACAAAGCATCCTAGAAGTTCTCCACATCGCAGTTGTTAGCGCCATCTCGCTTTCCACTATTTGTGGTGTTTTATACCTTGGAGAGCCACAGCCATTGTGGCTATACCAGCAGTCAAACGGAAAAGACTGGCGATTCGTAATTTTCGTCAATGTCATATCATCGAAGACCTAGATGCGTGTGTATAGTTGTACTAACTTGTTGTACAGTTAGTAACTTTTATTGGCTTTTCAAAATCTTTACATCTACGGTTTTAAAAAATTGATACCTTGATAAATATAGCTATTTCCTTATTCTATATAAACTAAAAGAAAATCACTATACCAAAATTTTTTTATTGGTAATTTTATTTAAGAGATAACTCAGTAGGTGAGTACACAAATAAATTTGATTAACCTTAAATGTATGCGTAGCGGAGATGATAATTCTTTCTTATTTTCTTAACTATGAGCGGTTCTCATTTAATATACATAGAGTTATCAAATCATCTAAATAACGACCTCGAAAATATAATTACTTACACAGATGCACTCCGAGATCTTTTATCAAAGTAACATTATGACATTGAACGTTCACGGTGTGCAATTCTAAAATAAATAAGTAATATTGTATAAAGATGTGATATACATATGATATAGCAAACTTTCGAGGTCATTAAAATAGGTAATTGTTTTTCGGAATACTTAATATTTATCACCTTTCTTTCGAATAGCCGATATTACCACGAATCAAGGATTCCATCCTCGGGAAAAAAATATCCTCAAATCATCGTCCGCCTCTTAGGGTAGGCAGATGCAGTGTGTGCCTTCATTCAGAAGTTTGGGGTCTACCCATTGAAACCACCGCGGTGTTCGTCGACGTCTTACAGCGACGAGGACACACGAATCACGATCAAATCGGGTCCATGATCATGGCAAAATACAAAATTTTATAGAGAGTGGTTATGTATTAAGATTGTCCGTGTGGTGATGGATTAAGAATACGGAATGTCACCACCCCATATCATCCCATGGGTGCCGTAAGAGCCGGCAGAGGGAGCATATTATGCAGAGAACAGCATTGTAAGAGAAGGAAAACTTGATACAAACCCTATACCAACCCGTTTGGCCAGTATAGTACCTAGGCTAATTCCTCCTGTCAAAGGAGAGGCCTAGTCCAGCAGTGGACTGTAAGAGGCTGATGATGAAATTAAATTAATGTATTAAGATTTATATATAATTTTTATTATTATTTTTCTAAATACGAGATAAACAAGAGATAGAAGTCACATTCGTCACCAGCACGCCACTTGTGTCAACAGTCGAACATCTGTGCTTGCTAGTCTTGATTGTGTCTGAATGTTCATTAACCTCTTATGTACCGCTAGATGTACAAATAATATTGCACCTGCTAAGAAAACGTATTGAATATGGATGAAAAATAGTAGCTGAGAGAATAGTAGACGTTTGTTTTATTAGTTATTTGTTTGTATCAAAGTAAATATTAATAAAAATACCTATTATGTAAAATAGCGATATAATAGTGAAGAGATTGCTACGTCGAGGCTGGATTAAACAAAGACACGCCATTGACTTTTTGAAGTCATGATCGTATTAATTGTTTATTGTCTTTTGTTCAACGGGTAAGGTTTTTTTTTTAAAGTAATAGGCGGCAAACCAGCAGACGGATTGCCTGATGGTAAGCAATTACCGCCGCCCATGGACACAAGCAACACCACAGGTGTCACAAGTGCGTTGCCACCTCTTAGGATTGGGAAAAGGGATAGGATGAGGAGTGGGATAAGGGAGAAGAAATAGGGGATAGGGCCTCCGGCACTCTCACTCACCGAACAAAACGCAACAGTCAACAGTTTAGGTACTGTTACTTTACGTCGATTTTCTGTGAGAGGGTAGTACTTCCCCGGTCGAGCCGGCCCATTCGTGCTGAAATCAGCAAGGCTCTACTACCTATTGAAAGTAAATTTCGGGAGGAAACCTGTTTTTGTGAGTTTGCCATAATGTTTTAAAGGCATGTGGAGTATGGCAATTCGCACTCAGCCAGTATGGTGGTCTATATTGTATAAGCCTTTCTTTCTCATAATCAGAAGAAGTCTTTGCCCACCGCGCAGCGGCACAGATTAAAGCAAGGCTGATGCTAATGGTGAATGGCAGCTACACTCACATTAAATATACTATTGGATTCGTCTGCAAGAATCAGTCATTTTGCATCCAAAGCGCCTAACTATGAATACAGACACTTGTTGATTATGAAATGAATATGGTCAACCGACTCATGAATACCAGTGAAAGTCTCAATCATCGGTTAGAAATGGATTTTCCTAAAGGGCGAAGGGCCACTAAATTTATTATGAGAGTTATCCACTCATAACAATGATTGAGCCGTTATTTTCAGTCCAACATCATAGGAATGAAGGTCATGTCCTACAAACCAGATTCAGTAGTACTGCATTTCTTTTCATGGCAGAACTCAGTGAGTCTTTTGCCGAGTAACCCGATGAATAAAACATTGCACTTGTAAGCAACAGGTCGTGAGATCGATTCTTCCCTTTTCCACTGCTGACGCGTTAGCCTTCGTCAATGCATTATTTAGAATTTCGTTTCATTGTAAAACATAACAAGAATGTTATTCACTTCCACCAAAACAACTTGCAGTCAAAGCCCAATTCTCGTGATTATATTTTTAATAACATAGGAGGCAAACAAGCGATAGCCGAGTGCAGAGACCGACGGACTGCTACGCAGAGGGTCTCGGGTTCGAATCCACCGCACGCACCAATGACTTTTCGAAGTTAAGTGCGTTTTAAATTGGTAATTATCGCTTGCTTATCGGTGAAGGAAAACATCGTGAGGAAACCTGCGTGTCTGAGAGTTCTCCATAATGTTCTCGAAAGAGATGGGAAGTCTGCCAACCCGCATTTGGCCATCGTGGTGGACTATGGCCTTACCCTTCTCATAGTGAGATGAGGCCCGTGCCCAGCAGTGGGACAGTATAAAGGGCTGATGATATATATACGATATAGGCAAACAAGCATACGCATCGCGTAAGCGATTACTGCCGACCATGGACATCGTAACAGAGGAGTCACAATTGCTTTGTCGACGTGGATGGGAAAATTCTGTGAGAGGGTAGTACTTCCCCAGTCGAGCCGACCCACTCATGCTGAAATCAGCAAGTCTCTACTATTTATCAATAATAATACTTACACATTACTTAATTATAATCCGTATATATAAAATTGTAGCGTTACTGGCTGAATGACAGACAGGCTACAGCCAAAACTATTGTGCTCAGGAAGCTGAATTTTGGAACGTTTGTTCCTTGGGGATCGTAGGAGTGCACTCAGAAGGGATTTCCCAAAATTCCCACGGGATCGGAAAAAAAACCGTTTAAATTAAAATAAATGTGCGAAAGTAGCCGCGCCCATCCTCCAGTAATACATATTTTTATTACGTATAATGTCAGCTCTCTGCCTCCGTGCTCCAGTGGATAGCGTATGCGACGGCTGATCGGAGGTCCCGGGTCCGATTCCCGGGTCGGGCAAAGTTTTACTAGGTTTTTCCAAATTCTCAGTAGCAGCACGGAGTTCGGTAATGTGCCCGGTAACGTCAATAGGCTCGCCCCCTATAACGTAGGACCTAAAATATTCATGGCGAAATGTGGGTGTAATATTACACCTCTGTATACCCCTTCGGGGATACAGGCGTGAGAGTAAAGCAAAAATAATGTCGTCAGCTTTCTCTGGCCACTATAATGATATATCATGCTGAAGCGTCGCACGAGTGTTATTGTAGACAAATTACAAGTAAACGACCGATATCACTGCCTCTGTCTGCTCGTAAAGAAATGTGATTGTATTGTCTTCACGAACGTATCGTAATCGTAGTTTGCAGATATTCAGTTTAGCCATATGAGGAAAACACGGAACATATGTTGTTATTTTATGTCTATTTTGTATCTACTCTTTTTACAAACTAGGTAAGGCCATCTATAAAAAGAAAAAAGGAAATGATGTAAAACATCATTACTCAAATAAAGATCAGTTCTTGACTGAGACTCAAGCGTTTTACTTCATTAGATGGTAGCAGAGCGTGGTTGAACATATGTACACTACACTACACACACACTACACTGTACACTAGTTATCTGTACTTATATGTAAAAAAGCACAGCCAAAATTCTAAAGCGGCAGAAGCTGAAATTTAGCATGTATGATCCTTGGTGACCGTAGGGGTGCAATAAGAAGGGATTCCTGAAATTCCCACAGGATCGGGAAGACACAGTTAAATCAAAAAATAATGTGCCTGCGTAGCTACGGGCATCCTCTGACAGTCTAGCCAATGATATTATGTAGGGAAATAGGGACTCTATCCTCTATCATTAAAAGGCAGTAAAGCCTTGCTGATTTCAGCATGATTGGACCGGCTCGACCGGGGAAGTACTACCCTCTCACAGAAAATCGACGTAAAGTAACAGTACCTAAACTGTTGCGTTTCGGTCGGTGAGTGAGAGTGCCGGATGCCCTATCCCATTTCCTTCTCCCTCATCCCACTCCTCATCCTATCCCTTTTCCCAACCCCAAGGGGCGGCAGCACTTGTGACTCCTGTGGTGTTTCTTGTGTCCATGGGCGGCGGTAATTGCTTACCATCAGGCGATCCGTCTGCTCGATTGCCGCCTATTACTATAAAAAAAGCACGTCTAAAATAACCCTTTAACCCAACAAGATGTAACATGGTCCCTATATTAGCGAATACACAGTAGTAAACAAGCACAGTACGTTATCAGTAGGTATTGCTTAGATAAGTAGACCGCACACCACATTTAGGTGCACGAGATAACAGATTCGTTCTCGTGGGAGCTTCCGGAGGTCCCCACAACCGTATCTACGTACACATGACCATATATGTTGCAAAATACTTAGGCATATTTTCTGGGGTTCTCACATTTTTAGTTACGGCCCTACAAGTTCTAAGTCGTTCTAGACGCGGGCAAAGTCTTCATCATCAGCCCCTTATTCTGTCCCACTGCTGGGCACGGGCCTCTTCTCACTATGAGAAGGGTAAGGCCCTATGGGCCTTACCCTTCTCATCATTTAGAATAGGGTTTTGACTGGTACAAGCATTGATCGGTACAACTGTTGTGAAAATATTGTATAAGTAGTTATTATTATTTCGGTGTGTTTGACTGCCTCGTTGGTCTCGCGGCATAAATGTGCGCGTGGGACTGGGAGGTCTCGGGTTTGATTCCCGGGTCGGGCAAAGTGTTATTGGGTTTTTCCGTTAGGAAACTCTCAATAGCAGCACGGAGTCTGGTAATGTGCCCGGTACGGCAATAGTCTCGCCCCCTATTACGTGGGACCTAAAAATTCATGGCGAAATGTGGGTGTCATATTACACCTCTGCCTACCCCTTCAAGGATACTGGCGTGAGTCTATAAAAAATATTTCGGTGTCTAGTAGGACCCATCCATATTTCTTTTCCCATGTCAGCTCTTCCAAGATGAGCTACAAAAATCAACCCTTATCTAAACCGTGAATCGAACCCGCTATTACATAGTCTTACGCCATTGAACCCAGCATTTACGTACTTTATCACAATTTAGATAAGGAGCCATCTTAAGGTTTATAATAACGTTAGCACACGCTTGCCTCACATGAAGATAGTGACGTTGAAGATAACGCCACACAAACTTATGAAACGATTATATTTAATTATAATAATATTGCAAACTGTATGTATTTGCATGTTAATAAATATGATTTAGAGAATTACTGGATGGTGCAGTTGGTAACAGTGAGTTTAAGACGAAAGAGGACTAGGCTCTGGCAAGGCTGTTAGTAAAAATTAGGTAGGAATATTTTCACAATACAATCATATCTCCATTGCTACGCAAATCCACGTAATTGGTAATGTACCTTTTTAATTAACCGTACATAACTGATAGACATTAAAATAAATGTAAAACTGCACAAGAGAAATCATTCGATTATGGGAAAAGGTAAAGGATAAAACAAACTAATAGGCCTGTGATGAGGATAAAGTATAAGTTGGAAATACATAAGTTGATAAGCCTCTATGATATATATGCATATAGGTGTTGTAGGCAGAATGTATAGTGCAGCAGATTTTGAAATCTTTTTAATTATTTGACGAAATATGCAAGTTACTTTTATAAACGGTCAAGCGATTAACGACTCTATGGAAAAAACTATTCTATGAAAATCACGTATCCAATCCACCTCAGCCACTTTATTTAGATATAAACAGCCTTTAAGGTTACTTCGGGTGGATCGATCAGGTCATAAATGTTCTCTTTTAAAATTCATGTATCTTTTTCTCCAATTAGCCACTGGTCTTGATATAGCCGATTGGTTACTTGTTCCGACATGGCAATTTTATAATCAATGCTCTGAAAGGCAAAACAGAAACATAAAAAACCGGAAAGTTTACCAACAAATACATAGATCAACTTAAAGAAGACATAAATGTCAGAAAATATATGACATAGAGAGGAAATTTCGAAAATTTTCCACAAACAAGTACTGAAAGAACCACATTGTTGTTAACATTAACAAATCTATGAAAAGAAAGTCGCTTCCAGCATCTCTACATCTGCGTCGTGCTCACGAATCCGTTAACTAGTAACAAGGTCTACGCATGAAACGCTACGTGGACCTCATCTCGAGTTACTTGCGAAACTAATATCATTTCCCACCACCAACTTAACTATGCATTCGGCAAAATCACCAACTAGATAGATCACGAACACTTTTAGTGAACAGCGCAGAGACTAGCGACGATCTCAACTGCAAAAATAAGTTTGTCGGTATTAACCACTACAAAGTTATATATGCACTCGGCTGAAACACGAACTATATCGTTCGGGAATAGTTTTTGATAAAGGCGAAGACTGTAGCGCCCATGCTAACTGCAGGAATAACTTTGTCGGTGTCATACCAGTGTCAAACTCTTACGATATGGCCTCTTTCAGTCTCACGATAATTTATTGGCGAATTCTTTTTAATTAGCGTTGCTAAACCTTTTTAGTTATGTACAGATTAAATATTTTATTGCGTAGTTCTGTATTGTTTAGAAAATGTATTTTTTTTTGTTGTTTTATTATTTTGGTTAAGATGTGTTATTGTAATTTACTCGTAGTTTGTTGTATTTTTTTGCAATTTTTGTCTGTACAAAACCTATATAAATATGAATACATCTGGTGAAGTGTGGGCTTAATAAATATCTCACTACCATTTCAGGACACAGACGAGAGAAGCAATCAAAAGTTTTACCATATTAATCATCATCATATTAAACCAGTTGTATAACAGAACTAACCTAACGAACCTAGCCAAAACTAACCAGATATGACAGAAAATCAGCTTTTTTACTAACCAAAAGCCAAAAGACAAGCGATATTCCATGGTGCCATTGTCAGTTTATTTGAGGGTACCGAGTCCCCATAACAACTGCCTTCTCTAACGAAGATTTTCATGGCAGCCGGGACCGAAGGTTTAACATGCTCTCTGATGCACGAGGCAAGCGATTATTATTAACAATGTAAAATATCGCTGCAAAGTGAGTGAGAGTGCCGGAGGCCCTATCCCCCATACCTTCTCCCTTATCCCACTCCTCATCCTATCCCTTTTCCCAACCCCAAGGGGCGGCAACGCACTTGTGACTCCTGTGGTGTTGCTTGTGTCCATGGGCGGCGGTAATGCTTACCATCGCCTGCTCGTTTGCCGCCTATTAATATATAAAAAAAAAGTCGATACCCTCTGTGTGGCAATCTGTCTCCACTAGGCTATTGCTGCCTTATCCTTCTGCCAAATTAATGTAAGCTGAAGATATCTTGCTTATATCGTAGACGCATATCTCTCTGACTCTCACTTAAAAGAAGTTACTGTATAGAATTGAGTTGGCCCCTCAAAACCCAAAATCCGAAGGGACTTTTCTTTTTGGCTCGTAGCAAAAACTAGGCAGCCCCTCTAAAAGTATCTGAATTTGAACCTTCATCAGCGATAGCCTAGTGGAGATACCAACAGACTCCCATGCAGAGGGTATCGGGTTCGAATCCACGGCGCGCACCAATGACTTTTCGGAGTTATGTGCGTATTGAATTGTTAATTATTGCTTATCCCGTGCCTCTGAGAACACGTTAAGCCGTCGGTCCCGGTTGTCATGAAGATCTTTCTTTGACAGTCGTTACAGGGCGTCAGTACCTTCTATATAAACTGACACTAATCTAAACCATGGAATATCGCTATCCCTTCGGGTTGCGGAGGTCAGACAGGCAGTCGCTCCGTGGAAAAGCTAATATTCAGCCAAATCCGGTTAGACTAGTAAGCGGACCCCAGATTGAAACTGGGATAACGCGAAAAGAATGATGATGATGATCACAAATTACATTTTAGTGTTTCGGTTGATAACACTTATCAAGTTCAAGGTACAAACCAAAACTCTGGTGCCACCCAAAAAAATTGTGCCTTTCAGTAGGGTAGCTTTTAATAGTGTGATTTGAACCGTGACGCACCGTTAAATTCGAAATAACAAATATTGTGAAATTAGTTTGATCCACCCCTAATTACTGAGCACATAATTGCTTAATAGCGCCCCGTAATTATCTCAGTTATTACCGGCCTGCGGTAATTATAGTACAAGCTTTAGTTGTACCTAAATGTCACAAATTTGACAATTCGAGGACGATTCTTGATAACCTTGATTGTATTCGATCCGATCTTTTTATAATTACATTCAGTATTTATAACAATATTAGATTATTAGATCAGAAAAAGGTAGCGATAGCCTATAGGAAAGACTAATTACAGACTGACAAAACCTAAGGTATTTGTTTTTTTTATAGTAATAGGCAGCAAACGAGCAGACGGATTGCCTGATGGTAAGCAATTACCGCCGCCCATGGACACAAGTAACACCACAGGAGTCACAAGTGCGTTGCCGCCCCTTGGGGTTGGGAAAAGGGATAGGATGAGGAGTTGAAAAGTGGGATGAGGGAGAAGGAAAGGGGATAGGGCCTCCGGCACTCTCACTCACCGAACGAAACGCAACAGTTTAGGTACTGTTACTTTACGTCGATTTTCGGCGAGAGGGTAGTACTTCCCCGGTCGAGCCGGCCCATTCATGCTGAAATCAGCAAGGCTCTACTACCTGTGAACATGTATACACCTATCCAGAAAATCTTCCGCATCTATAATATCAGTAAGTCAAGCTACCCACATGCTAAACACAAATCATACATCCAGTCATCTTTCAAATCGATGTATAGAACATACGAGTATGACATGTTTACATATACATTGTTCTGTACCTAAAGTTCCTTCACCTAGGAGTAGGCTATTATTATGTCTCGACATCACTTCCTTTGTAGATAGGCACCAGATTCACCACTACGTGAGCGAAATGCACAATATAACCAAATTGTTTGGTACATTTTGTTAACTATTACCATATCGGAAATATTGGCACGTCTGGCTGTAGTTGGGTGTTTTGTTTAAAGTTTTATTCCACATCCGATTTTGCGATCCGAAATGAATACGCATGTTATATTCATCAGAAAGCCTTTTATAGTCAACTGCAATACGACCATGAGTTCAAAGCAGGATTTTGCCTACAATACCACGTAACCGTGTGGTGACGGATTAAGAATGCGGAATGTCACCACCCCATATCATCCCATGGGTGTCGTAAGAGCCGACAAAGTGAGCATATTATGCAGGGAATAGCACTGTAAGAGAAGGAAAACTTGATACAAACCCTATACCAACCCGTTTGGCCAGCGTGGTATAGTAGGCCAATTCCTCCTTTCAAAGGAGAGGCCTAGTCCAGCAGTGGACTGTTAAAGGCTGATGATGATGACCACGTTGGCCAGACGGGTTGGTGGACTTGGTTAATTGGTTCAATGTCGAGTTTTCAGTCTCTTCTTAAAGGTACTACATATTTACTTCGTGTATTTTTCTTTCTTTCTTTTTTCTTCTTTTCTTTTTGGTGCTGACTGCCTCCGTGGTCCAGTGGATAGCGTATGCGACTGCTGATCGGGGGTCCCGGGTTCGATTCCCGGGTCGGGCAAAAGTGTTACTGGGTTTTTCCGAATTCTTAGTAGCAGCACGGAGTCTGGTGATGTGCCCGGTAACGGCAATAGGCTCACCCCCAATTACGTGGGACTTAAAAATTCATGGCAAAATGTGGATGTAATATTTCACCTCTGCCTACCCATCGGGGATATAGGCGTGAGCCTATAAAAATTAATCTGGCAGACTTGTTTCGTTGGTCCATTTTCGAGTTTTACGTCTCTTCTTAAAGGTACCTACTTTTTACTTTTTGTATTTATCTTAGTTGCATGTCACTACATCCACAGAATGAAATGCGGTAGTGACACATTGTATTTAAATCGTCACCACACCACACAGAACCTAGTTGTAGAACAGTTATTACATACATACATAGTCTCACGCCTATAACCCCGAAGAGGTAGGCAGAGGTGTATTTCTACACCCACTTTTCGCCAGATATACTTTAGTCCCACGTAATAAGGGGCGAGCCTATTGCCTTACCGGGCACATTTCCAGACTCCGTGCTGCTACTGAGAATTTCGTGACAGAAAAACCCAATAACACTGCCCGACCCAGGAATCGAACCCGGGACCTCCCGATCCCACGCGCACATTTATGCCGCGAGACCAACGAGGCAGTCGTATAGGGTTTGATGTCGAGTTTTCCGTCTCTACGCAAAGATGGTATTTGCATCGTGTTATCCCTTAGTCGCCTCTTACGACAACCACGGGAAGATAGGGGGTGGTGACACTTGTATTCTATGCCGTCAAACACACGGCGGGACAATAATTAGTTTCTTGGTTTTCATTTCAAGGTTTACCCCATCGACTTTATAAATAAATGGTTGTAACGTTATATTTTTAGAATAACATACGATTGGATTGTACACTGCAGGTTAAAAACATAATTAGTTCGTCATAAAAACGTCATGAGTCGTTTTTGGTTCGATGCACATACTGTACCAATGACCCAGTCATCATTCGTCATAACACCATACGTCATCATGTCGTCGCAAACACGTCATTAATTCGTCACTAATGTGAATTGGGCTTATTACTAGAAGACTGATTATTTTACACGTTAACAATATATAGTAAAAACAACATATAGTAGTCGAATTGAGAACCTCCTAATGTTTGGAGTCGCTTAAAAAAGTCCTCCGACTGCGTGTGTCTGTCTGTCTGTAAAACTCAAAAATTACCGAACTTTCGGATTTTTATACGGTTTTCACCAACAGCTAGTCTGATTCTTATGGATGGTTTAGGTTTATTATTTACGCGAATGGAGTCGCGGCGAAGACTAGTATATAATAAACAAAAACTATATCGAATAAAGAAAACAATAAAGCCACCGCTTTCATCTTATTTCGTGGAGCCAGCTGTGGCGACTGCTTCATACATACATAATCGTTTGAGAGAAAGAATCATCATCATCAGCCTTTAACAGTCCACTGCTGGACTAGGCCTCTCCTTTGAAAGGAGGAATTGGCTTACTATACCTCGCTGGCCAAACGGGTTGGTATAGGGTTTGTATCAAGTTTTCCTTCTCTTACAGTGCTGTTTTCTGCATAATATGCTCTCCCTCTGTCGGTTCTTACGACACCCACCCATGGGATGATATGGGGTGGTGACAATCCGTATTCTTTATCCGTCACCATACGGACAAGAGATAGAAAGAATACAACAAATTAATTTTGTATTGCTTTCGCATTGATACTTTATATTAGAGGATGCCCGCAGCTAACCCAACACATTGTTTTAAACCGATTCTTCTCGGTCCTGTGGGAAATTCTAACAATCCCTACTACATGCAAAATTTCAGCTTCTTGCAACCTAGTTATGGCTCTGCGTTGTTTGTCAGTCAGTAACGTAGGAATTTTATAAATACAGAAATAACATTCTTCGGTATGAGTTAGCCATTGTAAATCACGTGAAATTCTCCTAAAGTCATGTTGAGAAATTTAATATAAAGTTCTTATACTCTGTGTATGAAGTAGCTCATCAGTATTGCACACCTCACGGCTTTTTATGATGTTAGCCGGAAACCAACTGCCTCACACTAAACATTAAATTTTACGTACCTTCGTACTTTGACGCTATTTATCTCCATCTGATTTAGGACTACATCGTTGGAAAAAATTGCTGTGTTGCGGGATATTTTGTACTACAAACAGGAAAAATATATAACGCAAAGGTTCCATAAATTTTCCAGTATGGCGATTGAACCTCAGGAGGTTATAGATACTTTCTGAATAACTGAGAAGCCGTTATTATTTTGCAAAGTCGAAACTGAAAGACCATAGTTTGTAAGAGTATTAGATTATAATGAACTAGACTCTTCACCCACGGCTCCGGTCGCATGGTACTTTTAAACCCCTCCCAAAAATCTTCCCCCATGGACTCCCCAAGGAAAAAAACATACCAAATGTCAGTTACTTGCATCCAGTAATTTCGGCTGTGCGTTGCCTCAGTCATGAACGCTAAAAAAAAATTGATAGATTAGCGAAATGATCTGAAGCAAAATAATTTTCCACAATATTCTCGAAAGAATAGTGGAGTCTTCCTACCCACCCTTGACCAGGGTAGGAGGCGTAGCGAGTAGAGGGCGTGGCCCAGTAGTGTCCCAGATTATAAATAATTCTAAAAAATGAGCATAGAAATATAGTCTGCCTAATAAAAAATTCAAATATCATCATGAACGCATGGTCAGTACGAAAATTCCTGTGTAGAAAAGTTTGACAGTGCATTAGCTATGCGACGCGGCGAGGTGGCAAAGAGGCGTACGCGGAGACATCCGACCGCTTTCGCGGACACGACGTACAATTCGGTGATCGATACAGCTCGACCAACGGTTACTGTAGTGACCTGAGTTCTAGTGTTTCATTAACGGTCGGTTTGGATCCATGGATTTGAAGATTTGACATGAGCTTTATACAAAATATTATATTATGTCCAAGATGTATCTCAAATAGTGTCCTAGCAGCGATAGCCTAGTGGAGAGACCGACAGACTGCTACGCAGAGGGTCCGGGTTCGAAACCACGGCACATACAAGTGACTTTTCGGAGTTAAGTGCGTATTAAATTGTTAATTATCGCTTGCTAAATGGTGAAGGAAAACATCGTGAGGAAACCCGTATGTCTGGGGGTTCTCCATAATGTTCTCGAAAGAATTGTGAAGTCTGCCATCCTGCATTTGGCCAGCGTGGTGGACTATGGCCTTACCATTCTCATTGTAAGAGGTCCGTGCCCAGCAGTGGTACAGTTTATATATATACCTACGGCTGATGATGATGATGATGATGTATCTACAATCTCCAAATCTTTGACTGCACGGTTGGCGTAGTGGTTTAAGCGACCGCCTGACCGCTTGACACTGCGCCGAAGTGTTGTGGGTTCGATCCCCACGCGAGACAACACTTTGTGTGATTCATTAATTGTTGTTTCGAGTCTGGGTGTTCGTTGTGTCCGTTAGTTGTATGTTTGTAAAGTCCCCCGCGACACAGGATTTAGTCCTAGTGCGGGAGTTGTCTTTAAAAAAAAATAGCCGTGGATAGATTGGATTTTGAATTTAGTAGTAACTTGCTAAAGTTAACGGGTGTAATGTGCGGTAGGTAGTCAGTAATTCAAAAGTAACGGAATCTTTAGTAATAAGTTCCTAGTTGAGCAAATTACGGTCAGATCCAGTCAGAATCGGATTAAATTACGGCAAAATCAATAGAAGGTTTACAAAAATAAATAAAAAAAATTAGCCGAAAATAAATACTTACCTATTTTTGGGTATCTGTCGTCTAGTGTGACATAATGACATAACATAACTGAGATTTGTCGCAAGGGAGATGAGATAGCCCTCATCGCCAGTCACTAGCCTACTCTCAGAAACAAAAGTGATTAAGGTCTATTTAATTAGACAAGAATACACCTTAATTGTGCTTTTTTTAAATGACTAAAGGATCGTAAGGATACACATCCTAGCTACTGGTTACTACGAAAAAAGAAGATCAAAGGCAAGGCCAAAGAGCTCAGATATTTACATAGAGGCGCATTTCATATGGGCGCTTTGCAAATTGCCGCTTGGCATGGTGGCAGTCGCGCTGCTGCAGCTGTCTCTCTCTCCTCCGGTGTATCCTAACTAGGAGAGCGAGAGAGACGGAGAACGAGGCCAGTGCCACCAACGGCGCCAACTACGAACTAACCTGGAGACAGTCCCCGTTCTCCCATGTCCCATGAATGTTCATGCATCTCCACTGTAACTATAGTAGCAACTAGCAACTTAACTTACCAATGAATACAGATTTACATAGAAGCGCAGTTCTTAAGGATTTCGTGTGCCGATTCCAAGTAGAGACTGTCTCCAGTTTAGTTCGTTGTTGGCGCCGTTGGCGGAGCTGGCGTCGTTCTCCATCTCTGTTGCTCTCGTAGTTAAGATACACAGGAGGAGCGTTCGTCTGTCTTGCTCTCGTAGAGACAGCTGTCACAGCGCGACTGCCACGCCGCCAAGCGCCAATTTGGGTCACAGAAAGTTTGTCTTCAGAGCGCCCATAAGAAATGCGCCTCTATGTAAATATCTGAGCTCTTTGACATAATCGACTGAGATACACCTTTGAATTCTTTCTTTTCATTTTCGTCTGAGTGTGTGGCTAGCTCAGATGTAGCAGTTTTCAGATCACGTGTCCGAAGGCATTCTACAGGATTACGTGCCCCCAAACTACGGTAGCACCCTGATATCGATACCACACGCGGCAACACATCCAAGTGGCGATCTGTGCAAGCGTTGCCTAACTTTATCTAACTTTTACAAACAGCAAGCCCTGTCACACTATCAGTGCTACACCTTTAAAATAACAATACAAATCTTTCGATTCTCTCCACCGTACGACGTCTAACTGTTTTCCAATTACGAGTCATCCATTCATCCTCTTTCCACGAAGCGATCCTCGTATCCGAATATTCACGAAGACTGCCGAAGCGCATACACAATGACGGTAGTCGTAACAAGCTATTAGCTGGCAGCCATTAACAGTTTTTACCTCCCACGTAGCGCAGTTTAAACACAGAACACGTTCCGAATTATATTATAATTAATTAGTGATTTTCCTAGGAAAACCATGTATACTAATGACGGCAGATGATTTATTGTGCCTAGTGTTGGCATTTGACTTTACAAGATGGCGGGAAACATCTCAATAGTTCCGCCATATTTTTTTTATTTTTTAGGTTAAGGCTTTCTGGCAGTTAATTCCAATGGCAGCGAGTGGTGGCCGGTCCAATATCTTATCTATCCACTGAATTGTATACTAGATACTAGACATACATGTTTGACATAACATATTTCGTATGGAACTTATGTCAAACTAGATGATGCCCGCGGTTACATCCGCGTTATTTAAGGCTACTGCTCCGCTCCCATCGCTCATAGCTTAATGTTATATAACCTATAGACTTCCTCGATAAATGGGCTATCTAACACTGAAAGAATTTTTCAAATCAGACCAGTGGTTCTTGAGATTAGCGCGTTCACCCAAACAAACAAACTCTTCAGCTTTATATATTAGTATAAGATATTATCCCCTTGTATCGAAATCCATGAATAAATCGATTATTATGCATTTCCTTCCAAAATTTAAACTGGCTTCAACATAAGGAACACAAAAGTTTTAAAAGCATTTACTTGTTAAAAGTAATACATACAGCTTGGATATTCTATTATAGGAAGGTAGGTATATCCAAAATCTATTGTATCGCCAATATCAATTGGCGATACAAAGATTATCCGCGCGCCTCTGGCGGCGAATTTGGAAGTTGTCCGGGTACGACACTTTTGACAGCTTTCAAAACAACTTTGCTTCGAGGTTATAGTGGCAATTGTATTGATATGTCAAAAATGTCGTACCCGGACAACTTCCAAATTCGCCGCTAGTGGCGCGCGGATAATCTTTGCATCGCCAATTGATAATGAGCCAATGAGGAAATGAAGGCAACCAAAGGCATGTAACATCATGTTTATATATCACGCTTTTGCTTCCTCCTCCTAATCCTGGCGATATCTCGATTGCATCCAGCACTTTCGCCCTGGACCACGGGGTCCGCTTTCTAGTCTAAGCTACCTACCTATACACGCACGCCTGTGTCCCCGAAGAGGTAGGCAGAGGTGTAATATTACACCCATATTTTGCCATGAATTTCTAGGTCCCACGTAATAGGGAGTGAGCCTATTGCCGTTACCGCACACATCACCAGACTCCGTGCTGCTACTGAAAATTCCGAAAAACCCAGTAACACTATTGTCCGACCCGGGAATCGAACCCGTGACCTACGATAGCAGTCGCTTACGCTATCCACTGGACCACGGAGGCATTCTAGTTTGTGGTTACATTCAACACTTTCACATTATTGTTATTTATTGTTAATAACGCTAGGAATATGATAACTACTTATAAGTCATCCCAAGACCACGGCTGGTGTAACCCATGCCGAAACGTCGGGGCAAATAGAAAGGTATTTCATCTTTCTTTTCGTTCAGTAAACACGCTTAAGACCCGTTACATAATCTTGGAAGATGATGATGGCATACTTATAGATTCAAAAAGAATAATGATTTAAGAGTCGGACTCGTTTCGTCAAGTTTGAACAAATTGCATTGCAAAGACTTGACGTTTTCACTTGAGATAAAAACGTTAATCTTACTACTGTAATTTAAGTTCTAATATAAACATGAAAGTTTGTGTAGAAGGATGTGGGAATGTTTGTTACTCTTTCACGCAAAAATAACTGAACAGGTTTTGTCGATACTTTGCAGTCATCCTTCTAGCGTTATCCCAGTCTTAACATGGGGTCCGCTTTCTAGTCTAACCTAGAGTAGTCTTTCTAGAGCGACTGCCTGTCTGACCTCCGCAACCCGAAGGGATAGCGGGATAGAAAATAAACTGACACTAGTCTAAACCATGGAATATATCCATGGTTTAGACTAGTGTCAGTTTATTTTAGAGGCACTGACGCCCTATAAAGACTGTCAAAGATCTTCAGGACAACCGGGACCGACGGCTTAACGTGATCTCCGAGACACGGGACAAGCGATAATTTCCAATTCAAGCATTGATGTATTACAGCTTATTACGATTAATGACCTCCAAGCAGATAAGGCCGCGGGCAAATTCTAGTTAAAATAATTTGAACCTTACGATATTAGTATCGTAAGTCTAAGAAATAATAATTGGCACGCACCATATAGCGGTGGTTGCCGAATATTTATGCAGTACCGTTACGAAGTCTGCTGACAGTGCTGACCCCGTAAGCATTCATATTGTTATTTGTAACTAATAACTGCCTACCGTTTGCATTTTTTTTTATATATAGCCACACCTATAACCCCGAAGGGGTAGGCAGAGGTGTAATATTACACCCACATTTCACCATGAATTTTTAGGTCCCACGTAATAGGGGGCTGGCCTATTGCCGTTACCGGGCACATCACCAGACTCCGTGCTGCTACTGAGATAAATTATAACATTTCCAAAACTAATTTATAACATTGCCAAAGCCTGAGCTCCTTTATTTTAAACGTCTGCCACTTTAACTGGCCTATTGGTCTAACTGTGATGGCAGAGTGCTAAGCTGGAGGAGGGTTTAGTATCCACCCAGGATAAAGCTTTGTAAAATTAGTACAATCATTTGTTGTGAGTCTGGGTATTGTTTGCATAAAATATGTAGATATGTATTGACTGGCAGCATTGTCACGTTGGATGGCACTTCGGGGCACGCTACCAGTTGACAGCGTTGCGGAAGAATTCTTGGACGCAGTTTAGCTTATTATATTATTATATACTTATATTTTTTTCCTTTTTTTCTTTTGCTCTTTTTTTTTCATAATCATATATTAGTTTTAGGTTAGTTTGTATTGTTGATTAGTTTTTTTTAGTTTTGGTTATTATTGTAAAGTGTTACAATTGATGAAAATTTAAAATGGAAATTAGGTACATATTGAAACGGTATGTTCTAAATTCATGCAATTCTCATAGTCATATGTATTGAATATAAAGATTGTTGGTGTTCATAGTCGCGCTGCAAAGTGGAGTGACGACATTGCTGGGATCGCGGGGAGCGGTAGTATGCGAGCGGCTCAAAAAGAGTCTTGGGGAAGGCCTAGGTTTAGCAGTACTGGACATCTTAAGGCTGAAATTATGCCACAAAAATATTATGAAGATGGAATGAATATATTCCGTGTGGTGACGGATTAAGAATACGGAATGTCACCACCCCATATCATCCCATGGGTGTCGTAAGAGCCGACAGAGGGAGCATATTATGCAGAGTACAGCACTGTAAGAGAAGGAAAACTTGATACAAACCCTATACCAACCCTGTTTGGCCAGCGTGGTATAGTAGACCAATTCCTCCCTTCAAAGGAGAGGCCTATTCCAGCAGTGGACTGTTAAACGCTGATGATGATGATGATGAATGAATGGCTGGCAAATTTGTGACTACGACTGAAGTAACAAGTAACTGTATTGAAACGTCGTGGCAAGTAGAAGGTACTTCAACTATATTTAAATAAAAATACGATTAAGTACCGTTTTCTTCTAATCTCTGCTTCAAACATATAAATTACTTGATTATAAGTAATGGCTAGTAGCCCGGCGGTCTGGCAGTGAGCTGGCAAGTCGCCAAACATCCTTGTTTAACTCGCCGCGGCAACTCAAGATGTTATAATGACTTGTTTCCTAAGAACATCTGCAAGTTAATGGGATGGGTGTACAACATACGTACTTTTGTTATAAAGAAAGTTGCTTATCATCATCTTTCAGACAAAAGACGTCCCTTGCTGAATAAAGGCTTTTCCCGAGGCTCTCTTTACAGACCGATTTTAACAGTTTCACTGTCCCGCGTTATAGAAAAACTATTGTTATGAATCATATATGATACATGGGACGTGTATCATATATGATTCATAACAATTGTTTTACTATTGTGTTTCGCGCCGGACAGCGAATGGGTTAAGCTGCCCGCGTCCAATTGCTTCCCACGATCTCAATAAGAACATCGGCTCACCTTGCAAGGGTCCTACCTCTGTTGCGTCTTCAGATGCATGGCTGCTATTCCTAAACCTTCCTACTCCAACGGCCATTGATTCCTTGAACTACGTGACCTGCCCATTGTGACTTCAGCTTGTTTTGAAGAAAGTTTCTATCTAACACTGGCTGTGCAGCAGCATCCATTGATACCTACATTTCGTTTAGCGTTCTTGGGCCCAATTCTACTAAATTAATATAGTTTCGATATCATGTCAGTGTCATACTGACGTCACAAAAAGCGTATTCTTCTAAATTATCTGATATTTAAACGAAGTTGTAACGAGATCATATATTGAAACAAGTGTCAAAATATGTGTCAACGACGAACTGTTTATTTCAAATTATACGATAATGACATTAGGTTATCAGAATACCGCTTCTAAGTCCATTCAAAATATAATATCAATGTCCTATAAAAATAGGTGAATTGGCCCCATTTACTTTATACACAACTGTTAAGGATGGTACCGTGATGTTCCATAGCATTAATAATTGGACTGTATAACAACAAAAATGGGATGTGTAGTAAAATATTCATTCACCTTTTTGTATGACACTTTCGCGAGAGAGAAAGAAAGAAAGACTTAGCAATTATTTTTTAGAGTCATTGTCATTAGGTGTTTTGTAACAACAATGACCTACTGCTTACAGTTATAAAGTACCTACGCTAAGTTACAGCAAATCATATTAAGTCTATTTTCTATTACATATTTGCAGTTTATGATTATTTTGTAAAAATATAGGTCTATAATATAATTAGTTAAGATTTTTCCTGAAACACAGGTGTTACAGCCTAGTTCAGGTAAACATTAAAATAGTTATATTTACTAAATATAATGTATTACCGTTACAAATAAATTACCTACGCATTAATGTACCATAATTTACCAAAGGCACTTATCACATACATTATACCTAATCATAAAATGTAATTACTTTTTATGTAATACTTTCCTATACAACATGTGACGATTATTTTATTGAATAAAGTTTATTATTATTTTTGAACAATACAGTCTCTTACTCTTACTAAAACTTCTATGGAAATGACGGTAAAAGCTGAATTATAATATTAATCTAAGGCTGCAGAAATACATAGCCTACGCATGACACCTATGGAAATTTCCAATAAAAATAAATCGTGACTACATGAAATACAAAAATAATAGAAACGAGGATATAATATAAATTTATTAATTAAATATAAACGAGAATACCGCACTCAGTCAGTGCCCAGTGTTAGATAGCGCGGGGTAGGTAGAGAACTAATGCATTAATGGGATGATTGACGTCAACGTATGGTTTGTGTGTGGTCATGATTCATTTTGTGCTCTCTGGATTTAATACATGTTTCCCTAATATTATCCTAATAAATCTCACCTACTGGCTCCCGTTAGTTAACATGCGCATAGACACATATGAACCACTTGTCGGGGGATCATGTCATGATCATACAATCTTCTTCTTTCTCTTAGCGTTATCTCTTCTTCTTTCTCTTAGCGTTATCCCAGTTTCAATCTGGGGTCCGCTTACTAGTCTAACCGGATTTGGTTGAATATTAGCTTTTCCGCAGAGCGACTGCCAGTCTGACCTCCGCAACCCGAAGGGATAGCGATATTCCATGGTTTAGACTAGTGTCAGTATAGTTAGAAGGTACTGACGCCCTGTAACGACTGTCAAAGATCTTCATGACAACCGGGACCGACGGCTTAACGTGCTCTCCGAGGCACGGGACAAGCGATGGTTTGTGTGTGGTCATGATTCATTTTGTGCTCTCTGGATTTTGTACATGTTTCCCTAATATTAACCTAATAAATCTCACCTACTGGCTCCCGATAGTTAACATGTGCATAGACGCATACCTATCATTAACTTGTCGAGGCATCATGTCATGATCATACAACATAGTATGAAATAAATACTAGGTTTCTGCGTACCTTTTTCATTTAAACTAACTATAATTTCCGTACTCTTACGTTTTGTCCTATAAAATAGTAAGTACTTACAAGGATTTCGCTTAAAATATTAGTAATAAACATAATTCATTAATAATACATTTACCATTTATCCGTGGTGGGTATGTAAGGTAGGTAGTAGGTACACTTAAATAGTTATCTATGTTCATTCATGTTTAAACCATATAATATTTCTAAATAAGGTAAATTACTCTTATTTAAGGATAAATAAATTAATATTAGTAATATATAATGTCATAATAAAACGAGGGTATAAATAAATAGAGCAAAGATTCAGTAATATTAGGAATATATTCGCTTCATCATCAGCCCTTTATACTGTCCCACTGTTGGGCACGGGCCTCTTCTCACTATAAGCAGGGTAAGGCCATAGTCCACCACGCTGGCCAAGTGCGTGACAGACTTCACATGTCTTTCGAGAACATTATGGAGAACTCTCAGACATGTAGGTTTCCTCACGATGTTTTCCTTCACCGTTTAGCACGCGATAATTATTATTAACATTTTAGCGTGCGTGTCGTGGATTCGAACCCGGACCCTCTGCGTAGCAGTCTGTCGGTATCGCCACAAAACTCAAAACTTGCAAACCTATTTAATAAAAGCCATCTGAAGTACAAGCTCCATTGAACGACAGTCAAACATCTTCATCACAGCTGGGACCGACGGCTTAACGTGCTCTCCGGGGCACGGGACAAGCGATAATTTACAATATTATATCTTCGTTACTATAAGGTAAATAAACAAGTATTTACCATATGATCATGTGTGTGAGTGAGCAAGATGTACCTATTGTTCGTAATGAAGAGACGTCCTTATGAATATGCATCGGGACCTAGAGCGAGCGGGTCAGGACGCATCCGCTCCAACCATGTTATACTAACTAGTGTAGTATTATTTAGCAAAGTTATATTATCACAGTTTATAGATGCACATTCAATATATGTATAATTATATAAAATTCTAGCGTTACTGACTGATTGACAGACAACGCACAGCCAAAATAATTAGGCACAAGAAGTGAAATTTGGTATACGTTTTTGTTGAGGACTGTACGGGTGTACTAAGAAGGGATTTAGGGAAATCCCTTCTTAGTACACCCGTCGTAGGGACGTCGGACATTCTCTTTTCCGCCTAAGTTGGATATTTTACAAAAAAATCTCTTAGTGCACTTCTCTGGTCCACCCTCCAAGGCCATGCCAATTTCAGCTCCTTGCGCCCAGTTTCATCACTGAACACAGATGTTAGCTCTTCAAAACACTGACGCCGTGTCAGACCTCTTCTAAAGTTGTAGAAAATTATTGCTCGCACATTTCCAAATATCAGGTTACGTACGAAAATAATCGTACGTAACCTGACAGATTCCAATCGACGCTGTGAAGGACTAAACAATAGCATTAACCCCTTGTATGTATGTAACCCCGGAACGCAGATCTACGCGAGACACAATAGCTTTTTAATTGTGTCTGGTATTCCGGCATACAAGAGGTTAAGCTGTGCGTCCACCGGATCGGAATCGGAGCGTACGGAGCGGAAGGATTTGTTGCTTTGTATTAATTTCTATGAAACTGCGTGCACTGGATCGGCATTTCTGCGCCAGAGACCGGTATTTGTGCTGATGACGTCATCCGCAGTGAACGCATCATTCGGATTCCGAGCGTTTCAAGTTCTGACGTGTTTGCGGCATTAAACTGTAGGCAAAAATACTTATTCACGATGAACGACGATGTTTTAATTACTTTAGTAGAGTCATATGAATGTACCCAAAAATCGATGATATTCATTATTTATGATATTCATCAAATGTATAATATTCTCCGAAAATTAATCTACAACAATATCCTCGTCACTATCCTCCACTCCACTTTAAAAATACCTAAATTGCCGATGCTGAATCCGAATGCAGTGGACGCACCCCATCGGCATTTTGTAAATGACGACGCTCCGCTCCGTACGCTCCGATTCCGATCCGGTGGACGCGTAGCTTTAATCCTAATATATAAATGCCGACAAACTTCTTGAACACTACCATAGACCAAAATGCATGCGCAGGAGACATTTTTGTAGGTAAAATTGCTACTGCGCAGCTCTTTTGGTCTATGGTAGTGTTCAAGATATTTGCCGGCATTTATACTTTCAAGTACTTACCTATTTTGAGATTCAAAATTTAAACACATTCGAATATAGAACAGTTCCAAATTCAAAATTGCCGGGAAATATGAAAACGATAGAAATTAAAATGCATGCCTAGTAGTTTTGGCTGTACGCTGTCTGTCAGTTAGTGATGAAAGAGTTTTATAGTTATATACAAATAATAATAAAATCCAGTTACATAACCATAATATGTTCATTAACTGATAAGGGAAAGCGCATTACTTAATTGTTGGGCCCTCGAGAGGAATGTTAATTCTGTGCAAACGCAAGTGATCGTTATCGCCATGCTAATCGGCCGCACACCTGCTGGTGATTCAACTGGAAAGTGTCCATTTGAATGTTTTTACCTGATCGTGTGATCTTGAGAATACGCCCACTTGAGGGTCCTTTTACTTCCTAGATTATAAACAATCTAAGTTGCTTGTAAAGAAGAACTATAGCTGGTTCAAGCCATGGAATAACGCTAAAATTTTAGGTTGCGCAGGCCAGACGACAGTCTCTCTGTGGGAATACCTACATTTTTCTAATTTTTGTTATAGACTTACGCCTGTATCCCCGAAGGGGTAGGCAGATGTGTAATATTACACCCATATTTCGCCATGAATTTTTAGGTCCCACGTAATAGGAGGCAAGCCTATTGCCATTACCGGGCACATCACCAGACTCCGTGCTGCTACTGAGAATTTGGAAAAACCCAGTAACACTTTTGCCCGACCCGGGAATCGAACCCGGGACCTTAGATCAGCAGTCGCATATGCTATCCACTGGACCACGGAGGCAGTCGGAAAATGATGATATGTTGATTTATGTCTTAACTAGCCGTTTCCCGCGGTTTCACCCGCGTCCTGAGGGAACTACTTCGCGTACCCGAAAAACCCAAATATCTTACGGACCCCTATTTTTTCTAAAATAAAATATAAATATAATGGTGAAAGAATTTTTAAAATCGGTCCAGTAGTTTTTGAGTTTATCCATTACAAACAAAAATACAATTTTTCCTCTTTATAATATTAGTGTAGAATATCGTAGTTAACGCGATTAAGAAAAGTTACATGGACTTCTAATCTCGAAATCTTCATCATCATCAACCTGCTGTAGGGTGCACACTGCTGGATGTATGCCACTCCGAAGACACCACTGAGCCCGATTTTCAGCTCTCTGTGTCCAGCCGCTGTCAAACAATTTGCGTATATCGTCACTTCACATGAGAAACTTGATGGGAGTGGATGAAGCAAGAGAGGTATGTCAGGATCGTTGCAAATGGCGTTCCGTAGTCTCTGCCTACCCCTCCGGGTAACAGGCGTGAGTCTATGTATGTATGTATGTATGTCACTTCACTTAACGTCATACGTTTGCCAAGCCACGGTCTCCAATCTAGAAGTTCTAATCGTTTAATTAGTGTCAATTTTAATTCCTTTATAGTGCTTTAGTTTTAATAAAATTCTACGTATCTTATAGCCATTTTCTTGCCCTCGCCGCTCACCGTGACCCTAAGGAATCGATTGACTCCGGCTTTACATATCATTATGAGTTTGCATACACGTGCACGATAACAGTTTAAACTACAACTATATAGCTAAAAATAGAGGGCTTACACACATCAACAAAGTCTAGGAATATCTTAATCCTAAATTATTTACGAGTTTATAGTTTAGAACCTTGTTAGTTTCCACAAAAAGTTTATATACAGATTAAAACCTCTTTTATTCTATTTTCAAAATTTGAACATTGAAAGAAAAAAAACAAAATAATAAACAAAATATGGCGGCAAATTTGCTAGTAATTCGTTACATTAAAGAAAGTTAAAACTGTTTTATTATAATTATTAATGAAAAGGGTTTTTAATTGTTTTTCTTTTTTAATTTAACGTGACGTACGAACTTTAAAAGTCATGTCACGTCGTCATTTGAGTCGAGATGAAATGTTACGAGCCGTGGGCATGTTAGAAAATGGTGCAATTCAACGCGTCGTTGCTGAGGCCCTACATACCAGTCAAAATGTGATATCAAGGTTGTGGTCACGTTATCGCAGTACTGGAGATGTGGCCGAACAGCACACAGGTAGATATCGTGTTACTACGCAGAGACAGGATCGATTTCTCCAAATGACCGCCAGAAGACAACCCAATATCACAGCGCTGCAACTAGTGCAAAGGCTCCAGGAGGACCACCAGCTGCTGGTAAGCGACCAAACCGTGCGAAGAAGGTTACATGAAGTTGATCTTCATGCTCGAAGACCATTGCGTGTTCCAGCATTGCGACGTGGCAATCGCGGTCGGCGGCTTTCGTGGGTTCGGGAGCATTTACCATGGAGTAAAGAACAATGGTCTTTGGTGCTGTTCACCGATGAGTCCCGGTTTGGGTTTCACCCGGATTCACGAAGAACACGCGTTTGGAGAGCTCCAGGGAGAGTTAGCCGTCTACGGCACCCTCAGGAGGTCCACCCATACCAAGGCGGGACAATCATGGTGTGGGCAGGAATTCGTCTTGGCGGACGAACCCAACTCGTTTGGATCCAAGGCAGCATGACTGCACAAAAATACCACGAGGAGGTAGTAGAGCCCGTTAGTGTCCCACACAGAACTCAAATAGGCCATGAATTTCTACTCATGCACGATAATGCTCCTTGCCATACGGCGCGGCTGGTATCGACCGCTCTCCGAGAGCACGATATTCAAGTTTTGGATTGGCCTGCACAGTCGCCCGACTTAAATGCTATCGAGCATGCCTGGGACATGTTACAACGAAAAGCTTTGAGAGATTTTCCACCAAATTTGACGACTGAACAACAACTTTACGAACACTTGCAAAGGACATGGGACCTCATACCGCAGCAAGACATTGACAATTTAATTTTAAGTATTAACAATCGATGTCGATGTGTAATCAATGTAAGAGGTGGCAACACTGATTATTAATGATTAGATTTTACAAGATTTTTTCCATTTTTATTAAAATTAATAGTTTTTTAAGAAGAAATGTTTGTTGTTATCATACTAATTTTCCATGATGATTAAAAAAATTATTTTTTTTATTTAAAACAAAAAAAAACACGAAATGTTTTTTATTTTTATTAAAGACCTTAAAATAATCTATGATTCTTCTATTTACTGTATCAGAAAATTCTTCATAGATTTTTAGATATTTGATGAAATATAAAATATCCCTAGACTTTGTTGATGTGTGTATTTTAATTGTTTTATTATCAAATATTCACACCAACATTTCTACTATAATTATACCTAAATGCGAAAATGTAGACAGAGGGATTTCACGGTATGTTTTTATGGGTAGACATTTATCACTCATAAATAGACCGAAGTTTAGTTTTATTAACTACTACAACAACTGATATTGATAATACATGGGTCATCCGTAAGAAGAGTAATATTAATCCATAAGATGCTACAAGAATAATTTCAAAGAAGCAAACAAAAAAATTTACGGAGGTATGAAGGATCTAAAGGTATGAGAAAATAAAGTCAAATAAAATCAACCGAAATGACAACCTTCGCCTTTTAAAGTCGGTTAATAAGTAATTGATAACCCAATTTCCTGTAAAGCATATTAAAATTTTATACAGTAACTAGAGGACGCCAGTAGCTACGTCTTAATTTTTTTTAAATTTACCCGTTTTGGCCGATCCCGTGGGAATTTCGGGCAATCCCTTCTTAGTGCACCCCTACGGTCCCCAAGGAACATACATACCAAATTTCAGCTTCCTGCGCCTAATATTTTCGGCTGTAGCGTGCCTGTCAGTCAGTAAGTAACGCAAGGATTTTATATATTAAGATTGACAAGACTAATTACGGTTGTTTAAAACCATACTCTACTCATAACTTCAAAGACCCGTCTTCCTTAAAATCCATATACATTATCAGTTCGTCTCGACATACTAATTCATCACATCAGTATTTTATCACTCCGTCTGGACAAAAACTTTTAAGGATTTACTTCTAAACAATAAAGGGACAAATTTCTACATAAATATAAACACGGCACCTAAAACTTCTAAGAAAACTAAATAGGTTACTAAAATATATTTCAGCGGACAAATTAGTCATTTCGGTGACTACCTAAGAGGCGTGGGAAATACCGGTATTGCCCGGCTCCCGTGGACGGCGGTGTTTCTAGCAAAATGCACAATGAGAGATCACAATATAAATTTCTCGGAAACAAGTGTTCACACTGATTCGTCTTAGGAGATGTGCGGTGTTGAATGAAGATGAGATAATTCCTATGGGAAATTTATGTAATTGTTGTAGATAATTATATTGTTTGTAGAATTATTTTGATTTGCGAGTTATAATTATACCTTACTTGAAGATGCCAGCAGCTATTATATTTAATGCAGATATTTTTTTAATATGTATATCTGTTTCTCCAATTTCGGCAATCGCCTCAAGGAACATACATGCCAAATTTTAGCTTCTTATGCCCAATTGGTTTGAATGTGTGTTGTCGGGTAGTCAGTAAGGAACTGATTTTTTTTTATGCAGATAATATTTTCTATAAACAGTAGGTGGAGTTTCAAATTTTCGCGACTTGTACTTGATCGCACGGATGGCGTAGTAGTTAAAGCGTCGACTTAACTTTGGCTCTACGCCGAATGTAGTGAGTTTGATCCCATTTTCTTGCAAATGTGCTTGTAAGCTATATTTAAAATGCTACTTTAAACAGAAGATTTCAGTTTACTGGCGTGGTAAGTATAGTTATGAATGCAATAAAATAATTGATTATAAATATCTCAGTACTTTGCACATGGGCCGCAAGATTAATAATTCTTAGAAATTGCATGCAATGCGGTAATCCCTTAAAGATTATTTAATCACCGCAAATTTTTAACAATTGTTTATTACCAAATATATAAGTAACTCGTTAAGATAATTTATAATATTTAAGTCTTTACAATTTTTACCTGATACAGGTTCTTCCCCGATTTGTACTTTTTTAGCTTAAGAATATGTTTAGTGAAACGCACAAATCTCACAAAATAAACGTATTTTTGCATTTTTGTGTTAGATTAGATAGCCTATTTTACGAGAAAGGCGTTTACGCGTCGATAAAAAGAAACTACTGAGCGTAATATACTGAAATTTGGCATGTAGGTTCCTTGTGAAGTGTACGAGAGCACTAGGAAAAGATTTTGGCAAATTCATGGGGGGTAAAAAGTCCCACGGGCCACGTAGGAGAGCCGAGGTCTAACTCAATTTGTTTAGAAAATGAATTTGGCAGCTGGAGATACGTATCTTAAGTATACTCTATGATATACCTACACATGAATAAAATTGGAGTGTCTGTTTGTAATATTAAAATAACCGCTTTTTACTTAATGCATATGGATGTATACACGGTACATCACATAATTATACCGAAATGGATTTTTTTAATTTTTGTCTGTCTGTTTGTTCTCGCTAATCTCTGGAACGGCTGGACCGATTTTGACGGGACTTCACTGGCGGATAGCTGATGTACCAAGGAGTAACTAAGGCTATAAATTAACGGGGACGCGGGTGAAACCGCAGGAAACAACTAGTTATATTTATAACTCTAGTAGCCAAACCCATCTATAGATAGACTACCTAATGCAAACGAGCGTAAGTCGGTCAATTGGGGTATTCCTGAAAGCGCAACTATTTTTGAGCGCAACTAAAAAAGCGCAACTACTTTATTCCACAAAGCGCAACTAAATATCAAGATGCAATAGTGCTGGTTAATAACAAACGGAAAATATCGATAGTTGATAAGACAGGACATTTTAGTATACTTTAGCTGTTGCTGTGCGCCTGAATTTTACCTATACCATCCAGTGCTTTATTTCTGATTCATGACCCTAAAACCAGGTTTTTATTAGGCTACTAACTTCTGTTCATTTATGTTACCCTGGTACTTTTAAAAATGGTCACCATAATATAATAAATAAAAACTGTGCAGACGATTTACAAATCCTATCGATAGTAAATAGTTCTTTAAGAATGTGTTATGCCCCTTCACCATTTTTCGACGTGGTTGCGCTTTGTGGAATAAAGTAGTTGCGTTTTTTTAGTTGCGCTCAAAAATAGTTGCGCTTTCAGGAATACCCCGGTCAATTGATTAAACTACAAGAAGCTGGCGGATACGCAGTGTCAAATTGCACAATTAATACAAAGGAGTGTAGGTATACATGATATTGTTGTTTTACACATGTAGTTAGTAGGTAATGTAGGTAAATGCACGTGTGTGAGAATAGTTCTCACGGTAACTGTTTACCGGAATGTAAGAGATGAGCTGCGTTAGGGCTGCCACAACAAACACATATTTCTAGGTAGGTAAGACGAATATATATTTTTTTCAGAACCCTTAAAGTGTGTAAAATATGTAGGTAGGTATACTTATAATTAAGCGTGTGTTGCCTAGTTTTGGAATTAGATGGTCATGTGTAAAAGTTCGCACTTTCCTTTTATTAATGACTAGAGGATGCCCGCGGTTACACCCGCGTTTAAGGCTACTGCTTCGCTCCCGTGGCTCATAGTGATATTATATAGCCCATAGCCTTCCTCGATAAATGGGCTATCTAACACTGAAAGATTTTTTCAAATCGGACCAGTAGTCCCTGAGATTAGCGCGTTCAACCAAACAAACAAACTCTTCAGCTTTATATATTAGTATAAGATCACACCAACATAGAATTTGTCATAGAGCTTTATCTACGTATTGTCCTGTGGCACGGTAGATTTTCGTCTGGTTCGGACGACACTAACACCCAGATACTGAGCAACCATTTGTGGGTCATAACGTCCACAAAGTGTTGTGTGTAGGATAGAACCCGCAACACCTGACGCAGTATAGAGCGACGATTGCTTTATCTACTATGCCATTAGTTGAGCATTGTGTGCGGTTGTTTGTGTTCTGCTATTTCACGTCAAGCAACCGAGTGTATGAGAATATTAAATTATACTAGAGCAGAGGATTTTCACTTTATTTTAATCGTTTCAGCTCGATCTTACTGAAATTTCGAGAAATCTTTTAGTGCATCTATGCAATTCCCCAAGGAACATACATCCCAAATTTCATTGCGCCCTATAGTTTTATTTGCGCGTTGTTGTTGTCAGTTGTTTGAAAGTCAGTAACGAAAGATTTTTTTATCAGATTAATTTGCTTATTTTTTCGCGCGCCAGCCCTAGTATTATGCAGAGTGCATGCGGGCGTCGCAAAGGGAACACCTGAGTTACAGTGAGTAAACATCCTCTGTAGTTCTGTACTACGCATCTCAATAGATGTTACTACTTACTTTATACCTACGTGCTTCTGCTGTACGCCAGTTGCTAATAGGAAAGATTCATCATCATCATCAGCCTTTGATAGTCCACTGCTGGACTAGGCCTCTCCTTTGAATGGAGGAATTGGTCTACTATACCACGCTGGCCAAACGGGTTGGTATAGGGTTTGTATCAAGTTTTCCTTCTCTTACAGTGCTGTTCTCTGCATACTATGCTCCCTCTGTCGGCTCTTACGACACCCATAGGATGATATGGGGTGTTGACAATTCGTATTCTTAATCCGTCACCACACGGACATAGGAACATAGGACATAGGAAAGATTACTCTCAACCTATCGCAATTGGTACACTTACTAATATTAATGCAACGGGTCTCATATCTAAAAAGAGACAACGAAATAGCTTTAATTTTGCTGACGACCCTTTAGCAGGGGTTTGTCGATGATCCTTTCGCACACATCTACTTTTTCTATCTTTTAATATAGGTAAGTAATTTACGAAAATCCGAGGGAGAGGCATTTACCCAGCAGTAGGCAGTGGCAACACTATAGGCCAGTGGCTCTCAAACTTTTGTAGGGACGGAACCCTTTTGGGTAACCAAATATTTGGCGGATCCCCAAAATAAAACAAAGCATAGTCCTACGTGCACTTTAAAACGATTTATTTTTCTGACATCCATCTTCGTGGAGCCCCAAGAGATGCTTCAGGTCTGGGGCTCCGCGGAGCACACTTTGAGAAATGCTGCTATAGGCTAAAGAAAAATAAATAATAATCGTCTGTAATTTCTCTATGCTTTAGTAGCGCCATGTCAGCGTCATCATTGTCCTCGTCGTCAGCGTTATATCAAGTGACTGATACATTTTTGATAGATTACGTAGCTGCCATGACAGTTTGTTTATTGTAAGTACTTTATAATGCTCCTGCTACACTTGCGTCTTAACGCGTTAAAATACTAATTTCCAACGCGTTAAATAACGCGTTGTCGGCCATTGACGCAGGTGTAGCAGTGGCATTATGAACATACTTATTTCGTATCTATAAAAATATCTGCCGTTCTATCTATGTGTCTGTTCCAGGTAATTGCCAAAACGTCCACTTTTGAACTATCACAGGCACTCATTTAGCGGATCACGGGCTCCAACGCAGGTTTTTTGGCTCGCACCAGGGGCGTCGCCAGCCGATTGCCCAGGGGGGGGGGGGAGCAAAGTCGCCAGCCGATGGCCTAGGGGGGGAGGGTAAGTTGATATGGAAAATGAGAAAAGTACTTATTGAGAAAAGTATGAATTGTACGGATTTTTCAGTCTCTAGGAGGGAGGGTCAGCCCCCCTGTGGCCCCCGTTGTCGACGCCCTTAGCGCGCACCCTGAATAGCGCTAAAGTGATGATGATCATCATCATCCTCCTAGCATTATCCCACTTGCATCCCAGGGTCCGCTTATTAATCTAACCGGAGTTGACTGAATATTAGCTAAGATGATGATGATGATGTAGTATTGTTCAAAGATTGTGCAACTAGTGTAGGAGCCGTTAAAAATTGGTATATCACGCATCATCATCAGCCCTTAACAGTCCACTGCTGGACTAGGCCTCTCCTTTAAGGCGGAATTGGCCTACTATACCACGCTGGCCAAACGGGTTGGTATAGGGTTTGTATCAAGTTTTCCTTCTCTTACAGTGCTGTTCTCTGCATAATATGCTCCCTCTGTCGGCTCTTACGACATCCATGGAATGATATGGGTTGGTGGCAATCCGTATTCTTAGTCCGTCACCACACGGAGGAAAGGTATCTATACCACGCAGATAAAGCCTAATCATTTAAGGACCCAGATGCAAACAATACCTACCTATCATTATTTATTCCAAACAAACATATCTTTATTCATTCAACGGCGCATTACATTTATCTTAATAAACATAATAGTGCAATCTTAATCGCCAGATAAAAAACACCGGCAGCAATTTTCACTAATATAATTCGCTGAACAATTTATTATAATAAAATCTTCACGACTCGAGAACTAAACAAAGCTGTTGACGTTGACAACAAACAAAAGAGTAATTATATCTCATTCTACGCCGAGCGTGCGTCACAGAGCGGTAGTGTACGGCAAACATAACTTTACAACCAAATCAGAGGAAAATCAACCTTATTTTATTAACTATAGGGTATATGCTCTATGTAAGTGTATGTTGGTAATCGTGTATAGATGCGCACGCAGCCCGCTAGCAGCCAATGACCGGGCTTTCACTGTCGTCCATCTTGCTATGATTTTGATTTTTAAATTGGAACGCCCAACGGTTACCGTATACAAAGAGATCGAATATTGGCAGTGGAATTTAAATGAGCCGTTATTTTTAGATATGGGTACCTATAAGAAAATTTCGTATAAATGTAGCTGATGCCTGCAATTCAATCCAGCACATTTTATTAACCCTTATTTTCAGCCGCGCACATTTTATTAAAACCTTTAGGTATCAGACCAGACAGAACCACTTTTTCAGAAAGCAGCCGAAAAATATTGCTCTACATTTTTTAAATTTTAAATTTTCTGGCACTCCTGTTTTATTTAAAATCTCTATCTACTAATATTATAAATGTCTTTGGAAAGGACATACCTTTTCCTACGTCAAAACGGTTGAACCAAATTTCGTGAGTTTTATAATATATATAAGTTATATAAATGAGATCTTTTGTTAAAAAAATAATAAATTGAAGGGGATGAAGAAGGAAATTAAAGTCATATCAATAATCAACCAAAAGCAGGCTTTTAATACACTTGTTGAGTCTATAAGCAAATCTAAACCATCCATACCCCCCCCCCCCCGTGAGATCTCCACCTTGTCGTGGTCTCAGTAATCGTGGCTTGGACACCCGCGGTGAAGCTAAGAGAGATCCCGGTAGTGGACACCACGCTCCGCGTGGGCTTGGAGAGGGGCCTGCGCAGGATGCGTCCCAAGGTGCGGGTGCGGGGGACAGTCTGTCTGTCCCTCGCAGTCGGGCGCGTTCGCGGGAGGAGAGGCGTGTCGGTGTTGCGTTGCCAATACCCGTCGGGGGTAGCGACGAATGCTTCGGCGGATCCCGACTCTCCGACACACGGGTACATGAGGAACACAGGTTGGTTTTTAGTCAGTAAGAGTCTGCAAGTCCCCTTCGCCCTTCCCCCAGGGCGCAGGGACTCCATGAGGATTTTCCAACCCGACACCAAAAAAAAAAAGATACCCTTTCACACCAAAGTTTCATGATTGCATCACAATTGGTCCAATCTTTTAGGAGTTCGATGATACACGTACGCACGCACACAAATTATAAAATAAATATCATAATGAGCTAATAAATTTATTATCTTTATTTATTTTTTCACCAGTTCATCACGAAAATGTAATGATGAAATAGTCTTGTTTCAGTGAGAAATGCTCGATTATAAAAAATAATGATGAGCTGAAAGGAACATAAAAAATTAAAAATACAATTGAAAGAAATACAGCAGGTACCTACTTTGATATTGAGAATAATTTTTCGTGAGAACGAGTACCTATTCGACTTTCAGGCCGTGTATTTATACGATTTTCTGCGCATACCTACTTTAAAAGCAGGTTTATGATACTTTGATGTTAAGCTAGTCTGTGTATAATATGAATGAAGCAGATATTTCGTAATATGACAAAGAATTTCTAGTTTTTTCTGCGTCTGTATGGATTATAGGTATATTACGGTCGTTTCGGCAAACGCGCGCTAAGTTACGCGCTTCAAAAAACCGGACTCGACATCATTGGTTGTACCTATGAGTTCGTTTTTGGAAACACTCTAGTCTGAAACTGCTTGGCATCTAATTCAACCCAGAAACTAATCATAAGTTTAATGTCGCGGACATATAAATTTAATTAAAGTTTGATTATTTATTTATTTACAGGTACGGTGACAGAATACAGTTCAATTTAGTAGGTACTTAGAGCTGATTTCACATCAGAACATTTTTAAACCTGTACGCCAATTACTACTGTACACATCATCCATATTATAGGTACAACTTCAAATATATAAGTTGACTTAAAAAATAAAGGAAATTATTACAGATAAAATAGTGAAAAACAAGTAGGTAAGTGGAACAAAAAGAAAATGTGCTACAGTGTATTCAATTTGAGCAAGGATTCTTTGAATTTACCGTCACTATCCACAAATATATCCACTTGAGAGCAAATATCATTATATTGTTTACACATTCGAAATACCGGATTGTTTTGGGACACATTATTATTGCTAGTGGGTATTAGTTATGATACGATGTGAGATTTTGTAACATTTTTGTGACATCATAAAACGCCGTCATGTCGTTTGCCATATGAAAAAATACATTTAAATAAAAATAAAACTTTTCTACGTCTCACCAGTGTTGCCATATCATTGTTAACTAAAAGAAAACTCCAATTACATAATAATGAAGTAGTTAAACTATCGCTTTCTATACAATAAAGTGGCATGTGGCGTGAAAAACTCTGTAGTAAGTAGTAAATAATAAAAACGGCTGTTATTACATTAGGTTTTCAATCTCGCGCGCGGTACCGTGACGATATAAACTACCAGCATAACTAGACCTCCCATAAATTACAATCACCTAACAAAATTGGGTCAGGTTATGCTGGTTAACGCTCCACACTTATGAAGTTACTAGTATATGTTGAGCTCTTCATGAATAAAATAGTGGTACAAACTGAGGTCTGTGTATGCTGGTGTTTTGGGCTACGGCACGCTCAAGCTGATAACTGAGCTATTTACACATATGAGTTGAGCACATGGTTACGCATTGAGAGAGATAGATGTATTACTAGCGTAAGGTGATCTGTTTTTGTGTTTAATGTTGTTGAATATTGTTTTCTCGTGCTATTTTATAAAATTAGAAAGAGATGGAATCAAACACTGCAACAAGCTATAGCTCATCTGACGATAAGCCTAACCTTACTTACTTACTCCGTTGGCTCAGTGACCCGAAGTGAGTCTTGGCCTCCGAAACAAAGGATTTCCATTTCGCTCGGTCTTGCACGATTTCTCGCCATTCACTGACCCCAAGCTCACGCAGATCCGACTCCACCACATCACTCCATCTGTACTTGGGACGACCCACCGGTCGTCGTCCGGGCGGCCGACCCAGATAGGCTTTTTTGACACCTCGATCTTCTTCCATGCGTTCAATATGTCCAAGCCAGCGCAGCCGGTGTGATTTTATGATGCCGATGATATTGGGCTCAGCCACACATTTTTGCGAATTCTCCAGCTACCATCCTGTCTTTTTACTGGACCCAAGATCTTCCGGAGAACTTTCCTTTCTGTGATGAGAAGTTTGTTCTCCTCCCTAAGGGTTAGTGTCCAAGCCTCACAGCCGTACATCAGTATAGGTCTTATTACGGTTTTGTAAATGCGAAGTTTTGTTTTTCTACTGAGATGCCAAAACCTTATGTAAGGCTGCACTGCATCGCAGGGTGTTCTGGATGCGGATTTCGATCTCTTCTTCCCTCGTGTTTGTATCCGTTAGCATAAATCCGAGATATTTAAATTTCGATACACCTTTGTACGTCGTGTTAGCCACCTTAAGGTCTTGTCGCTTTTCTCTGGTGTTCTTGTATCGTTTTAAGTGAAGGTATTCAGTCTTGTCATGGTTGATCTCGAGTCCAACTTTTCGTGCCTCTTCTTCCAGGATCTTAGCAGCGTCCGCAACTGCTACACTGTTGTCCGCCAACAGGGCTAAATCATCTGCGTACCCTATCACTGTATGTCTCCCATTCACGTACGTATTCTAAAACTAAATTAAAGAGCATAGGCGACAGAGCATCTCCCTGTTTCAGGCCGGTAAGTACAGCAAAATCGTCGCCAAGCTCACCACCCACTTTTACCCGCATTTTGCTCTCACCCGTAGCAGCCACGACCATGTCAACCAGTTTTTTAGGAATTCCAAAGTTCCTCAATATGATGAACAAAGATCTTCGATCCACGCTATCGTATGCTTTCTTAAAATCTACAAACAGCGAGTGCATACTCTTGGCGTATTCCCATTTCTTTTCCATTACCTGTTTAAGAAGAAATATCTGGTCTACTGTACTGCGATTTCGCCTAAACCCACACTGATAGTCTCCTAAGATCTGTGCCGCGTACGGTTCCAGCCTTTTTAAGAGTACATATGATAAGACCTTATACGCTGTCGGTAGTAGAGCAATTCCTCGATAGTTTGTGCATCTCTTCTTGGATAAAAAAAAAAAAAAAATATTATAAGCCTAACCAGGCCTTTTTATTAAGACAACTACGGTGTCTGACGACTGCCTGTAGTGACGAGATAATATAAAACACAGACTTACATACATAATGTTCACGCCTCTTTCCAATGGGGTTAGGTAGAGATAACAGAACGACACTTCCTTCTACCCTTACAAACCTTAAGCGCTTCCTCTACATTTATCACTCTTTTCATATATACTCGCGTGCTTCCATAGAATAAAGAATATGCGTGCTTCGGACCCTTCAGTTTTCAAGACATTAAGAATGTTGTCGACGAATGTCTTACGAGGTCTGCCGCGCAACCGACTTGAATACTCATATTTGCCTTCTATATTTGGATTTGTCATTCTTTCTTTACTCCTTCACTCTACGGGTCCAAACCATTCCAGCATTCCTTTCTCAATCCTTGTCACGACATCTTCTTTATTTCGGCGTCTCTATACCTATCTTCTAATCTTAATATATAAAATCCTTGCGTTACTGACTGACAGACACGCTACAGCCGAAACTATTGGGCGCAGCAAGCTGAAACTTGGCATGTGTGTTCCTTGGGGACCGTAGGCGTGTACTAAGAAGGGATTTCCCGAAATTCGTCCAAAAAGGGTAACTTTAAAAAAATTGCAGGCATTGTTGCTGGCGTCCTCTAGTTGTAAATAAGAGAAAAGTCCCTCGTAAATTGAGGCGATAACTAAAAAACATCATCGGTATCTGATTTTCGATTATGATTAGGTATGATCAAGACAGACATATTCAATTAAGATAATGATCAACTGTAACAAATATGTTACATTGTGACCACACCTAGTTCATAATATTAGGTGTTCGGAAGGCTTTTAAGGGAACCAACGTAGTAATTAATAAATCTGTGAAAAAATCAATCAATAAATCTTTGACATTCATACATACATACATACATACATAGACTCACGCCTGTTTCCCCGAAGGGGTAGGCAGAGGCATATTAAACGCCCACTTTTCGCCAGTGTTTTGATCCCACGTAATAGGTGGCGAGCCTATTGCCGCTTATCGGGATATTTTGTTTGCCAGAGCCTCGTCCGTTGATCGGCAGGTGCACCACTTGCAGGTGAGGTTGGCTTGGGACCCTAAGTTCTAGTTGGGAACCCTATGCACCTTTGAAATTCATGACGCCCTCTAAATTATTTTCTTTTCGTTCTTTTTCTATTTATTTGTATGTTCTGTATTTATATCTTTGTATAGTATTATAAGACTTAGTTACCTTTTGTTCGTTATTGTTCTAAAATAAATTACCATCTCAATAAATGGCCGTGATTGTCCGTGTGGTGACGGATTAAGAATACGGAATGTCACTACACCATATCATCCTATGGGTGTCGTAAGAGCCGACAGAGGGAGCATATGATGCAGAGATCAGCACAGCAGTAAGAGAAGGAAAACTTGATACAAACCCTATGCCAGCGTTGCATTTTGCATTCCTATGCCGTTTGGCCAGCGTGGTATAGAAGGCCAATTCCTCCTTTCAAAGGAGAGGCCTAGTCCTGCAGTGGACTGTTAAAGGCTGATGATGATGAAATGGCATAAATCTTCTAAAAAAATTTGTCATTACTGACTGACTATCACACAACGTACAACACACTTCTGGGTGCAAGAAGCTGAAATTTGGCATGTGCTTTGCTTGAAGAGTGTAGGTGAACACTAAGAGAGGATGTTTGGATATTCACTCCCCAAAGACGTAAAAAGGGGATTGGTTAAAGTCTAGTATATTATAATAGCCTAGAGTAGTATGACCTACCTATCCATTTTCACAGCGAGAAAAAGTGATGAATGCCTAGCAATGGGGCAGTTGTAATACAAAACTGACACTAAAGTAGATAATAATAAATCGAATACAGATTATTTCAATTGCAACTCCAAACAACACGTAGATTACCTCAACTGTATGTCTTTATAATTTGTATATTTTTTATCTGTGCTAGTAATTCGAAAATAAGTCTTCGATCTCCAGTTATTGATAATGGAATGAAAAATATTTTCTACCACTTATCTGATTGTGAATTTGGTAGAACAAGATTATGTCGGCTAAAGTAAAAGCTATCACTTTGAAGATTTTATTGGAAACGATATGATGTACCAGTTTTTATTTGGGTTGTATTTATAATTATAATTTATGATTGGTATGGATTTTAACCCGGTTAGGTTAACCGGGTTAAAATCCGTTTACGAATTTTTGTGATGTATGAAAAATTGATCGGAATCAAATTGATGTCAACAATTAATCCTTTTTTGGTTTCTGTAGCCAAAAATTACAAATAACGAAACCCTTATAAATTCGCCATATCTGTCTGTCTGTCTGTTTGTCACAGACTCTTTATGCCGAAACTATTTTGCCACATTTGATTACGTTATTTCTGTTTGCTTTCACTTTGCTGCGCTGAGATACAAATATACAATCCATCTAAATGTTTTATTAGAATTTATATCACTAAAGTAATATTTACGTGAGCACAATTTTATTATCTTACCTACGTGTATTTATACGTTTGGTTTTGTCTATACTAATCTTATTTATCTTTTAAAATGTGGTCTGCATGACTCATATGCAGACTATTTTTCAAGGATCTTGGTATTTTCACCCTGATATGAATGTACATTCTAGGAATAGGAATTTTGTGAGAATCCATGAACACATGTTTACCGGAGTGCGGGAGGATTGTAGGTTCCAATCAAGGGACCCCACTAAATTGAAAATGATAGCATGTAGAAGCAAATATCATAAAAATAATTGTTTGATGATGTGCATAAAAGACTATTTAGTAATCTGTGATAAAAGTATATAATCATATACCACGTGTTTTCAGAGAACGTCCTATACTCTTAGCCCATCAAACGAAAATGAAGGGCATGCTTAGTTGAAAACTGTTTTTACACAATTAATGAATACCTAAATTACAAATAAATGTAAATTAATTTAATATTATTTCTATGCTGATTAAGATGCATATGTGTGAGTGGTCCATTTGTTATTATAAGAAAATGTAATTTAGTATTGATTGTATAATTTAAATATTTATATTTTCACATGCCTGTTACAGGTGAGATGTCTTGTACCTTGTATTATTATGTAACATAATAACTTGTAATACCATCTCATGTGAATAAATGAGTGATTATGATTGTGATAAAATGATTCGTTGTAACATAATTATTATCTGATATTTCATACTGTATTAGTGCTGATATTACGTATTGAGTCGTAAATTCAAAAGACCATCATTTTCAACACCATCTGCTTCCTGCAGTCCACTTTTGGACATAGGGCTCGGCAATCTAATCTTAATATATAAAATCCTTGCGTTACTGACTGACTGACAGACACGCTACAGCCGAAACTATTGGGCGCAGGAAGCTGAAATTTAGCATGTATGTTCCTTGGGGACCGTAGGGGTGCATTAAGGAGGGATTTCCCGAAATTCCCACGGGATCGGCCAAAACGGGTAAATGAAAAAAAAATGCAGGCGTAGCTGCTGGCGTCCTCTAGTACTAATATACGAGTATAAAGCTGAAGAGTTTGTTTGTTTGTTTGTTTGGTTGAACGCGCTAATCTCAACGAACTACTGGTCCGATTTGAAAAATTCTTTCAGTGTTAGATAGCCCATTTATCGAGGAAGGCTATAGGCTATAATATAACATCGCGCTATGAGCCACGGGAGAGGAGCTGTAGGCTTAAATAACGCGGGTGTAACCGCGGGCATCCTCTAGTGTCCTTATAAAACCAAAATATTTGTTTAATAAGCACAGCAGTAGATTTTTAACTTCTTGCCTTTTCTAACTTGGAGTAAAGGTATTTATTACTTTTGACAAATATAGCTTCTGCGTTCTATGTTTAGCGTGTAAGCAATTTTATACATTCTAACTGAAATACCAAAAAAAAAAACATTCCACGTTTGGTTAAATTTTAACTATCCCGACATTACAAACGTTTTACGTCCGTTTCAGTAACATGGCGACTGAGAGAGAACGAAATTGTATTCATCTACATTTTCTTCTAAAACTGCACTTTTTTAGCATCTCATAGTTTATTGACTGGTAAGGTGAGCGTTGCCGACGTTTAGCTCTATTTTAATATTCCCGACGTTATTAACGCTTTACATCAGATTCAATGGTAGAAGAGCCTTGCTGATTTCAGCATGAACGGGCAGCCGGTTCGACCAAGAAAGTAATACCCTCGCTCAAAATTTCGACATAAAGTTACAGTTTCTATTGCGTTTCGTTCAGTGAGTGAGAGTGCCGGAGGCATCATCCTCTTTTCCTTCTCCCTTATCTCGTTCTTCCTCCTATCCCTATTCTCATTAGGGTCGGCAACGCATTTGTAACTCCTCTGGGGTAGCTTATATCCATGGGTAATAGGGTTGTTTCCAACTAGTCAAATCACTATTAATGAAATGTCAAAAACGACCTTTGCCAAGGGTTTTGTATGAAATATGACGTAGTGACGTCATAGTGTTTTGCTGTCAAGTAGAATACTTATTATCAATAAATTGACGATAAAAATGTTAAATAAAGTTGTAACATTAATTGATGAATGAAACTACTATTATTTTGACATGTTTCACTAGATAAAAATACTTGTATAATTTATTTCACTTGCAGGGAACTTCCCTATTGCTTACCATCAGGCGATCTGTCTGGTCGTTTGCCTCGCATGCCATAAAAAAAGAAGAAAATTCAGTCTCACGGCAGTTGACTGTGATCATCTTAGTATTTTAAGACATGCAATTTTCTATCCACTCGTAGTTTATTGACTAGTAAAGTGATAGTATGATAACGTGTGTTGGTGGTAGGGAGAGTGTTGTGCATATGTGTGTGTGCGTATGTATGTGTTTGTGTGTGTGTTGCGTGCTGGGCCGCGCATCCTGATTGTGGACGCGCCATATCGGCAGCAGTGCGCGCACGCTGGGTTGCCAGCTATTGTCAGATGCGTAGTTTATGGGTAAAAGTGACTTGATTGTACATAGGTTTATACGTACATACCTACTACTTCGTGACTGCCTCCGTGGTCCAGTGGATAACGTATGCTACTGCTAATCGGAGGTGCCGGGTTCAGTACCCGGTTCAGTCTAAAGTGTTACTGGGTTTTCCGAATTCTAGTAGCAGCACGGAGTCTGGTCATATGCCTGGTAATGGCAATAAGCTTGCCCCCTATTACGTAGGACCTAACAATTGATGGCGAAATATGGGTGTAATATTACACCTCTGCCTATCCCTTCGGGGATACAGGCGTGAGGCTATAAATACAATAAAAAAATAAATAAACATAAATACATAGACTCACGCCTGTTTCCCGGAGGGGTAGGCAGAGACTACGGAACGCCAATTGCAATGATCCTGACATATCTCGCTTGCTTCATTCAATCCCATCAATTTCCATATGCATGCTCTTCTGTTCAGGTGTGGTTCAGGTGACTTGATTGTATGCACTTAAAATGGAATATCGTCGTTGCGCGTGCAAAAGTCGCTATGTGTTTTTTTGTCATTTTCGGTTTTTAATGCAGTTTTAAACGTTATTTAAATACACCCATACTGTAAAAACAGTTATGTGATAAATGTAATATTTAAAGAGTTACGGAAAGTAGCTATGTGACAGTCATACATCGAAAGTTCCATGTTAACATGCTAAGTGTTATAATTCACATAGCTAAAATTAATTTACGAAAGTGGAATCAAAATTTGCGCTCGATATGCGATCACGAAACGCACAGGTCGAGCATCACATAGATAGTTTTGCCGAAGTGATTGCTCATTACATGTCGTTTTTTTCATATGAAAAGTATAATAGCGTTACATAATTATACTTTTCATGTTAAAAACGACAAAAACGTATATTTATTGTATGGCATGAAGACGATGGAGAGGTAACGGCAAACAATGTCACCAGTTGTATAAGTCATTTCATATAAAAATACTGTTATCAATACAAAAAAGTAATTTTGATATCCGACGTACCAAAATAAAACGCTTTGCAATACGTTGTCGAACCTCAGCACTGCAAAAGGCATTATAATAGAACAAATTATTCTGGAAGAAGGACACACAATGATGGAGGTCGATAGCGTACAGTCAACTTTAGAAAAAAGGTTTAAAGGCCCCACCTACTCTCCACCTGACTATACAAAATCCCGGATAAGAGATTCCAGACCGTCACAACCTTACATTGTTCATTACCTAGAGCATTCCTCGTGTCAGCCTAGAGACGACCACTGCTGGACATAGGCCTTCCCCTAAGGTTCTCCACACAGACCGATTTTGAGCCGCCCGCATCCAACTGCTTCCCGCGATCTTAACTAGATCGTCGGTACACCTTGCGGGAGGCCTACCCCTGCTGCGTCGTCCGGTACGTGGTCACCACACCAGAACCCGCCTGCCCCAACGGCCATCGGTTCTTCGAGCTATGTGGCCTGCCCATTGCCACTTCAGCCTGGCTATTCGGAGAGCTATGTCAGTGACTTTGATTCTTCTGCGGATCTCATCATTTCTGATTCGATCTCGCAGGGAAGCTCCAAGCATAGCTCTCTCTATCGCCCTCTGAGTGACACTGAGCTTCCAGATAAGGATCATAGTTAGCGACCACGTCTCAGTTCCGTAGATCATCACTGGCAACACACACTGGTCAAAGACTTTCGTCTTGAGAAACTGCGGGATATCGGACGTGAAGATATGCCGTAACTTCCCGAACGCCGTCCAACCGAGTTGAATTCGACGAATGACCTCTTTCTCAAAGTTGGACCTACGTAATTGGATCTTTTGACCCAGGTAAACGTACTTGTTGACAACTTCGAGTGTAGAGTTCCCAACCTGAATAGGAGCAGGTACAACATGGACGTTAGACATGATCTTCGTCTTGTCCATGTTCATCTTAAGACCTACTTGTTGGGAGACACTACAGAGGCCACCGAGCATTGCGCCGAGGTTTGGTCCATGGTCTCAACCATGACTACAATATCGACAGCAAATCGAAGATGAGTGATGTGTACTCACCGTTGATGTTGATGCCGAGTCCTTCCCAGTCCAGAAGCTTGAAAACGTCTACCCGCGCAGCAGTGAAGAGTTTCGGAGATATAACATATCCCTGCATCACCCCACGCTGTAGCCTAATAGGTTTTGAACTCTGGTCCTGGAGCTGGACTGACATGGTGGCGATTTCGTACAAATACTTAGCACTTCGACATATCAATACTCAATTTGGAACTGTTGGAGAGACTGCAGCACTCCCCAGGTTTCCATCCTAATCATAGGCTTTCTCATAGTCCACAAACGCCAAGCATAGAGGCTGGTTATACTCCTCGGACTTCTGTATAACCTGCCACAGCGTATGTGTAGGGTCTATGGTACTATAGCCTTTATGGAATCTGGCTTGTTCGGGAGGCTGGAAGTCGTTTAGTTTGCTCTCGAGACGATTCGTGATACCCTAGAAAACAAATTATAGACGTGACTCAGAAGTGAGATGGGTCTGTAGTTCTTCAAAAGGGTTTTGTCGCCCTTCTTAAAGAAAAGCACCGCCACACTTCTGTGCCATGCCTGTGGCGTTTTGCCCTCGACTGCGCCGGAACTTAATAGCTTCCGAAGCATTTCCACGGCAGGTGCGCCGCCAGCTTTCAGAAGCTCCATTCATTTTTTAAATTATGAGGATGTACCTGGTGGTTTTTCAAGTATAAGACCTGGAAGAAAAACCGGCGATGCAACGGTAACAGACATTAGAGAACTTCTGTATTTAAACGGTAATGTGAAGTACAAACTACGCCACACAGATGAGTGGAACGATTTGCTGCAGAGGAGGACAAATAAGGCACCCATAATATCACCAACCTTTATGATGGGCCACTAAAAATTGATTCTACTAAATTTAATCACTTACCTACAGAGTTTAAAGCAATACTTGCACCGTAATTACTTACCACCAATTTTACGACAATTTGATTCATTAATAATGTCCCACCGTTGATCTGATAATTATTAGTTTTGTTTGATTCAATAAAATTATAATGTCATTTGAATACAAAAGCTATTGTGTTTTTTATTTACTTTCTTAATAATTATTTCTCTCTAAAAATAGCTATGTGTCATTGTAGAGGTATTTTCGTTAATATTCCATAGAATTATAAAGTAGTTATGTGCTCTAATTGCACATAGCTTGTATTTACGACTCAAATGAATAACTCTATGGGTAAATTTTGCCTATTATGTTTAATTAAAGCATTATTATTAATATTATATATTCAAAAGTAATCTAAAAATACGTAATTTTGTTCGATGTGTTAAAGTTAACATAAATTATTTCAATACTCTGATATTTTTTCGAGAAAATCAGTTTTTTACGTCTCCTGTAAAGTATGCAAAAAACACATAGCGACTTGAGCACGCGCAACGACGATATATTGAAAAAGTTGCACACGAGGTTGCAAGCAGAAATTCGTTTTGATAGGCGAAAGGTGACCAATTATTCAACTTGTCATGCGAGGGGTTAAAAACACCCCATTTTGAACCTCTCACCAATGGTCAAAATCCGAAAATTTCTAGAAATAAAGAATAGACTATTTAATCATCACAATGACTATTATACAATATACATTCATTAAATTTTAATAAATTTATTTATTTTGTTTTTGCATTGTATTGATTATGCACATTTAATGATTCCTTTATTAGGTTTGTGTCACTAATCGAATCAAAATGTCATTCGATCATTAAATTATTAATTTGCAAGTCATATGAGGTATTGTGAATTATATCACAGTTAAAAGAAATCAGAATTCATTTTATTAGGTATTGGGAATACCTATCTAATTTATTAACACTAGGTACTCTTAAATTAAATTATTGTTAATTATCGCTAGGTTATCGGTGAAGGAAAACATCGTGAAGAAACCTGCATGTCTGAGAGTTCTCCATAATGTTCGTGAAAGACATGTGAAGTCTGCCAATCCGCACTTGGCCAGCGTGGTGGATTATGGCCTTACCCTTCTCATAGTCGACTGCACGGTTGGCGTAGTGGTTTAGGCGGCCGCTTGACACTAGTGTTGCCCAAATGCAAGAACAAGACGAGACTTAGCCAGTCTTGGTCTTGGTCTTGCGCCAATACACCTGGTCTTGGTCTTGGTCTTGGTCTTGGTATTGCGCTCCCAGTCTTGGTCTTGGTCTTGCAGCAAGAGTCTTGCAAGTCTTGCAATTACCTATCAGTCTATTACTATTTATTAAAGTTTTTAAATCTTAGAAAAACGTATTAGAATTGGAACATTGTGAGCTTGAATTAACACAGCCATAGTAAAGATCAAGCAGATTAATAAATAACTGAAGATTTGATAAGAAATTCGAAAAATCAACTGACCTATATGTCGTTTTCCATGGAAGTAACTGTTTCTTAATAAACATTTATGATTTATAAGCTTACATTTGCTAAAACATGTAAAAAAAACAAATTAATTACAATAACTTGACTGTATTTTAAAGAACAATATCTGTCTAGAAAGAGATTGAACCCTCAACTTATATGAAATTTAATAAAAGAGTTTTACGATTTATCATTTATTTCAATAAAAAATAAAATACAACACAAATCAAACATAACAGTACACAACAGCTTTATCATTAGGTTATGTTACTTTATATCAATTCTTTTGACCAAGAATTAATACAAAGTACAGTTTTTCATATTCTTTGATACAGTTTTTTGCGTCTCATAGAATTCCTAAGCGTACCTATACACCGAACTGTTACACCTAACTACTCCGTGAAATAGCGCTAAGTCCTAGCTGCAAGACGCAAGAGTCTTGCAGGCTTAGTCTTGTTCTTGCTCAAGTCTTGCACGATCAGTCTTGGTCTTGGTCTTGCTAAAAATACGCGGTCTTGTTCTTGGTCTTGGTCTTGCAAAAACGCAAGAACAAGACCAAGACTGCAAGACCAAGACTGAATTTGGGCAACACTACTTGACACTGCGCCGAGTGTTGTGGGTTCGATCCCCACACGAGACAACACTTTGTATGAGTCATAAATGGTTGTTTCGAGTCTGGGGAAACATGTGAAATTTCAGCTTCTCTCGCCTGGCTGTAGCTTGTCTGTCGATCAGCTAGTAACTCAAAAATTTTATATAATTATACAGATACTGTAATAAATAATGCGGGTGGGTCAGGATCGGTTCCTGTGGACAGCCTTGGGGGAGGCCTATGTCCAGCAGTGGACGTCTATCGGCTGATATGATGATGTAAAATACATTGAGGGGGGCGATTCAGAATCGTTCTATATCTCATTTGACATTCGATTCCTTTAATTGTCAAACGGGCTACCTCATTTGTTGTCAAAACTATCGCATTTCCTATCAATTTTATGCATTCAGTATGAAGTAAATTAATAAATAAACTGAATTCAATGAATATTTGTTCAAAATATCTCTGATAGGCGGCTAAAAGACCAGGACAATAATTTGACATATCGTACGATTACTTGTCGTGACATTCTGAATCGGCCTGCAGATTGGAGACATCCTAAAAACAAGACAGGTTAGAAGTACCCTGAACATAAGAGTATGCATGAGAAATCTGATGGGAGTGAATGAAGCAAGAGAGATACATATGTCAGGATCGTTGCAAATGGCGTTCCGTAGTCTCTGCCTACCCCACCGGGAAACAGGCGTGATTCTATGTATGTATGTAAAATACAGTTTACAGTCTGGCAACACATACAACAAATCATTAGAATCGAGTGCGCGGCCGCAGCCTCGCGGGTGATTACGAAAACGACACGGTTTTTTCACGACATTTCGTGTTTTGTTTCCACATCACTCGCGCTCCAATACCTGTGATTTATTGTCTTCAATAACTACTGCAGTTAGATCATTAGCTTTCAGGTTATTCACTTAGAAATTGCAAGTTAAAGACTTAACTTACAATACGATTGATAGCAGTGTCCAATTTTTTCGTTACATGCATATTGACAAATGAAATGGAGTGAAATTAGGCATTGAGTTATGACATTCGTTTCAATGTATGCATATTGAAATGTAACGAAATGGAACTTTATTTCGTATCATTCTAGATCAGCGGTTGGCAATCTTTAGGTAGGCAAGGGCCACAAGGAGACAAAATAAACTTAAGGCGGGCCGCACTTTTGGTAATAACTAGACAGCATTTTTACAAGTCTTGCAGCAATTCTGCCACTGAATCATCAGCAAAGCGGAGATCTCCTCTAGCGTTGGTAAAGAGTTTCGGGAATATATTTATGTTGTGTCACTTTGTGCTATCTCTTGAAAATATTGGAAGGTCTTTTTGTTGTTCAGGGCTCGTACAGAAATTATTGACATTTGGTTATTTTAACACCTCCACATATTTTCAATACATATGGCTGTGCTGCAATTCAACTACAGTGGAGCCTAGATTTCGATGGAGTCAAAAGCTTTTTCAGCATCCACAAAAGCCAGATGAAAAAGCTTCTCTGCCTCATCACACACACATCATATCAGCCTGTTGCAGTCCACTGCTGGACGTAAGCTTCCTGCAGGGTACGCCACAAGACCTGATCTCGCGTTTTCGCCATCCAGCCACTACCAGCTACCCTCCTCAAGTCGTTAGTCCATCTGGTGGGAGAGCGTCCAACACTTTGCTTGTCGAGAAGTAGCCACCACTCGAGAACCTGCCTACTTTACCGCCCATTCGTTCTGTGACAGATGTGGCCACCTGCCACTTCAGTTTGCTATTCGTCTGAATTATGTGAATAGAGTGGACTTCTGCCGAAAAATCTCGTTCCGGACTTTGTTCCTCAACGAGATCCTCAGCATTGACCGGTCCATAGCCCTTTGAGTGACATGTAGTCGGTGAGCTAGCTTTACCGTCATGTTCCACGTCTCAGCTCTGTACGTCATGACTGGCAGCGCACATTGGCAAGACCAAGGTATTCAACCGAACACCTTGGTCTTTAGGCATTGAGGCAAAGATGACTCGAAGATATGAATTCAGCTTTCCAAATGCTATCCAGCCCAGCTGCACTCTTCTGATGAATTACGTTTGTCTCTACGTAGATTCGTGACGACTGTTGAAACACACAACAGCTTATAAAGGTGGCTCAATTGTATGATCTGCCGATAGTTTTATCTCCTTTTCTGAAAAACAACGCCACAACACATCTGCTCCATGCCTTTGAGTTTTTAGTCCCATTGATTATTACAGAAGTAAATAGCCGTCTAAGCTCCTCAAGTAGAGGTTTTCTTTCAGACTTTAGGAGCTAAGAGGCCACTCCATCTTCCCCGTGCCCCTAACTATTATTAAGCTGCCTTACAACCGCTTCGATTTCATCGACATCTACGTCAGGAAAATCTTCCGTATAGTGGCGGTAAGTAGGGCTCTAGGATCGGTCGTGTTTGGTGCAGGCTTTGGTGCATGTTTGGCTTACAGATTGCCATAGAAAGACTGTTAAAACGGTATTACCCTTCGAGATATTCAGCTTTGTCAGGTGACCGCCTCCCAGTCTTTTGGAGATGACTTTTGACCACGATTTTGCTCAATCGCTTTCTGTTCGAGGCGAGTGTTTCAGCTACCAAGGTCACGATTTACTAAGATTCGGAAAGCCTCCGGTGCTTCCCGTCAAATCACATCAGTTTCAGAGTCTCGCTTGAAAGTTTAGAAAATGCCGCATTCCCAGTTCCTGTACTGCCCCGATCATGCCGTTCAGGTCCTCAACAACATTTTCAGATTTGCTGCACTAGAGACCCCTAGCAGGGGTCTCTAGTGCAGCAAATCTGTTTTTCAGTTTCAGTTAAAACGTATCATGGCCCGCTATCGGGACAGTTGGACTAAGAACAGACCTCATCATGCTTGAAATAGATATTTAGAGTGCCTCTTATAAGTCGGTGGTCGCTGCCGGTATTGAACCTATTGATCACTGAGACATCTATATATATATGCTTCTTATCCGTCATGATGAAGTTAATCTTGTTCTTTGTGCAGCAATGGTAACAATCCCTGCGTACTGAGGAATTTGACCAACATTTGTCCCCTAGTTTTCTGTTCGCATAAGCATGTGGACCCAAACACGATTCGCCGCGCTCGTACCTTTGCGTTGAGGTCCACCATAAATACAGTGTAATGTGTATTTATGGAGCAATGTATGGCCTTCGTCACATCGTTGTATACGGCCTCCACCTCTGCATCTGAGCTACTTGATGTCAGCGCATATACCTGTACCATCTTAAGAGAGTATCTCTCGGTCAGTTTCAGTACAAGATATGCTATCCGGATCGAGACGCTACAGATCTGTTACGTTTTCACGAAGGGCTTTGTTTAAGAGAAACCCTACGCCACCTTGGGATCGTTGGGCTTCCCTCCCTGAAGTAGAATAGAGGCCTGATGCAAAGGTTATCGTATCCTCCCCTTCTCTTCGGACTTCTGATAGACTCAGTACATGTTCTGGCTCTATCTTGGGTTCGTATCTTGTCTAATTCTATTATTCTACCTCAAGAATGTGGAGGCTTTCTTCAAGCCGTAAATTATACGTCCATTATATGTAGCCAGGTTTAATTGGTGTTGGGAGCTGTCCATAGCCCGGGGATTCTTAGCACCTCCTACTCTGCCACGACCAAGGCCGCTGCCGTGACTTGGAACAGTAAGGCAGCCGGGAACTAGGAGCTGTTTCTTTCATGGGGAGTTTTGATCCATAGTAACATATCACGCTGGGAAGGGGTGTTGGCAACCGCAGTATGCTGAGCGGTACTTACACAGGGAAAGGCTACTACTCTGCCTGGAAAAACTTAGCTTTAAAGTTCAGCTCTAAGCTCGCCGGTGTATGGTTGAGGCGTCAGGGCATGCGAGACATACATAATACCACTATTCGAGGTAGCTTTGTCGGAAGGCTCTTGCCCAGTAACTTCGACTCATTATTTTGCCTAATCGCCCTTATACGAAGACAGTGTTCCAGCTTCCGAGGTTACGCCTCTAGTTCCAGATCTCTTTGTAGCATGTATGAAGAGTTTATTTGTAGGGTCTTAGAAGGCTGTCTGATGTTTTTCATTAAAATCGATTCAGTTGTGCTATTTTAAGCCATAGGGCGCTTTAGTTCGATTTATAAGACATTTTTTTACAAAACATTCGCGGGCCGCAAGTAGGACCCTCGCGGGCCACATGTGGCCCGCGGGCCACGTGCTGCCGACCGCCGTTCTAGATCATTGGGCAATATCGAGCGTACCTATCTATTGCAATAGTTGAAACATAGGACTTAGGTCTTCTATTCCGACTTATGTAGTAAGCTCGGTTTAAAAATAGGTAGTATTCTGGATTTTTTCAAAAGTAAGGGAAGATATTGCTTTTAATATATTTTGATGATTTTGAAGCTATCATATATTACAACATTATTAAAAAAGAATTTCATTTCATCAGTCCATTGCATTTTAATGCTGTGTCTGTAGGTACCAGTGTACGCCACAAGCAACTCTCCTGTTTCGCCAGTAAAAATAGTAATAAGAAAAAAACTAAAACAAAATAGTAAACATGATTGGTAGTTTAACATTACTAGTGGGTTGGGAGACATTTATCGTCGTCAATGTACGACTTTTTACTATTCCTAGAGCTCAGTAGACCTTTACCAGCTTTTCTTTAGCGGATCCTGGGAAATCGCTTACCGGATCCTATTTGTAAAGGATTTCTAAGAAATGATTAACACTTCATTTTGATGTAGAAAAACCTTTTTATTAAAGTTATATAGTTGAAGTCTCACAATTACTTTAAACAAGGTATACTATAAGAAAATCTCCTTACATAGTAAATAAACATATTTCTCACAGATCGCTTAATGAGATGATTTAAATGTTTAATTACTTTTTATCCATTTGTTTTAAAACAATCAGTTCTTTATTTTGAAAGGTAGTTTCTCAAAAGTTGTACTTAGTAGCTTTTATCTGAAATTCACGCATGTGATCCCGGTTCCACACGATTGGTACTTGCCGAAATCTCCAAACCTCTGCATATCTTTGAATTGATTTGGGGGAAACAAACAAGAATACACGTGAAGGAAAATGAAAAACACGGCAAAAGTTATTATGTTTTTTTTTTTAAATTTATTATCATCTAGAGGATGCCCACAGGTAAGATTTAAATTGCACCGTTTCTGCCCGATACCGTGTGAATTTCGGAAAATTCCTCCCCTTGCGATCCGCAAGGAATTTACATGGCAAATTTCTTGTCCATGTATGTTTTGTGACGGCTTGGCAAGCGTGCGGACACGGCATCAAAACATGGTAAGTAACTTTACTATTAATGATCTTTGCTGAAGAGCCTGGTCGCGGAAGGAGCAGCAGAACTTAACAGTCGTGAGCTAGGTCCATACAAAAAATTTAGGTGTAGACCGTATCTAGTTAGTAGATAACATCTAAGTCTCATACAATCGTAGGTATATTTCTAGTAGATTACATCGATTTCCTTGTAAGTCTTATATATTGCTGATTAATGTTCTAAGTTCAAAGTCTGAAATTCTTTGTAGATGAATATTGCGCTATACACATTGCATGATAAGAATCGAATCTTTTTTTAAATTATACAGAAACGTCTTGTCAATGTGTCTATCATTACCAACATTATTATCATGATCAAGCCTATTTATAAACTGTCCCACTGCTGGGCACGGGCCTCTTCTCACTATGAGAAAGGTAAGACCATGGTCGTACGTTTGCCAATTGCGAGTTGGCAGACTTTAGAAAATTATGGATACTTAATTTAAAGGCAGCGATAGTCTAGTGTAGATACCAACGGACTGCAATGCAGAGGGTATCGTGTTCGAATCCACAGCGCGCACCGATGACTTTCCGAAGTTAAGTGCGTATTTAATTGTTAATTATCGTTTGCCCTGTGCCTCGGAGAGCACTTTAAACCGTCGGTCCCGGCTGTTATGAAGATCTTTGACAGTCGTTATAGGGCGTCAGTATCTTCTTAATCAACTGATACTAGTCTAAGCCATGGAATATCCCTTCAGGTTGCGGAGGTCAGACAGGCAGTCGCTCTGTGGAAAAGCTAATATTCAGCCAAGTCCGGTTAGACTAGTAAGCGGATCCCAGATTGAAACTGGGATAACGCTAAGGGGATGATGACTATTACATATGTTAACGAGGCTATCATCATCATCATGATTAACCCTATCTATGAACTGTCCCATTGTTGGACACGGGCCTCTTCTTACTATGCAAATGATAAGACATAATCTACTACGTTTGCCAATTGCGAGTTGGCAGACTTCGCATTACTTTTTACAAAATTATGTATATATCTCAGGTGTGTAGATTTCCTCGTGGTTTTCCCTTAACCGTTTGGCAAGCGATAATTTGTCAGTAAATTAATAAGCATAACTTCGAGAAGTCAGAGGTGCGTGCCGTGGATTTGAACCCAAAACTCTCTGCTTAACAGTCTGTTAGTTGCACTAGCTCTTATTTGTACCCGTTACGTCTGTTCTGTTCTTCCAAATGGTCGGCAAAGTACTCGAATAATTGTGGTCTTTATTTATGGAAAATTGCATTTAACCCATATTTATTCATATGACCTGCAATGTCAGCATAATTATATGAATTTAAACGAATCTTTAAATAAAATTTTCACCTACTTTCAGAATGTCGTATGATCTGGCATACCTACCTATATATTTTGCTAAGAAACGTATAGCTTAAACAGTTAGTTACTAACAACGTACAACCAAAACGATTGGACGCTAGAAGCTGAAATTTGGCATGTAAATTCATTGGCATGTAAGGGATTTCCTGGAATTCTTACGGGATCGGGAAGAAACAGTTAAATGAATATGCGGGCATCACCTAGTAGCTAGCTTGTTTGAAGTTTTGATTTTTAAGACAACTCTTAAACTGCGCATTCCTGTGTCACAGGGGACTTTACAAACATTTAATCAACAAATAAAAGTGAGACTCAGACTCGAAGCAACATCATTCATTATCATCATCAGCCTTTAACAGTCCACTGCTGGACTAGGTCTCTCCTTTGAAAGGAGGAATTGGCTGGCCACGCTGGCCAAACGGGTTGGTATAGGGTTTGTAGCAAGTTTTCCTTCTCTAACAGTGTTGTTTTCTGCATAATATGCTCCCTCTGTCGGCTCTTACGACACCCATGGGATGATATGGGGTGGTGACATTCCATACTTTTAATCCGTCACCACACGGAATTTGTGGATATTACAAGGTATTGTCTCGTGTGAGGATCGAACGGCAGACTGGGCGCAGTGTTAAAGCCTAGCCAGCCACTTGACTATAACGCCATATGTGAGCCAGCAGTCAGGGGAGATTTGAGCCAGAGTTACCGCTTATCACCAGCTATAGGTACTGATGCAGATCCAGCCAAGAAGCAAGATCGTTGTGTGGCGCCAGCGAGAAAACTCAGTTGCAATTAAAATATTAGTAGACTAGATGTGCCTACGGTTACACCCGCGTTATTTAAGGCTACTGCTCCGCTCCCGTGGCTCATAGCGTGATGTTATATAGCCTTCCTCGATATCTAACACTGAAAGATTTTTTCAAACCGGACCAGTAGTTCCTGAGATTAGCGCCTTCAACCAAACAAATAAACTCTTCAGTTTTATATATTAGTATTATAGTGAGATAATAAGGGAAAATGGCTACCAAAGTTTTGAATACTATTAAATGCGAAAGTTTGTAAGGATGGATCGATGTTTGTTCTCTTTCGCGCGAAAACTGAATATTTTTTTTGAAAATTGGCAGTTATATAGCTCATACATCAGAATGACAAAATAGGCTACCTTTTGTCGCGATAAGGGCGGTTTCAGATTAGCGTATTTTTCTGCGCGTATACGGTCGTTTTAGCATACGCGCTTACACGCGCGCTACAATACGCGCTTCAAAAAACCAGACTCACGTAAACGGGCGTGTTCGCTCGAAACGGTAGTGACGTCTTGTCAGTGTCAACATGGATTCTGACGACTCGTGGTTATACGAGCTTAGAAGCGCGTCAACGCTCGTACGAGTTGCGCGTGTGCCAAAAGGCGCGCCTATACGCGCCTACATGCGCTTCCAAAAACGAGCTTATACGCGCGTATAAAACGCTAATCTGAAACCGCACTAACTGACAGCCACGCGGGCGAACCTACAGGCAAATTCTAGTCCTCAATCATCATCATCATCATCAGCCCTTTATACTGTCCCACTGCTGGGCACGGGCCTCTTCTTACTATGAGAAGGGTAAGACCATAGTCCACCACGCTGGCCAAGTGCGGGTTGGCAGACTTCACATGTCTTTCGAGAACATTATGGAGAACTCTCAGACATGCAGGTTTCCTCACGATGTTTTCCTTCACCGTCCTCAATAAAATCATTTAATTTCAACTTCAGTTCTCAGTAGCAGCACGGAGTCTGGTGACGTGCCCGGTAACGGCAATAGGCTCGCCCCCTATTACGTGCGGTCTTAAAATTCATGGCGAAATGTGGGTGTAATATTACACCTCTGCCTACCCCTTAGGGGAAACAGGCGTGAGACTATTAAAAATAATAATAAAATAAATTGAATTAAGTTGTGTTTGTTTATTTATCAGCTCGTAACAAAGTCTTGTTCTGCGAATAATCGTGTTAATTTGAAGTAGTGACGGCTTAGGGTCACCTGTCTCGATCCCAAGCATTTGAATACAATGGCACCCGACCCAACGTACGAGCTACTACATGTGTGTTCGTGTGAGTGATATGGAATATATGTATCAAATATCTTTTTTGGTTTGTGTGTGGTGATGTGATGTGTTATGAGCTGTGTGTATGTTTGAGTGTATATGTGGGTGATATTGACTGGCAGAGAGTCAGTACCTCAAATGTACAGTCTCTTGTCTAAAGCATTTCATTTAGGAAGGCGAGATCAGATTTGAGTCCTAGAGACATAGATGAACTAAGTATCAGATGGAACGCGCGGCACAGTTGCGTGCGGCCACTAAAGCAAATACAAATTGAAAAGCGAATACAAACTCGTCTCAGTGCGCTACGAAGCATCGTACAGTTCACGCGTCACGATCACGTCACCTTTTAAATTCTCAAAATGCCGTCTTGTATAATTAAACACTGTAAAAGTTGTTCCCAAAAACAAAAACAGGAAAATGGAATATCTTTTCACAGGTAACTATTGATAATTTGACTGTTTCCTAATTTAATTTCGATAAAATTCGTATTTGTGCAAGAAATATGTGAGTGTTGCCAGTTTTTGTCGACGCCGTTCTGCCTGAATTAGGGAAAATGCACTTGTCAATTGATTATGTGATAATGATTGTCATGTTAATGAAAAATACATTACCGTATTATAAAAGTATATTGTAATTATCATTATCTTCTTTCTTATAAATATAGTAATAGAATTTCCATTAGTATATACCTTACATAATATAATATATGTATATTGTTTTGAGTTCGATCCCAAACGATCCAAATATTCGTGTACACCCTGCTACTCGTCAAGCTTACACTTTGACCTTTGCACCGTTCTTATGGCGTAGGGAATAAGTATCAAAATCGTATAGCAACTGTTTAGCTTTACTTGGCGCCGTGTGTAAATACATACTTATGGCGTAAGGAATAAGTATCAAAATCGTACAGCAACTGTTTAGCTTGACTTGGCGCCGTGTGTACATACATACTTATGGCGTAGGGAATAAGTATCAAAATCGTACAGCAACTGTTTAGCTTGACTTGGCGCCGTGTGTACATACATAATTATGGCGTAGGGAATAAGTATCAAAATCGAATCAAAACCATAAAATGCGAACCATGTTTAGCGTGCTTGGTGTCTGCAGAAAGAAAAGACTTTCATAAATTGATCGGTTTGAGAGATAAGGGAGGTTTGATTTTCCCTTCTGCAGACACATATGAAGATTGTGCAGCAGCCGAAGCTGTTATAAGAAAAATTATAAAAGAAAATGTTTTAATAAGAACAGAAAATGAAAGCAAATACATCACAGTAAAGATTTTAAAATGTTTTATTGGTAAAGAAAACATTTTTAAAGATATAGAAGATGAGCATCAAAGTTATGGCGCTGATCACAAAATAAATTTGATAAGAATGTTGATAGAAAAGTATCTAATGATAAGACTAAACTATATTGCAAAATTAGAAACTCTTGTTCGATGCTCTGACGCTAAAATACAATATTATAAGAAATTAGTGCAAAATAAAGGTTATTGAGATTTTTGTAATGCTGTGCAAAAACTCTTTTGAGTATTAAAATATTATATATTTTTAAGTTTTGTTTCTGTTTGCCTTTTTACCGTATATAATATAAATAGCTTCTGTTTGCCTTTTCGCCGTTTATAGTATAATATATATTGTATTTATGTATAACATCTTCTCTAATCCTTACACCTGATTTCCAAAAAGCAGAGGTATATTATTTATTACACATGTGTACATTTTTAGCTAATTAATATTATAGGAATTATAGCAAGCAAGCCTATTGCAATTAACCAAACATTTCCAGATACCATACTGAGAATTTCTAAACAAAAAATAAACAACATATTCGCCGATCTAAGATCTGAACCTCATGATCGGTATTCGTAAATATATGTAGTTGGTGTTATATATTTCTCCTGGATCGAGGCTATGAATCACAAAACATATTCTATTTATTTCTCAACTAGTCGACGCCAGCGGCTTCGCAAGCACATTTTTTCGTATTTCTCGTTTTGCCCGATCCCGTGGGAATTTCGAGAAATCCCGTCTTAGTGCACCGCTACGGTTCCCAAGAAACATACATGCTAAATTTCAGCTTCATGCGCCGAGTAGTTTCGGCTGTAGCTTGTCTGTCAGTCAGTCAGTAACGCAAGGATTTTATATATACAGATTTACGAAGTAGTTAAAACTTAACTCGGTACCTACATTTAAGAAATGTACTTATAGAAGCATTAATTAAATCCAAGGTAAATTCTTCAAAACCGCAAATGAATATAAGAATATTACATAACTATATGCAAAATACTGGGAGATTATTCATAATCTGGCAACTTTACACACACATAGCCGCGCGTGTCCGTACAGTGCCAGTCGCCAAAGGTCACGCACACATAGCTATCAACGTGCCACGCTTAGATGGACGAATGCGCTACATCTGATAGTTCAGTAATCTGAGGCTAGAGAGATGTCATTTTGGCAAAAAAGGTTAGACTTGAACTCGGACAAAGTCAAAAATGTTAAAACATTGGGATAATGGAGATTACGCATACGAAGACTTTAATACAACATTTTCCTCCATTTCGGGTTTAATTATTTTTAATTCCTGTTTTTTTTATGCAACTGCAAAATAAAGTGAAACATAGAGCGCCGATGTTTTGGCTGGTTTTGGCATAAGTTACATCATCTGAAATAAGTCAAGACAAAAATGTAAAGAGGAAAAGACTTGGCTTGCGGTTCGTAACAGATCGGCAAAGTTAAGCAACGCTTGCACAGGTCGTTATTTGGATGGGTGACCGTGTGTGGCATTTACATCTGAGCGCTACCGTGCTTCGGAGGGCACGTAAAGCTGTCGGTCCCGGTTCTTGTCTAAGGATAAGGATCGTTAGGCTATGTCGGAGGCCTTCGGGCGGTCTGAAAACTCCGACACCAGAGTTGGCCACACACTCACACGAAAAACAAACAAAACGATCGTTACATAAATATTATTAAGTGAACAAATCATGAAAGCACGACAGTATTTATTTACCATAAAACTTTCCTCTGAATTTCAAATTCCTAGTCTTACTATTTTGGTTGTTCATCGATGGACAAGTCAGGGCAAACGATTTAATAAGTTAAGGTAAGTTATCTGCATATGTGTGTGTGATCATATGAGCATGTAGTGCATTGTGCATATGTGTGAGTGTCGGCCTTCTGTGTGGCATTACCTTAATGTTATTTGTATGACTTTCAGAGATTGATTGAGGTAAGAATATGTTTGATGGAATGACAGTACCTACGGAGAATTGTTTGACAACATGTTTCTGTGTCTGATGAAATGTTTTTTGTGAGACAGGGTGAGTTTGTAAGGCCTATTTTATAACGTGAGGAATGTGAGTGGGGAAGCACACCCTTGTGTGCAGAAAGGTGACAAAAATAGAGTGAGGTGTAAATTAATTAATGTCAATATTCGTTGATTTAAAAGCAGCAATTCTCCACCAGGGAGTAGATGTTACGGTGTTTTGTCACAATTTTAAATACCACTCATACTAAAAGCATAGAATTTTGGATACGGCAAAGTGTTGTCACGTATGAGCATCAAACCAAACAACAGTCGCACTGTTAAACGCCGATTATTGCCTTTTAAACAACTTCGCTGCAGTTGGGTTACAGACTACATAACAGATAGACTGCAATGCTTACTCAAGGTGATTTTTAGGTTTTAGAAGTATTGGATTGCTAGTTGCCGTCTTTTCCTTGTTTCGAAAAGCCCGTTAAGCTGCTGTTCCTAGCGGATTTTAAGCTCTTTATCAACTACTTTGAAAATCCTGGCACTAATCTGGCAATACAACTTCACTTTAGGTTCCGAAGAAAGTAGAGCCTTGCTGATTTCAGCATGAACGGGCCGGGTCTACCGAGGAAGTACTACCCTCTCACAGAAAATCGACGTAAAGTAAATACTGTTGCGTTTCATTCGGTGAGTGAGAGTGCCGGAGGCACCAACCCTATTCCTTCTCCCTCATCCCACTTCTCCTCCTATTTCCCAACTCAAAGGGCGGAAACGTAATTGTGGCGGCGGTAATCGTCAGGTGATCCGTTTACACATTTGCGCTTATTACATAAAATAAAAATTGATAAATCTGCTTAAAGTTGGAGCTGTCCTCTGACTCCAAAGGAAGGATCGTGGACCTCCGTCAACAGTTGTATAAATTCATACACTCTGTTTACAAAGCAATTGCAATTGTGAAGGCATTTCTCTCGGATATCTATGACTATTACACTGTGTCTAATAATAGCTTACCGAGAACTATATTTTTTCATAATAATAGTCTGTTTATTATCACAAGTCTATTAATAAAGGAGATTTGTCATGTAACAATTTCGTATTAAATTAAAACCAGGACCGACGGCTTTACATTTCTCCCCAACGTGTCCCTTCAAAATTATCTAGCGGGTCCAATGAACTTATTTTTAAGGTATAAATACCTATGGTTTGCCGACGTTTCGACTGTCTTTTGCCGGTCGTGGTCTCGGAGGGTCTCAGTGTAGCATTCTGACATAAATGTCTAGACAAGTGGTCACCATCCAAATGATGACCTTCACCAACGTTGCTTAACTCCATCGATCTGCTACAAACGTTATCCTTTGCAGATCTATGAATGATGAACTCGTCATGTAGGTAATGTTATAATTATGTGAAGCCAGTGCGACGCATCGTGTGTGTAATTGCATAAAGGCAGTTTTCCACATGTTGCGTATGATATGCAAATTGAGCGCGCCGGCGCACCGCTGAGAGACGAATAGAATAGGGCTGCCACGTGCCATGTTATTGTTTTAATTTTATTCAAAGTATAAAATAAGTGTGTAAAGTACCTAATGAAGCTTCAAGTACCAATTATGGAATACTAGAGGATGCCCGCGGTTACACCCGCGTTATTTAAGAGTGCTTCGCTCCCGTCGCTCATGGTGCGATGTTATATAGCCTATAGCCTTTCTCGATAAATGGGCTATCTAACACTGAAAGAATTTTTCAAATCGGATCAGCAGTTCCTGAGATTAGCGCGTTCAACCCAACAAACAAACTCTTCAGCTTTATATCTATACTAATATAATAAAGCGGAAGAGTTTGTTTGTTTGTTTGAACGCGCTAATCTCAGGAACTACCGGTCGGATCTGAAAAATTCTTTTTGTTTACGATAGCCCAGTTATTCCGGAAGGCTATAGGCTATATAACATAGCGCTTCGACCCTTTGGGGCCGGGCAAAAGGCTAAAAAAGCTAAAACATAATGTCGGCTAATCTCAGGAACTAGCAGTCGCATTTTAAAAATTGTTATTGCCTATGATAGCCCAATTATTCCGAAAGGCTATAGGCTATATAAAATTACGCCACAACTTTTAGGGGCCAGACAAAAATAATAAAATGGTCAAACGAGAAGGGGAGGGTTGGGTCAAAGGCAAAAAAAGGCTAAACGAATAGGATACAATATACAATCTATATGGGTATCGTTTTCGAGATTTTCGGGACGCCGCTGATTAATAATATGAAAGAACAATGCCCATTTCTGGCCCAGTTTGGAACTCATGAACAGCACAATAAAGTTTCAATTAGTTGTTGAATAATCCTTTTTATTTATAACTTAATTTATAGGCATTACTAAAGGTGTGCCGAGAAACTTATTCAATAAATAGGTTTAAAAAGATGTGTTAACGTCTAAATAGCCAACACGGAATAGATCAGAATTATTAATCAATATCATTTAAAACTGTAAAATGGCAACACTTTTTTGACTCTTAAGTAAATGTCAATAATGTCATATTCAGTTTATTTTGTTTGTTACCTATTTGTTTTGCTCGTGCACATTGTGAATGCTTTTTTTTTTTGGATCTTTTACGACTTCTGGCTTTTCCTTTCGGATTTCTAACTTACCAAATGACTAACTCATTCCTTTCTACGCAAAACTACGAAATACTTTAACTATGCTAATAAAAATGGGTACACACCTAATGTTTTGTGAGCATATACAAATACTTCTTGTGATAAAACTATGAATGTGATGGACCTCTAATCAATCTCAAAATTCTAGTTTAACACTCTTTTATCGAATGCAATAACAACTACTACGATTTTTGATTGTCCACATCTGGGCCGGCGTCTCTAAGAAAAATGGGCATTGTTCTTTATTTAGTGATCCAAGATGGCGGACGGGAAATCAAAGATGGCGGATGAAAATTTAAAATATCAATATGGGTATCGCCTTCGATATTTTAAGGGGTGGAGAATCGAAATACAACATCTATTTCGTGATCAAAGATGGCGGATGGGAAAATTTAACAAAATCAATATTGGTATCGTCTCAGATGTTTAAAGGGATGGGGAATCCAAATACAACATCTATTTCGTGATTCAAGATGACGGACGGGAAATCAAAAATGGCGGATGGGAAAAATTTTAAAAATCAATATTGGTATCGTCTCTGATGATTTAAGGGATGGTGAATCCAAATACAACATCTATTTCGTGATCAAAGATGGCGGATAGGAAATCAAAGATGGCGGACGGGATTTTTTCTTAAAGTCGATATGGGTATCGTCGCCGATATTTAAAGGGATGAGGAATCCAAATCCGACATCTATTTCGTGATCAAAGATGGTGGATGAGAAATCAAAGATGGCGGATGAGAAAGTTTAAAAAAATCAATATGGTTATCGTCTCCGATGTTTTAAGGGATGGCGAATTTAAATACAACATCTATTTCGTGATCAAAGATGGCGGATAGGAAATCAAAGATGGCGGACGGGATTTTTTTTTAAGTCGATATGGGTATCGTCTCCGATATTTTAAGGAATGGAGAATTCAAAACAAACATCTATTTCGTGATCAAAGATGGCGGATGGGATTTTTTTTTAAATCAATATGTGTATCAACTCCAATATTTAAAAGAGTGGGGAATCCAAATCCAACATCTATTTCGTGATCAAAGATGGCGGATGGGATTTTTTTTTTAAGTCGATATGTGTATCGTGTCCGATATTTTAAGGAATGGGGAATTCAAAAACACCATCTTTTTCGTGATCAAAGATGGCGGATGGGATGTTTTTTAAAAATCAATATGGGTATCGTCTCCGATGTTTGAAGGGATGGGGAATCCAAATACAACATCTATTTCGTGATTCAAGATGGCGGATGGAAAATCAAAGATGGCGGATGGGAAAAATTTTAAAAATCAATATGGGTATCGTCTCCGATGATTTAAGGGATGGTGAATCCAAATAAAACGTCTATTTCGTGATCAAAGATGGCGGACGGGATCTTTTTTAAAGTCGATATGGGTATCCTCTCCTATATTTTAAGGAATGGGGAATTCAATATTATATAAAAATCGAAAAAAGGGAATTAAATAAAAGTTCTTATAAAGGCGATACGGAGTTCGCTGGGTCAGCTAGTATTAGTATAAGATTTTATTGATATGGAATAGCGTTATATTTTTTATCTAAGGGCCACGAATTCTGTATTACATAGATACCATTTATGTATCAAGTCTCTAACAAATTATATTAAAGCATTCCAATGTCTTTGAATTTTATTTTTAAATAGGCTCACGCCTGTTACTCCTGAAGGGGTAGGCAGCGGTGTAATATTACACCCACATTTCGCCATGACTTTTAAGGTCCCACGTAATAGGTGGCGAGTCTATTGCCGTTACCAGGCACGAAGCCAAACTCCGCGCTGCTACTTAGAATTCGGAAAATTCAGTAACATCCGCCGGATCCGGAAATCAAACTCAGGACCGATCAGCATAAGCTATCCACGGTACCACGGAGGCAGTTCGCCGGAGCGGAGTTTTTGAATATTCGTGGCGCTATAGTCTGTTCATCTGTTGTATAAAATCTAATTTCTACTAAGTATTTAACTAAATACAAAATTATTCTTCGTAAAGTGCAAATCTCGTACATCCCGATGTTTGAATTTGTTATTACGATCAAATTTTCTCCTAAGACATTTCGTAATCACGAAAAAGTCCAACGGTTCTATATTAAATTGAACTTTAACTTCGCCAAAATCTACGGCACGGCAGACTTTTCTTTTGCTGTGCAATTTTATAAAACATCACAATAGAAGCAATATTAAACGAAATAGTCAATAGAAATATTAATTTGATGACTAATGCTTGTTATTAAATTCATTAACGAGATTCCCAGTACTTGACCTTCAATGTATTACGCAGTTTGGCCGCAATCCTCGTGTTTGGGGTTAGATTATGTAATGGGAATTGTGTTTACAACGTTTGGGGCAAAATTATGTAATTTGTTTCAATAACATAAGGTAAACAAATATTGAAGTACGCTCGCACTAATATGGCAAGAAAGCATTTTTTGTTTATTTCAGTTTGTTTATTTGCTTCGTTTTCTAGGTTAACGAACTAACGTTTGAAGATATTTAGTCTAGATATAGCTACAACTAGGCATAGCTCTATTAAAATACATAGCCATCAATAATTTCATCTCGAAAAATGGTTCAGTCTTTTTGGTAAACTGATAAAAATGACAGAACATGACTACGTGAAGGTGAGTGAAGTGAATCTTACCACTACTAAAAACGCGTAAAAGATTGTGAGGATGATTATTAGTGATAATACATGGCAATATAGCTTCGCCCGTGTAAGGTGCAATAAAGCCTAACACGGGCGAAGCCGCGAGCAGAAGTTAGTCCATTATAAATATATACAATTAATACTGGATTTGCTGGCATTTATTTACACTTATGTCTTGGATAGATTTTCTGGCCGCCTAGATGATTATAATATAAATCTGACCATCATACACAACTAATGTGGATAGTATTTTTTTGTTCGTGTCCTATCGCATGTACCTAATGTAGTAAAAATAAGTTGTTAAAAGTGGCAGCCCTATGACGAGTGGCAATCGCTTAGCTCGTATGATGAGTTATGTTATTGTTACAACACAAAATGAATAATTGATCAAACTATCTGTTCAGTTTTTGTTATAATTTACTTTATCGCTAGTTTTTCAGTGACGTTATTGACTATTGCGTTCTTGTGCATTATGGAACGAGAGTTTAAAACGTTCCCTTTTTCTACTAAGCGATTAAAGAATTGAAGATTTGCATATAAGAAATTATTGTGGTATATTAACTTGATAAAAACAGAGGAATTATTCTTTAATTTATGTATCCTAAAGTGTAGCTTTTTAAACTTCCGTAGTGTTTTTCATGTTAAGATATTTAAAATTGGGCGCTAACTGGCTCAAACATTTTCTACTAATAAGTTTAAAAACTATAACCCGACTACGTAAAAAAAATCGTATGTCCTATGTCACCCGCGCCATTATTACGAATCTTTTGACACCTCATTTATTAAAATCGGTTCAGTAGTTTAGGCGCTACGGTGGAACATACAAACATACATACATAGACTGCCAAAAACATTACCCTTCCTTTTGGCTTCGCCGTAGTCGGGTAAAAAGACAGTTGATGGGGAGCGGGCGTGATCTTTTTTAACGTTTTTTTATCTAGAGTTTTATAACTTACAACACAAATGTTTTGCTAATACAAACTGGTACCCGTGTGCTCCATTTTCAGTGGACATTTGAGTAACAATCAATGAAGCAAGGATGATCGCGTGAAGGCATTATTTAAGCGCACCACTCAACTGTGAATCCTGTTCGTCCTATATACTGGCATCGTAGGATACGCGTGCGCTGAAATACACTTGCACAATAGGGGAAAGTGAGATATCAGTAATGAGAACATTCCTAGAAGGCTAAGGGCTGCCAGGAATGCGTTGGAGTTGCCACGCTGTCAGGAACTTGCCCGGAGTATGCGCATTTCTGCAGTTTTTTTTTTTATAGTAATAGGTGGCAAACGAGCAGAAGGATTGCCTGATGGTAAGCAATTACCGCCGCCCATGGACACAAACAACACCAAAGGAGTCACAAGTGCGTTGCCGCCCCTTGGGTTTGGGAAAAGAGATGGGATGAGGAGTGGGATGAGGGAGAAGGAATAGGGGATAGGGCCTCCGGCACTCCCACTCACCGAACGAAACGCAACAGTTTAGGTACTGGTACTTTACGTCGATTTTCTGTGAGAGGGTAGTACTTCCCCGGTCGAGCCGGCCCATTCATGCTGAAATCAGCAAGGCTCTACTACCTAGTGCGAGAGGTTTGGTGTCACCTGGATGGATAAAGAAATTGTCTTGACTGTCTGACCATTCTGATTCTGGTTTTGACTAGCCTTTTTGTTTCAGCAACATAATTTGGCATGTTACGATTGTCAAACAACTTTACATTCTATAGGCAACAATACAATCTAGAGAAAATGCTACCTACTTCAGGAATCAGTGTAACCTTTGCAGTAGAGAGACTTTATTGAAATACTAGAGGACGCCAGCAGCTACGCCTGCATTTTTTTTCAATTTACCCGTTTTGGCCGATCCCGTATGAATTTCGGGAAATCCCTTCTTAGTGCACCCCTACGGTTCCCAAGGAACATACATGCCAAATTTCAGCTTCCTGCGCCTAATAGTTTTGGATGTAGCTTGTCTGTCAGTCAGTCAGTAACGCAAGGATTTTATATATACAGATAACGTTTTTGTTTTGCTCTGCAAATCTGTATACCCTCTATTTACAAAAAGGATCTACCAAATCAAATATTTATCATGTGAAACATGAGTTGGAAAAGTTATTTCATTATTTATTTTAGAGATATTATATTCTGCCGTCCAAGAAACCGGATATCCTCATCATCATCATTCGTTATGTTTATGATCTGTCTTACTGCTGTAGGCCGTGTTTTTTGATGCGGTGACAACTCTCTCAGCTGTATGGACTGGCGAAGGAGGTATGGCTCTCCCTAAAACGAATTCAGAGTTTCCCACTAAAACCATTATGGTGTCAACGTCCCTAAGTGGCGTAGTAATGTAAGCTAACCGTATTTCGCGTGAAAAACATGCCTTATTTCTTAACGTGTAGTAAAAGTAAGTACTTCTCAAACTAGTCGTACCAGTTAACTTTTTTCTTGAACGAAACTGATCGAACATCTATCGTGAGTTGCGTTACATCCTTCGAGCCGAGCGATCAGGTCTGCCACGATCTAATAAGCACCGATAGTTGCCAAATAGTCATGAAACTGGCACGTCTCACACATTCCACACATGCACGCCACATGTACACATGTACTAGATAAGTTAACGGCTTAGGAAAAACTATTACTTTACGAATGGCTTAATTATTTGGCTATAGTGTTACTACTGGTATAAATACGAAGGTTTGCATGGATGGATGTTTGTTACCCTTAACGGAAAAACTGCTGAATGACTTTTGATGAAATTTTTACAGACGACAGAAATATAGATTGTACAGCAGATTATTAGACAGGCTACGTTTTGTCGCGAAAACCCACGCAGTTGAACGAAGCCGCGGTTGAAGCTTAGTACCTACAAAATATATTATATCTTTATCCAAATTATTGTTATCGCTTGCACAGTGCCTAAAGATCTTTGACAGTTATAAAAAATATTCCAAAGATTGCATTTGCTGTATTGTTGTTATCAAATAATAAATATGTATACCTAGGTATCGTCTTATGTTGCTGGTTGTACCTAATAAACAATTTTTTTTAAGTTTTTTTAATGTTTAATCGCAATCTTGCAATGTATCTGCCAGAATTTAACTTACATTTGTTGTAGAATCTGTAACCGCTAGCGTAGTCGTGTTCTGAAGTGGATGCCACGCCTTGGCAAACGTAAAATAGAACAGAACACCCTCTGCGGGGTAGTGACGATATACTCAAAGTATGATGACGACCGGTTGGCGCAGCGGGAGTGTAAGCGACTGCTACGCCGAAGGTCGCGGGTTCGATTCCCGCTCAAGTCAAACATTTGTGTGCATGAACATGAATGTTTGTCTTGGTCTGGATGTTTCTATGTATAACATGTATGTATTTACAAAAAAAATAGTATATATGAATGTTTATCCATTATCTAGTACGCATAGTACAAGCTCTGCTTAGTTTGGGACTAGATGGTGTTGTGTGAAAGTGGTAGAATATAAAAAAAAAAAAAGAAGTGGCTGGCAGCGACTGGACACGATTCGAAGAGCCGAAAATTGGGCTCAGTGGGGTCCCATTGGAGAGGCCTATATCTAGCAGTAGACTACAGTGAATGATTTTATTTAATACTAGAGGACGCCAGCAGCTATGCCTGCATTTTTTTTTAAATTTACCCGTTTTGGACGATCCCGTGGGAATTTCGGGAAATCCCTTCTTAGTGCACCCCTACGGTCCCCAAGGAACACACATGCCAAATTTCAGCTTCCTGCGCCCAGTAGTTTCGGCTGTAGCGTGTCTGTCAGTCAGTCAGTAACGCAAGGATTTTATATATTAAGATTATCTCAGAAGGCTAGATGATGATGGCTTCAGCAGAGTAATTATCTTCCTAGCGTTATTACAGTTGCAACCCCGGGTCCGCTTACAAGTCTAACCGGACTTGACCTCCGCAACACTAAGGGATAGCGATTCGTTTTTAATAATATACTAAAAGTATTTTTCTTGGAGTAAAAAACAAAGTACAATTTGGAAACCCATGGTTTAAAAACTAGTGTCAGTTACTTTTTACAACTGTCAAACATCTTCGTGACAGCTGGGACCCACGGGTTAACGTGCTCTTCGAGGCACGCAGCAAATTATATTTATGGACAATCCAATGTTAGAAGAATAATATAATGTAATAATAAGTTCTTAGTAATGTAATGTTATTGTAAACTAATGAAACATATGCGGTAACATTGTTTATTATCATTATTATGTAAGTACTAAATGTTACAATATTACCTATGAGTCATAATTATAATAATAATATTCTACCTCATTCACACAACACCATCTAGTCCCAAACTAAGCATAGCTTGTACTATGGGTACTAGACAATGGATAAACATACATATATACTTATTTTTGTAAATACATACATATTATACAATTTTTCTAGGATACTGTGACGTATTTAATTGGTACCAGTCATTAACCCTTGTCATATCGGAAACAATTATGTATAGATATTTAAGTACTTTCTTTTTATTTTTAGCATCTTCTTAACTCTACCTTACTTTTACGTACTTACCTTTTGTTGTGACGGATTATAAATACTAGCGGTATCAAATGGGGTGTCACTAACCCATTTGATATCGCAGATATCAATGAGGCGACTAAGGAAGCCAAAGTATATTAATAGATTAACCAAGTCATCTCCCTATATTGGTATAGTAGACATCATCACACAAATTCTCATCAATGTGAAATTCTGTATGATCTTGACAATTTAAACTTACATTAAGGCAGCGATAGCCTAGGGGACAGATCAACGGACTGTTGCACACAGAGTCTCGAACACAAGTCCCACTTCGCGCACAAGTGATTTTTGTATTACCTATACTTGTACGCGTAAGCAGCGATAGCTGAGTGGAGAGACCGATAGACTGCTATGCAGAGGGTCTCGAATTTGAATCCACGGCGCGCACCAATGACTTTTCGAAGTTAAGTTTCGGTGAAGGAAAAACATCGTGAGGAAACCTGCTTGTCTGAGGGTTCTCCATAATGTTCTCGAAAGACATGTGAAGTCTGCCAACCCGCACTAGGCCAGCGTGGTGGACTATGGCCTTACCCTTCTCATAGTGAGAAGAGGCCTTTGCCCAGCAGTGGGACAGTATAAAGGACTGATGATGATGATACGCGTAGATACTAATTTGTCAACTATCGCTTACAGTGAAGGAAAAAATATCATTACCTCATCCTAGCGCTATCCTGGTTGCATTAAAGACTTTATTTTCCCTACCTGAAGCCCGGAGTTTGCATACTATCTAATCCGATTTAACAGAATATTAGCTTTTCCACATAGCGACTGCCGTCTGACCGCCGCACGCAGCCTATAGATACGGATAGTGATTTTCAATGGAAAAAAAATATACAAATGTCGGTATATTGAAGGGTATTGATTCCACATAACGAGCTCAAAAATCTATATGACAGCAGGGTTCGACGTCAACGTGCACTTCGAAACACATCATCGTCAGCCCTATATATAAACTGTCCCACTGCTGGGTGCGGGCCTCTTCTCACTATGAGAAGAATAAGGCCCTCCACCACGCTGTCCTAGTGCGGGTTGGCAGACTTCATATGCCTTTCGAGAACATTGTGGAGAACTCTCAGACATACAGGTTTCCTCACGATGTTTCCCTTCACCGTTTAGCAAGCGATAATAAACAATTTAATACGCACTTAACTCCGGAAAGTCATAGCACTCGCAGTAGTAGCAGTCTGTCGGTCTCTCCACTAGGCTATCGCTGCCTCCGAGACACATAAGAAGTGAAAACTGTCAATTAAATACCCGAAATATAATTAAAAAAGATAGTGTGGTGCATAATTTATTTTTTATTTTATTTATTTTTTATTTTTTCACATAGGTATAGTAAAGTAACAGACAACAAATCAAGCCTGATTACAATAAACAGATCAATACAATAGTTTTAGACTTGATGTCCAATTATAACTATACACATCATTCATTAATTATAAAGCATCTGTGAGAATAAACGTGAATACATGCAAAATAGTTAAAGTTAAGTTAAACAAAAAAGAGAAATAAAAAATATACTTAATATTGCACAATAGCAAATAAGTGTATGTATTTGTAATAAAAGTCTATTTCACAGAAGCTATACATAATAAACATTAAATCATCATCATAATTAATTGTATAATTTTGATTCTTTTGGTCCGTGTGGTGACGGATTAAGAATACGAATTGTCACCACCCCATATCATCCCATGGGTGTCGTAAGAGCCGACAGAGGGAGCATTATGCAGAGAACAGCACTGTAACAGAAGGAAAACTTGATACAAACCCTATACCAACCCGTTTGGCCAGCGTGGTATAGTAGGCCAAGTCGTCCTTTCAAAGGAGAGGCCTAGTCCAGTAGTGGACTATTAAAGGCTGATGATGATGATCATAGATATACTGGGGTATTGCAGGTGAATTTGCGTTACAAACATCAAACCTGTCTATAAGCTATTACTTTATTCCCTATCATATCCTATATTACTCAGACGTTTTCTCAGCTGCATAAATGGTGCATTAAAAGGTAGGTTCCAATAAATTTTCATACCGAAAGCTGTTTTTCGGCAGGTACATATTATGCAGTTACATATCTACAAGTATAGGTAAATAACTTACTTACTACAAGCCATAAGTATGTGTGTATCCTGTCATTTCTGTAAGACTAACATACTTACTGAGCAATGTTATAAATCTACAATAATATATCTCTCTAATGTATATATCTACGGTAACTTACCACCGATCTCATTTGCTAGGTGTAAAACTTATTTCACAGGGAGTGCTCCCTTCACAGAAAACCCATTTAAATTCACCCCGAACAGACATGGAGCGAGATTAACGAAAAGGGGGGTTGCCTCCCCAAAGGGGGTGGATTTCACCACGATCAATACAGACTTCTAATCTCACTAGTCTTGCGTCCTTGTCGCTCATGAGATGTGGATGAACTACCTACAACATCCACACAAATTTCAATCTTATTTCCGTCACTATAAGATGGAATTTTGTTCATTTATGGTATGTATTGGATTATACGTTGGTCGGGGAGAAATGGCGTTCAGTGAAGATGGAGTGTAGTCGGAAATTAATCGTTATGTTGTTATATAATATACTGCGGATGTGTGACGTCATGCTTAGGTAAATAAAAATACATACATACATAAGCTCACGCCTGTTTCCCGAAGGGGTAGGCAGAGACTATGGACCGCCAATTGGAATTATTTTGATATATCTCTTTTGCTTTATTCAAATACAATCTACTTAAATTGTACCGTGTCTCTTTTGTTATCGTTAACTGTTGTCCTTTTGAACAGAGGGTCTAGTACGAGTTTTACACGGTGACGATAGACTAGTCGTCGGGAACAATTTTCATACAATATACATACATACATAGACTCACGCCTGTTTCGCCGAAGGGGTAGGCAGAGGCATATTAAACGCCCACTTTTCGCCAGTGTTTTGATCTCACGTAATAGGTGGCGAGCCTATTGCCGCTTATCGGGATATTTTGTTTGCCAGAGCCTCGTCCGTTGATCGGCAGGTGCACCACTTGCAGGTGAGGTTGGCTTGGGACCCTAAGTTCTTGGTGGGAACACAATTTTCATACATTTTCTAAATGCGCCTCCTAGTGGTCTCTATCGATCGCTACTCTCCGTTAGGGGCGCTTTTAGAAAATGTTTGAAAATTGTTCCCGACGACTAGGCTATCGTCACTGTGACAATCGTGTGTGAAAGTCGTACTAGACCCTCGGTTATAAGTTAAGCACGATATAAAACCATGTTAACAAAAATGTGTAAGTTTCATTCTAAAACTATTTACATTGCTTTTATGACGCAATTTAAATAACATAACGTAACTATTTATCAAGATGTAAGTTAAACTTTATTGTACCTACTTACGTTTCCTGCGGAGTACTGTCGAATTCTATCTTGCTTACGCCGAAAAATGCAATACGAACACAGCCATGTAAAAAATACATCAATCTATACTTCGATACTTTATACTCGTATATTACTTTGCTTGAACGCGCTACCGGGGAAGGCTATAGGCTATATAACATCACGCCATGAGGCGATGGTGCGGAGCAGTGGCCCTGTACATCGCGGTTATAACCGAGGGCTCAGACAGTAGACTATAAAGCTGCAGCAAGTGTATATATATATATATTACACACGTACGAATTATACACTCAGAAATGTCAATTTGTAAAATGAGTATGTGCTTACTGATGCCCCGTAATCACGGCTGATGAAATCCATGCTGAAACTATTTCCCTATTTTTCAAATATTTCCGCGATTGAGACCCTTACATCCATCTTAGTTAATATAATTTCGTTTTGTAGTCATAGCCTTTGAACGCCTTGATAAGCCGAGCCCCGAAAAAAGATTCAGGAACTAGGTAAGTATAAATTTTCGGCGGAATACCTCAACTCTGTTAAACACTATTCATAGCGTTAATCAATATTAAACAAATGACTTCGAAGCGAATTGAACATGATTCATGAATGCAGTATTTGCGTTCCTTTACGTCTGTTATGAAGCTATTTGTCTAGACGTTATGACGCGGAGCCCGCAGTCTGGCCGCTTGTCCGAGAAGAAACCGCAACAAATCATTACTACGAACATTTGTATTTTTTCCTTAATAAATAGGTTCTCAGTTTATTAACTACATGTTATACACAAAGCCTGCATTTGTGATTCATTCCATTCCTAAACATTTATACCTATGCGAATAACGTGCGACCTTTGCGTGTAATATTTTTACCGGAACTCAATCACTAAATAACGAAAATAATTAATTAATGTTAGAAAAAGAAGAGAAAAATTTAAACAAGAGGCAGATGTTTAGTACCAACTTTTTACACATACAACTAAATGCAATATGACCAAAATATTACTATTTCACTACTTTAACGCGCAAAGTAGGTATTACCCTATAAACAGAGACTAGATATAGTTTAGTTATTCGTGGTCATTTATAGAATTAACATAATTTATTAGATAGTACCAATTTCTTTTTTTATGGTAATAGGCGGCAAACGAGCAGACGGATTGCCTGGTGGTAAGCAATTACCGCCGCCCATGGACACAACACCACAGGAGTCACAAGTGCGTTGCCGCCCCTGGGGTTGGGAAAAGGGATAGGATGAGAAGTGGGACGCGGGAGAAGGAATAGGGGAACCTACGGAAAACCTACGGAACTCTCACTCACCGGACGAAACGCAACAGTTTAGGTACTGTTACTTTACGTCGATTATGTCTGAGAGGGTAGTACTTCCCGGTCGAACCGGCCCATTCATGCTGAAATCAGCAAGGCTCTACTACCTTGAAAACTTTATACCATCATCATCCTCAAACGACATCTCGATCCAGATTTGACAGAATATCAGCTTTTCCACAGAGCGACTGCCGTCTGACCGCTGCATACCATAGGGATAACGATATTCCTTGGCTTAGACCGTCAGATACCACACCATATGGTATATGTACATGAAAGCGAAGACTCACTCATCATCACAAAATCTTGAAAAACGCTGGACGTGTCAACATACACCTAAATTTATCAATGTATTGCAAAAGCGAATACACACGAATTCGGCACCGTATGACGTAAAAAAATATCAGTACATAACAGAAAAAACCGGTTTCAGCAGCTCCGAATACTTGAATATATTTTTATCAAAAGTTTAAAAGATGACGTGGATTTATAATCTATATATAATAATAATAAAACTCGCATATAAACCTATTACTAAGATAAGATAGTACTGGAACGCATGCATGTATTGTCATGATAACATCCTATTATATTCTTTGGTAAGTCCCCTGAACGATTATCTATTGAATGCAGTTTGTTTGTTTTTCGTGTGAGCGTGTGGCCAACTCTAGTGTCGGAGTTTTCAGACCGCCCGAAGGCCTCCGACGTGGCCTAACGATCCTTATCCTTGGACAAGAACCGGGACCGACAGCTTTACGTGCCCTCCGAAGCACGGTAGCGCTCAGATGTAAATGCCACACACGGTCACCCATCCAAGTGGTAACCTATGCAAGCGTTGCTTAACTTTGCCGATCTGTTACGAACGGCAAGCCAAGTCTCGCTACGAGCGCTATGAATGCAGTTGTTGATTAAGATGATTATATCAAGATAATAGATATTTTTTGAGCATAACAATGTGTAAAAATGGCCAACCATTTGGCTTTCATTTTAGACTAGAGGACGCCAGCAGCTACGCCTGCATTTTTTTTTAAATTTACCCGTTTTTGCCGATCCCGTGCGAATTTCGGGAAATCCCTTCTTAGTGTACCCTTACGGTCCCCAAAGAACATACATGTCAAATGTCAGTTTCCTGCGTCCATTAGTTTCGGCTGTAGCGTGTCTGTCAGTCAGTAAGTAACGCAAGGATTTTATATATTAAGATATGGACAAGCCGGCAGTCGAAAGGTTGGTACGCTCTTTGCCACCACGAAGCACTAAAGAGGCCTCAAGCCGTAGGCATATTGTATGTAGGAGTCCCAGATTCCAGTCAGATGCAGGAAAGCACTGAACTATATATGTCTAATAATATGTCCAGCCTGCTAGTGAATGACAGCGGTACTTACAGGCCAAACTCTTTCCTTTTGTGTTTGGTCCTTCTTCTTTTCACACTAACCTCTACTTCTCATCATATACAATTTCTTACTTCTTCTGTCTATAAGCTTGTTTACTACTGTATCATAAACTCTACTGAAGTGACATGGCCTCAAAATTATGAAAGAAATATTACTATCGTAGGTTTAAGATGTTTTAGCGTCAGAATCTCATATTGTTGCTATAAGTATTAGATTTCTATTAAAATTGCAACCTAACCTACCACAATTATCGCTATCAGTTGTAACATCGTCATTCTTATCACTCACATAAGTAGTTAATATCAGTTATTTAGATAACATTAATTAATCATTTAATTTGAGTATTCAGTCCTGTTTGCGCGCCTAATTTCTTGAAAGATTTTTATTATACACACTGTATAATTAGGTATAACGATCATCTTAGCGTTCTCCCGATGTTGACCATGACTCTTGCCTTGGCGAGGCCCGTTTTCTAGCCTAACTAGATATATCAAAACTTCATAACACCAGTAAATAAAAATATTACCATCAGCAAAATGTAAACCTTACAACAGATGATGCAAAGGCCGACGTATCGTACATTGCGATTTCTTCCAGACAACTTTGTTAGATTTTACAGATTATAAGCTTTTCCGTAGAGCGACTGCTGCCTGACCTCATCAACCAGAAATGATAACCAAATTCATAGAGTTGAAGGGACCATATACCATGGTGTATAGGAGCTGATGTATTTGTAGGTACTTATATTACATTTAGGAAACATGTTCTGCCAGTTACGTCGTTAGTTTCGGCTTCAGTTCTCTTGAATTTTGTTGAGTTGCAAGTAGCAGTTGCACTTCAAAATATGATTAGGCCCCTCTGTAGTGCCAAGTTATGTTTTGTTACAGTGATCACAACTAACTCACAACCTGAAGAAGTAAGTAGTACACAAAGAAGAAGAACTAAAGAGAAGGGAAGGAAGTTATGACAGATAATAAGAAAATAGACATACATACATACATAACGTCACGCCTTTTATTCCCGAAGGGGTAGGCAGAGGTGTATTTCTACACCCACTTTTCGCCAGATATACTTTAGTCCCACGTAATAAGGGGCGAGCCTATTGCCGTACCGGGCACATTTCCAGACTCCGTGCTGCTACTGAGAATTTCGTGACAGAAAAACTCAATAACACTGCCCGACCCAGGAATCGAACCCGGGACCTCCCGATCCCACGCGCACATTTATGCCGCGAGACCAACGAGGCAGTCGTATAAGGTTTGATGTCGAGTTTTCCGTCTCTACGCAAAGATGGTATTTGCATCGTGTTATCCCTTAGTCGCCTCTTACGACACCCACGGGAAGATAGGGGGTGGTGACACTTGTATTCTATGCCGTCAACGACACGGCCACGTTACTATTAACAAAGTAAAATTACCCATTACAGCATGAAGAACAATGATCCCTTTGTAAGCAACAACTCATATTTTCCACTTGGAATACTTCCGAAAATTCATCGTAACTTATTACGTATTGCAGATATTTGTTAATTTGTTTTCTAGAAATGTATAAATAAACAGGTGTGCTTCTAAAAATGGATATTATTCAAGGGTCTAAAGTCGACAGTGTTGTTTATATGGGAAATTAGATATACGTGTTATGACGGGGGACATTTTTCCAAACAATTGACCTGATTCAGACTCAGGTGTTTGGTGTGTAATTAGTGGCGACAATGACTTGCATTTTGAATTTTATTTTTGGGATTTTTTGTTGGACGTAGATCGTCCTTACCAGGATTTCGCTGTAAACCTACCTATTTCTGTTTTTTTTATCAACGTTTGAGTTGAACTATTTTTCGTCTCCAACTCTCTTGTATTTGTAAAGGTTTTTCTTGAAGCAAATGTTTTGATATTAATCTGGCAATAAAATCTTTTAGATGAAATGTCGAAATTAATTATCATTAATAGTGCTATTCTGGGACTATGTTTTGTGAAATACTTAGAACTTGTTTTGCGATGTGGTCTATTCTTTAGTATATGAGGCGTACCTACACCATTTTTGTGTCACCTGTGTAGGTAATTTCAGCATCTGTGACCATAGAAGATAGCGAGTTCTGACATACGCGAAGTGCCGAGGACATTTAAAACTTAGAACTTGCAACGTCTTTAATCAGTAGTAGGTATATTGGAAAAAGATCTGACCAGATCTGTGTGGAGAATCTTGAGGGAAGCCTATGTCTAGCAGTGGACGTCTGTAGGCTGCCATGATGATAATGAAAAAGTTAGATACTTAATAATACACATATTAAAGTGATGTTAGCATCGAGAAAGGTATGCTAAAGTGGTTTGGGTACGTGGAGAGGATGGATGACGAAAGATTGACCAAGCAGATATACAAGGCAAGTGTGAATGGGACAGGACGAAGGGGAAGACCTAGGCGGACGTTCTCTGACCAGATTGGAGACATCCTAAAAACAGGACCGGCTAGAAGTACCTTGAACAGAAGAGCATGCATGAGGAATCTGATGGGAGTGAATGAAGTCAGGATCGTTGCCAATGGCGTTCCGTAGTCTCTGCCTACCCCTCCGGGAAACAGGCGTGAGTCTATGTATGTATGTATGTAAAGTCAATAGTTAACACAATTTCGAAGGCGTTGGATGGTTCAAAACTATCAATTAACTTGTAATTCTTCCTCGTGCGGCTAACACTGAGCTTCAAGTATTGGGTTACTTAACAACAGGATTATGAAATTTAAACCTCACTACAACACTACTTAGAATAGATTCTTCAATATTTTCTATTTTGATTTCTTCTTTGTCTGTACCTACTTGAAGTTGTTAACCTGTCACTAAATAAAGTCTTTATACGTCTTTTCTTATCTACGACTCTTGCATTTTTAAATATGGAATCTTATATGCTTATAATAATTATGTCAATTTCTGCCTGTACTTATTCCTCAAAGTAAGTAAGACTTATTCCTTATGCAATATTTTTTTAGAATAGGTCCAGGAGTTATTTCGTGTAAAGTTTACTTAAACATTGACTTCCTACAGAAAAGTGAGCATGTAAAAGGGAAAAGGCCTTTTTCAGCAGAGAATTCTTCTCGCAAAACTAAAACAGTCTATTTTGTACAATTAAAAATATTTCATAAGAATACAATGCCTACGGGTTATCTCTTTTTATTAGAACCTTTTTTACGCGTAACTGCTTCTTTACTATACTCGATTTGGTTAGGTACTTATCTAAAGGTAAACAATCTTGATGTGACTTTTTAAATTACCACATATTAAACAAATAGACTACTGCTTAAACCAAGGGTTCAATTGATTTAGAAATCATTGTTGTTGTATTTACATTGACCTTTAGCAGCATTTTATTTTTAAACAGATTTTAGATAAAAAAGTCACATCAAGATTGTTTACCTTTAGTTAAATTCCTAACCTAATGGAGTATAGACTCATCATCACATACTTTAGTGCTTGAATACTTATATGAACGATCACAGCCGTGTCTAACTTTTAGCAAGTAAACATAACGAACAAAACGTGAACAAAAGCCTTTATATTCTCTCTTTCGTCTGCCGTTTCCAAAAGTATGTATCTACACTATCTACAGTATTCAAAGCGTCGTCTTAACAAAACGCACAAAGAAACAGGAGGGTGGTCTGAAGGCTCGAATATTAATTATCGCGCCACCCTCCCTCAGAGGGTAGGGAGGACGTCGGGACGCAGCGCCTGGCACCAATACTCCTAGTGCAGGAGACGACGGCCGGAATCTTTGATTTCATTTTGTAGAATAAGATTTTTGATGCTAAGTTTTAACTTTTGGGGTGGCTCTACTCGAAATAATCTGATACTGGTATAAACCTTACAATATCCGTTCGGATTGCAGACGGAGACGACAGTTGCTGCTTGGGAAATCTAATATTCCGTTTAATCTGTTTGTTTACACTAGAAAATGGATCCGAGCGGCCCTCCAAAGCGAAAACCTTGTATATAAGTGGGATAGTAATAGGAATATGAAGAGATTAGATTAAGAAGCGACGAATGGATTTTAATTTATACATTTCTACTATTTTTTTTTTATAGACTCACGCCTGTATCCCCGAAGGGGTAGACAGAGGTGGTAATATTACACCCACATTTCGCCATGAACTTATAGGTCCCACGTAATAGGGGGCGAGCCCATTGCCGTACCGGACACATTACCCCACGCGCACATTTATGCCGCGAGACCAACGAGGCACTAGTACACTAGCACACTTTACTAGTAGCACATTTCTACTAGTATTTAAGATCGTAAATAGTTATTTTAAAGGTGTGACATCACGAGATCGTGGCTTGTGTAACCCGGGCCAAAAATTCTTGGTAAACAAAGGTTACTTCATATTTGTTCTTCTAATAATGATACGTTTGAGAAAAAAAATTAAAAACCACTAAAGCTTGAAATAATTATTAAATTATATTTAAATTGGATATTGGCAAAAAATATTATGAATACCGAAACATGTCTACCTCCTAGACTGTGGTGAGATTTGGACAAAGCTCGGGACAAAGGCCGGGGGAACAAAGAGGTGTTTGATGGCGTGCCTGATGCCTCTAGACGTCTGATGACGGCGGCAAAATGGCGTCGGTTCATTGTACCTACTCCTACAGCTACTGGTATATACACGATCTATTCGCACCCGGTACCACTGCTCTCGTAACTTGGTAAATACTTATTTAGTCGAACCTATCCAGAACTGGTACTACTGCTCTCTTTAGTTGGTTAATTTTTTTATAGGCTCTCGCCTGTATCCTCGAAGGGGTAGGCATAGGTGTAATATTAAACCCACATTTCGCCATGAATTTTCAGGTCCCACGTAATAGAGGGCGAGCCTATTGCCGTACCGGGCACATTACCAGACTCCGTGCTCCGTGTACTGAGAATTTCCTTACGGAAAAACCCAAATACTTTGCCCGACCCGGGAATCGAACCCGAGACCTCCCAATCCCAAGCGCACATTTATGCCGCGAGGCTAACGAGGCATAAGTGTGTTGGAATAATGTTGACGAATAAGAAGTTTGACGATGAGGAATCATTGTACCTACATCGTCAGCTACTGATATATACCTACCTATTTGTTACTCTTATCGAGAGGTTTTTTGTTTCGAGTTGGGGATTGGATGGTGAAGAATGATGTATTAAAGAGGCCTGCGTATAGAATCTGCTTTCAAAACATATGAGAACAAAGGGATTTTGAAGTAGGTAGGTACCTACAGCGCTGGTTTTATGTAAGTTAGTAAGTTATTAATTATAAATACATAACATAATTATGTTGGGTATAGTGACGTAAGTATGGTTGTGACGAAATGTGGAGATTTATGTCCAGCAGTTGTAGGTATTTGAAAGGCTGTATGATGATGTTGAAAAGTCTATCGAAAATCTGTGTACCCTGCAATGCGCTAAAAACGTACCTACATAAACTTTTCCATTTACCTTTTCACACTATATACATACTCGTATTTGCAGGGAGAAGACCCTCAATGCAATCATGTGGAATTTTCTTTAGTTGCCTACTCAACCAATGTACATTAAGCATTCCTATTCATCTCTGTGCCCTCAAATCCCTCTCTACCAATGGGAGTCCTCATTCAATCTTAAATAATCATTCTAGCAAGAGATACAACTTTACTCCCTACTTATTCATCTCAGGCAAAGATTTGCCTTCACTTTATTGGTATAAAGTTTAAAATCAAATCGAACAGAAAAGAGTCGCTTACGTCCTTTGAAAAATTAGATCAAAACGAGATCGATTCTCTTAAAAAGAGGGGTGTCATTTCGAAATGAAACTTAACACTTAGCAGTAGAACACAATTTCTAATGTTTCCCACGAAATTATAGAACAATTTAGTATGGAACGAGTAAAGATGGTTCTCCAGGGAAAAACCATTAACGCTGTACGGGATATTCGCCTTTAGTCGCTTGGTTTAGGACGGATTTTGGTGTGGTAGGTGTTTAGTTATGACTTTATTACGTCGTGTCAGTGGCACAGATCGATTTGCTCTGGATACGGGGCAGATGCTATAGCTAGTGGGTATGTATGTTGTCTGTTTGTGGGGTTTTCCACGTATTTCCTTCACGAGTTTAATGTGTAGCTGTTTCGTTTTTCCGTTAGTTTTCGATGGAATCATGGCTTTGCAATATTACACTGATTCCTTAAGGACGCGTTTACAAAATTAGTAGGTACAAAATCGCGTCACTACAGCGACACGGCGGCAACAGTACGTACTACGTACGGTAACTTGCGGAAATGTAGTTCAACTAAATAACTTTGAGACTTAGAATTTTTTGTGATATGTATCTATGTGTTATAGGCCTGGCTGTGCGAGTTACGTACAAATAAGTTTCTTATTTTTATATACCTAAATGGACATAATTACTTTATTTTTTCCATTATGTTGATTCAGGATATATTTCGGTATTTAGATATTATTTTGTTTCTTGCGTTGAAATCTGGTAAGATTATGTGGACTGATGGTATACCATCCCATTCAAGTGTTGCGACTGGAACTCATAAAAGAATAGACCTAGTTATGCCAGGTTGGGGCTCATTTTATTTGTTTTAGTGAGTCCCTACCACTGGTACTAGTGAAGTAACCTTCCAAGGTTATTCGATGAGTCTTACTGGTACTCTTATGTGAGTAGAGCTAGGCATGCCGAGTTTGGGCTTATTTTGTTTGTACATAAGAGACCCTACCACTGGAACTTATGAAGTAACCTTCCAGGGTTATTAGATGACTCTTGCTGGTACTCATATGTGAGTAGAGCTAGGCATGCCGAGTTTGGGCTCATTTTGTTTGTACATAAGAGACCCTACCACTGGAACTTATGAAGTAACCTTCCAGGGTTATTCGATGACTCTTGCTGGTACTCATATGTGCGTAAAGCAAGGCATGCCGAGTTTGGGCTCATTTTTATTGTACATGAGAGACCCTACCACTGAAACTTATGAAGTAACCTTCCAGGGTTATTAGGTGACTCTTGCTGGTACTCATATGTGAGTAGAGCTAGGCATACTGAGTTTGGGCTCATTTTGTTTGTATGAAGTAACCTTCCAGGGTTATTCGATGACTATTGCTGGTTCTTATATGTGAATATAGCTAGGCATGCCGAGTTTGGGCTCATTTTGTTTGTACATAAGAGACCCTACCACTGGAACTTATGAAGTAACCTTCCAGGGTTATTCGATGACTCTTGCTGGTACTCATATGGAAGTAAAGCTAGGCATGCCGAGTTTGGGCTCATTTTGTTTGTACACAAGAGACCCTACCACTGGAACTTATAAAGTAACCTTCCAGGGTTATTCGATGACTCTTGCTGGTACTCATATGGAAGTAAAGCTAGGCATGCCGAGTTTGGGCTCATTTTGTTTGTACATAAGAGACCCTACCACTGGAACTTATGAAGTAACCTTCCAGGGTTATTCGATCACTCTTGCTGGTAGTCATATATGAGTAGAGCTAGGCATACTGAGTTTGGGCTCATTTTGTATGAACATCAGAGACCCTACCACTGGAACATACCTAGCTCTACTCACATATGAGAACCACTAAGAGTCTTCGAATAATCCTAAAAATCCTGAAAGGTTACTTCATAAGTTCCAGTGGTAGGGTCTCTTATGTACAAACAAAATGAGCTCAAACTCGGCATGCCTAGCTTTACTTCCATATGAGTACCAGCAAGAGTCATCGAATAACCCTGGAAGGTTACTTCATAAGTTCCAGTGGTAGGGTCTCTTATGTACAAACAAAATGAGCCCAAACTTGGCATGCATAGCTCTACTCACATATAAGAACCAGCAATAGTCATCGAATAACCCTGGAAGGTTACTTCATAAGTTGCAGTGGTTGGGTCTCTTATGTACAAACAAAATGAGCCCAAACTCGACATGCCTAGCTCTACTCACATATGAGTACCAGCAAGAGTCATCGAATAACCCTGGAAGGTTACTTCATAAGTTCCAGTGGCAGGGTCTCTTATGTACAAACAAAATGAGCCCAAACTCGGCATGCCTAGCTCTACTCACACATGAGTACCAGCAAGAGTCATCGAATAACCCTGGAAGGTTACTTCATAAGTTCCAGTGGTAGGGTCTCTTATGTACAAACAAAATGAGCCCAAACTCGGCATGCCTAGCTCTACTCACATATGAGTACCAGCAAGGGTCATCGAATAACCCTGGAAGGTTACTTCATAAGTTCCAGTGGTATGGTCACTTATGTACAAACAAAATGAACTCAAACTCGGCATGCCTAGCTGTACTGACATATGAGTACCAATAAGAGTCATTGAATAACCCTGGAAGGTTACTTCATAAAATACAGTGGTAGGGTCTCTTATGTACCAACAAAATGAGCCCAAACTCGGCATGCCTAGCTCTACTCGCACATGAGTACCAGCAAGAGTCATTGAATAACCCTGGAATGTTACTTCATAAGTTCCAGTGGTAGGGTCTCTTATGTCTAAACAAAATGAGCCCAAACTCGGCATGCCTAGCTCTACTCACATATGAGTACCAGTAAGAGTCATGGAATAACCCTGGAAGGTTACTTCATAAGTTCCAGTGGTAGGGTCTCTTATGTACAAACAAAATGAGCCCAAACACGGCATGCGTAGCTTTACTCACATATGAGTACCAGCAAGACTCATCGAATAACCTTGGAAGGTTACTTCACTAGTACCAGTGGTAGGATCTCACCAAAACAAATAAAATGAGCCCTAACCTGGCATAACTAGGTCTACTCTTTTATGAGTTCCAGTCGCAACACTTGAACGGGATGGTATACCATCAGTCCAAATAATCCTACCAGATTTCAACGCAAGAAACAAAATAATATCTAGAATAGAATAGAATAGAAATATAAATACCGAAATATATCCTGACTCAACATGACGGAGAAAATAAAGTAATAATGTCCATTTATACAAAAGAAATTTACTTGTACGTAATTCGCACAGAATACGAGAAGTATCAAATTGATTTTAGCGAATATTTTGTATTCGTATATTGCTTTTTTCGTCTTCGGGCTGCAGCGACAAGCGACATAGAGTCCACTCCCGACGGCGCTCAAGCGCAGACTGAGATCTCATTGCAGAATTTGGATATATAAATCAAGAAAGTGGCTAAATAAAACGAACCTTATTGCCACACATTAAGACACGTATGCGAGCAAAATAGAAGAAAAATGTAAGATGATTTTTTGCTTTTTTTGAGTCAATTTACAATATTTTGAAAAAAAAAATCTAAATGTTTTTGAGTTGACTATATTTACTACCCTATTCTATCTTTGAAAATCTAAATAAATGTAAAAATAGAGAGAAAAATGTACCCAAAAATAGCAGTATATGCCTATTTTTGATTTAAGAGGCCGTTTCGAATCGATTTTACATTAATATTAATTAAATATTTTTTATTTATTTTCAAATTGATTTATAGATAAAAAAGTAATCAATTTATCATAATCATTAGTTTTATTAGTTATTATCTAAAATTGTCGTAAAATGTACCGGAAATATGTGGTTTTTTGATACAAGCGTAAACGCGTCCTTAAAGAGTAATATTTTCCTTCATCTATGCTGGTACCTGTATAGATGTCAATATTCACAAAAATGCTCGGTCCGTGTGGAGAGCCTTATGGGAGGTCTACAGCACAGCAGTGGACGTTTATAGACTGAGGTGATGATTCACTAGAATGTTATGTTAAGCCCGGTGATATTAATTTATGTTGTTTAACGTTGTTATGAAATAAAAATGCTGCGTTTTTTATAGGTACCGAATTTAATTTTAAGTAAATAATTATTATTGTTAGATAGCTCTTCGATGGTTATTATCGCTATTTATGCAATTCATAATTGATGTAGGCTTCGTGTCCGATGATATGGGCTTATCCTGAAACTTTCATGTTTAGTCTAAATACTCGTACCTACTTAATAATAATATTTTGGTCAACATCGCTTATTTAGAATCATCAATAATTATCTACCTATTGTAAGTATCTTATTATTGTACGTATTTGTATTATAAATAAGCAGTTTCAATCCAACATAGCGCAATTTTCGCACCCGTAGGTATACTCGGACCAAATGCCCCATTAGGTACGTCTTTGTTCCACTCCTCGAACGGAATATTACAAGCCATCTTAAACAAAGTCAAAGTCAAAATCTTTTATTCAATTAGGTCACAATGTAACGCTTATGAACGTCAAATTTCTAAATAGTTAGTTAAAGATAAAGATATTTTTAAACTAGAATCTACATTTACGTTTAGTGCCACTTTCGCAATACAAGGGATAAGGTAAGGGTTAGTAGGTATATAATATATTATTTAACAAGAGAAAACCTCGCAATAAGGAAGACAAAGAGAAAATTCTAAGCGACGGAACAGAACATTGATCATAGTGGGTGCGGCTACGAATAGGGCGAGATGCTTGGGCGGCACGCACACTACCTCACAATACTAATAGGTACTATACATACATGTATAGAGCGTCTGTGTGTGAGTCTCGTGCTGTGTGGTTTGTCTGTGTGTGTGTGTGTGTGTGTGTAATTCTGAGAGGAGGGTGAAACTGTGTGGCGACAGATTTTGGTGGCGATTTTCCAATATGGCGCTTGTTTTGTAGTTGGGCGGCGATGGGATGCTTTCGCTTATACATATAAATGCGACGTAGTTTCAGTTTGATGTATATGTACCACGCACACAATTTATGCACTATGCTAAAGGTATTTGTCTGCTTTGCCTGCGGTAATGAGAAGAATGTGGACGTATATCTACTCTTCGAATTGCAAATACCGGGTTTCTTCTTTTCGTATGAGTGTAGGAGTTTTTAAACCGCTCGAAGGCTCCCGATGCTCGTCCTGAGACAAGAACCAAGAACCGTTGAACGTGGCTGCCAAAGGACAGGGCAAACTATTGTTAACAATTTTATTTTGTTGTGTCAATAATGAAATGTTGTGTGTACTTTGAATTCCATCCATAATTAAAATTTGATTTGCGTTAGGTAAGTCTAAAACTCTATTACTCGCTAACATTGGTTAGGCTGTGTTTCGAAAAATACCAGTATAACTTGATCTGTGTTTGTTTGGCAAGTCTATATCATGGTAGGTCAGCTAGCTTTGGTTACCGTGTGTACATTTACGTTCGTATGTGCGTAAAATTCTAGGGAACACCGGAACCCGCATGGAAGGCGCGGCCCTGACTCACCTTATCTGGAGCTCATTCTGCAACAACGAGCATTAGTTTAATGTTTTCCTTATGATCATATGTGAAGGAAAAAGCAGGAAAATGTTGTAAAATCTATTTGAGATGTCCTTTATCTTTTCTTTCGTTAGGTCTGTGATATATAAAATTCTGACGTTATTGACTGATTAAATGATAGCGTACCTACAGCCAAAAGTATTGGGTGCAAGAAGCTGAAATTTGACATGATTGTGTAGGAACACAATCATGTCAAATTTCAGCTTCTCAGGAAACGTAGTGGTGCACTAAGAAAGGATTGCCCGAAATTCCCACGGGATCAGGCAGAACAGTTAAATTATAAAATGTGCGAGCGTAGCTGCGGACATCCTCTAGTTTTCTTATAATTTACTGTCTTATTCAAACTGTATGTTGTACCGTTCCTGTTTTTAGCCTAAAATTTATAAGCCTCAGCTAACAGTAGGTACGTCCGTGTGGTGACAGATTAAGAATACGGATTGTCACCACTCCATATCATTCCATGGGTGTCCTAAGAGCCGACAGAGGGAGCATATTATGCAGAGAACAGCACTGTAAGAGAAGGAAAACTTGATAGAAACCCTTACCAGCCCGTTTGGCCAGCGTGGTATAGTAGGCCAATTCCTCCTTTCAAAGGAAAGGCCTAGTCCAGCAGTGGACTGTTAAAGGCTGATGATGATGAATGATGTTGCTTCGAGTCTGAGTGTACTTTTGTTTGTATTGATAACAGTAGGTACCTACACATAAAAAGTACCTACAGACTGCGTCTGTTATTGGTGCAGTTTATAAATCTAGCTCGATATGCCCAGAGAGGTCAGACTAATCAAATAACACTCAATTAGTTTTTATAACATTATTTTGTAAAAACTAATTTAGTTATTTGGTATGATTGTATCTACAATCCCTTAAAAGAATATAATGTAGAAAAATCTCGTAAAATAAAATATCTTTCGAGAGATTTTACAAAATTCAGAATCATAGCATAGCTACATTTTACTTATAAGTACATTATTTTTATTTATTTATTGATGAAATGGGGCAGGTTTCTCTTAAGACTTAGAACTAACATCCTGGAAGAACATGCCTCTTCTCACTATGTAGAAGGATAAGGTCAAATATTTTTAGTAAAATTTTATTAAATCTAGCATCAACATCTCGCTGTAGAGACGTATTTTACCTGTTTTGATCATTACTTAACCACATAGAAGGACAGAGTAACCTTTAATTAATATAAGAAAACAGCAGTTTTATAAAACTATTGCTATACTACAAGAATTAACCGTATTTTATTATACAGTTTATTTAACTCCCAAAGAAGAGGGACAAAGAATATTAGTAAGTAGTAAATTTTAACAATAAATCCAAAAGTTCGTCATAATCTCGTTCAGGAGATTTAACTTTTGCAAAATTTATAAAAATATCTGAAGTAAAACTTCGCTGAAACAACTCAGCAGTATATCTACTTATTTAAAATGTTCACCTAGTAATAGTAGAGAATAACATGTCGTTATCAGCGGCTGAGTGGCTAGGATGCTCTCCACGTTCCGCGCCTGTGCCCGCCTTATCTAAATGTCACTGACTACGTAGTACCTACTGCGTCTAGTTGTGACTCATTGGTAGTATTGTCTTTGTTTTTTTTACTTTGGATTGTTGTTTAAAACTGGCTTTAAGAATACTACACTTAATTTTTTTACGATTCTTACATTGGTAAGAATCGTAAAAAAATGTGTGACTAACTGTTTATGTAGTCAAATTCGCCCTAGCCGTGTCCCGGTTAGGTACGCCCTAAATTTTTGACTTGGAAGTCCGGCATCGGCTTTCTAATCTTTTTACATTTTTATGTTATGAAATGGCCGGCTAACGAGCCGACGAATTGCCTGGTGGTACACGATTATCGCCGCCCATGCACACCCGCAATATCAGAGGAGAGAGCAATAATAAGAGCGTTGCCTGCCTTCAGGAAAAGGAATAGGAGAGAGAACGGGATGAAGGAGAAGGAAAAGGGGATGTAGCCTCTATTACTCTCACTCACCTGAAGAAACGCAACTGCTCGTCGATATTCTGTGAGACCACGATTTTACTGAGTGAAGCCCTTTGACCTTTGCAATCTAAGGGTATAGCGATATAACAAACTGTTTGGCTTAGATCAGCATCAGTTGATTTAAGGATACAGACTCTCCAAAACGACTTCATGACAGCCGGAACCGACGACTTTATAGCCTTTTCAGGGCACGAGGCAAGCAATAAGCATCGATATATATATGGTAACAACTAACTATTTAACACGCGCAAAACTTCGAAGAGGCGTGGTGCAAAAAATTACCACCTTAGTACTAAAGTACCTGAAATGAAGACGAAGATTTGTCAAAAATAGCCAACTTTTATCATATATAAAGCATCTATCTCATTTCAAAACAATATACAAAACTCCAAGGCCCTCGGAAGACCACATATTTAATAAATGTACATCTAAATTATTAAAATAGCGAGGGTGTACATATTTCAGCAGCGCATACACAGCTAAAGGGATGTTTAGTGGCAGAAATGTGGCTTAACGAGCTGTCCACATGCGACGAATACGAGGAAACACGTGTGCGGCCGAAATACGTCATACGTTTTCTCATTAAGTGCTGCTGGTTTGTGAATAGGCAATGATACTGAAAATGGTTGGAGCGGTCGAGTTTGGCGTATTCAGTGGATGTTGGACCAAAAATTGTATGAATACTTTTAAAATATATGTATTTAAACTTCTGTCATTACCATTAGTGAATGATCGTTTGTGTTATGTAACTATTACAATAAAAAGAGCCGAGGATTCATAGACTTTCTTTTTTTCTTTCTTTATCATTTTCGTGTTTGTGTTATTTTATATAATTATGTATTATAAAGTATTGTATATATACACCCAAAAATATTGTAGCGTTACTTGACCGCCAGTTCTTAATAGATCGGATAAATTTGAGCAACTTTAACAGAGCTCAACGATTGGATACGTGACCGTTTGTGAGACATTAAGGTATATCCGAATGCTATCGTGCTACATAGAGCACGTAAAACCGTCGGTTCTATCTAGTCTGAGGACAAGAACCGTTAGGTATATACTAACCATGTTTTAGGCCTTCAGAGTTTCATAAACTCCGACAACAGTATTGGTGCTATATATATAGCTCTAAAATATTAGCTCATAGATTTTTTTATAGTAATAGGCGGCAAACGAGCAGACTGATCACCTGATGGTAACTAATTACCGCCACTCATGGACACAAGCAACACCACAGTAGTCACAAGTACGTTGCCACCCCTTGGGGTTGGGAAAAGGGATAGGATGAGGAGTGGCATGTGGGAGAAGGAATAGAGCATAGGTCCTCCGGCACTCTCAAACACCGATCGAAACGCAACAATTTAGGTAAGTACCGTTACTTTACGTCGATTTTCTGTGAGTGGGTAGTACTTCCCCGGTCGAGCCGGCCCATTCATGCTGAAATCAGCAAGGCTCTACTACCGTGAAAAACAAACATTTATCTTACATGTAATAGAGCCCATGAGCCATGAGCTATAAGAAGACCACACCTTACATAGTCGTGGTGTGTAAACAACACATACCAGTAGTCTCCACTTATCTGAGACAGGTGCTTCTTCAAGATAACATCATTATCAATTCATCAGTATCCAATGAAAAAGCTATCAGTGTTCAGACACTTATGCACTATCACGGAATACCAGGGCACATTATCATCGGTATAATTTGGGACTTTAAGATTGCGAATTGTGAGATTGCGATGGACAAATTCTGTAAAATTATTTGACTTCGCTCATCATCATCATCAGCCTTTAACAGTCCACTGCTGGACTAGGCCTCTCCTATGAAAGGAGGAATTGGCCTACTATACCACGCTGGCCAAACGGGTTGGTATAGGGTTTGTATCAAGTTTTCCTTCTCTTACAGTGCTGTTCTCTGCATAATATGCTCCCTCTGTCGGCTCTTACGACACCCATGGGATGATATGGGGTGGTGACATTCCGTATTCTTAATCCGTCACCACACGGACAATTTGACTTCGCTACTTCACTGATAATCTAAGCCATATCTCTATCCTACTTAGGATTTAGTTATAGAATTTATTTAATAATTTTCTGCTCAATTATTTTTAATTATATGATTTGATGAGTTGTGCCCTGCGGTTAAATTCGGTGATATCCTTCTTGATATTTTTGCTTGAATCCTAAGGGTTGTCAACCTTATTATTACCGAGGTCTATACCTATTCCGAAGTAGGTATTAAGATTGACATCGGCAGAAATATTTTTCCTCTCAAACTAGATGATATTAGCAATATTAGTATGGCTTTATTCAATAACAACTTAATTTTGAAACAAGAAAATCTTGCGGTTAAATATTTCATATTTTTTAACAAAATTTAATAGTCGATTGCATCAGACATTTCTGAGATTAGCGAATTTTTGAACGTATTACTCAGTTTTTGCCTAAAGTATTGATGTAGACTCAAGTCGTCGATATCGAAATACGGTGACAAAATAATCACGTACTAGAAGTGTGCCAGTGATCGATAAGATGTGTGGCACATCCATCACTTTAGATAAATACTAATGGTGCGAGAAGCGCTTATCACTCGCACACGATTTGGTAAGTGTTTGTGTAACAGAAGCAAAATGGCGGATGCTCTAGATACGAGCCACCGAAATTCTCAAGTGTTTAAATGGCGGCATAGTTTTTGAAAATCGAATACAGGGTGAATGGTCGAGAAGGAAAGAGGTTGGATACACGATGGTATTGATTTCAAGATATTTTTATTGCTAGACGAAAAGTGGTACCTAGAGTCTCGTTTGGCTTGGTATAGACATAATATGGGAAGATATTATTTTACTGATATATTCATGCTTGCTCGTTTGACGTTACCACCCTTGCAGGTTGCGGTACTGAGATAATGTGCATAGGTAAGCAAGTCAAGAATATTAAGGGATGAAAAGAGAGAGGGCGGCTGAAAAAAGGATAAGTAGGTAACTGAGTGATGGGTATGAAAGATAAATTAGTAAATATTCGGATGACGGGTGACAGAGAAGTATGGAAGCGAGGGATATACCTACTGTGCAGTGCGCTGATCTAAAATAAATTGGGACCAGGGCAAAATAATGATATCTAGTCAGTATACATATGTTTGCTGCAGTAGTTTAAGTGGATGCCTCGCCATTTCTCGAAAGTAGCGTCTCGTTTTCCACCAGTAGGTACAACTTTGTGTGATCCAAACTGTAGTTCTAAGTGTAAACTTTGTGACCGTTGTTCAAAGATGAGTGAAATACCCGAATAAAATAAGCGAAAAAGAAACGCCAAGACCACTAAAAGTCTTGCGAGGGGCAAGGACAGTAATTTTTTTTTTTATCATTTATTTACGGAGCTTCGTCATTTGTGACGATGACGCTCCATTTTTTCTATCTACTTACATTTAACACACATAAATAATATAAGTATTACAAGTCAAAATTAGATAGTTTGTATGGTGACTTGGCGTCTCCTGACATGGCAGTGGCCAAAGCACTATTACAAGCTCCGACATCACTATCAAAACATAGCCTCATCCGTATACTCTCGTTTTTAATACATTTAGTCAAAATGTGGCATACGTCCTCGACAACGTCACACTCTTCACAATTAGGAGATGGTGCTAAACCCATAAGATGCTTAAACTTTCTTGATGGAATATGTAACACAAGTTCGTCTACTTAAGGAGTAGTTATCAAACCAGGGACTCTTTATAACTTCAGGCTATATGGTCCTGTACGGTACCAGATACCTTTCTCTTTGGATCACTCATCGAAGTACTCATTCCATAACAGCGTTTCCTGACCAGATGCAGACAATCTTGGCAGTAGGGTCTGATATTTATTAGTATGCCATCAGAGCAAGCTATTTTAGCCAATGAATCTACTCGATCGTTTCCGTAGATATCAAATGTGAAGGGATCCACTGAACTTTTATGGCTATATTTTTTGTGCATCTACAGAATTTGATTTATAATCAATGATTATAAATATTAATCATGTATGCTATCGATGTTCCTCGAACAGTTGAGATACAACGAGCTACGTGTTGGAGGGCACTTTTAGAATCTGTTAGTATGATAATTTTATTATGATTAGATAATTGAATTAGCATAAAATAGTGCTTCGCTAATAGCCAAGAGTTCAACATACATTATGGATAAATTTGTATTAATTTTTTCTGTTGAGAAATTTTATTATTTAATCTATAGATACTTAAATTTATTATACAATGGAATTTATTTACATACATAAAAATAAATATGTACAAAAAAGGGGAGGGTAAAATACAAAGTACATATTTACAAGACAGGTTTAGGCGTCGTAGAATTCCTCCGCATCGCTGTCTATTGGTAACGTGCCCAGAAGGCTGGCAGCATTGCCACGCTGGATGCAATGCTGATACGCTGGCCGAAATACAGCCCAGCCTTCTGGTCACGTGAAGCGTCGATTAGTCATTTGGCGATTTCTCTGTACAACGTACGAGCGCTCGGACCCCATGGACCAAGCGTCTCCACCCCAAACGGCTCAAATACGTAATTACCTATTAAATTACCGTATTTTCGCCGCTTGAGGGATTCTGCGCTTGCAGCAGCAGCGCCGGCACAAATAATTTTATTAATTATTTGTGCCGGCGCAATATAATATGCACGCATATTCTATTCTGTTATATTGTAAAGAATAGAATATGCGCATTTTAGTAACACTTATTAAATTATTTGATTTAGCTAAATTTACATATCTGTTACAGGTAGGCGATATAAACAATAAACATTTAAGTTGCTCACTGCCCCTAATCTCTACGAAAGAGTTTCTTTGGCTGAACGCGCTAACGTAAGAACTAGATACTTGTTCGTTATGAATAATTATTTTAGTGTTGGATAGCCCATTTATCGAGGAAGGCTAGAATATATAACATCACGCTAAGAATGAGCCACGGGAGCGGAGCAGTAGCCCTAAATAACGCGGATGTTTCCGCAGGCTCAGTTAGTATTAAAGATAAGAAAATAATTCTCAAACTAGTAATATCTAAACCTCTTCAGAATATCACAAGTATTCAGTAAAACTGGTGTACATAGCAATGGGTGCGGTGAACAAACAATTCAGAGATAATCATCCGAACGAATTACAGAACCATTATCATGATAAAATAACACGGTTAAGAGATAATGATATTTCAACCCGAAGATTGTATATCTGTACTCGGAAAACATATCTGTCGATATACCTGTACATTCTTGATTAAATAGTTTCGTTTTAATGTGACTAACTGTTTTTCTTGTGATCAGGTGTATAGTCAGAACCGGAAGACATTATTGCTTATGTATCACTAGCTTCGCCTCTCGGTTTCATTCGTATCCATCTTGTTCGACCTCCTTTTAGGCGATTTCAGTTACAGCGTGATGTTTCTTAAATAGCCTGATAAAAAAAGAAATTTTCGCCACAGCAGCTCAAACATGCCGCTTTTGCTGCGAGACAACAGTGAACAAAACGCGATTTTGATTCGAGCGTGAGCCAAAGTAGCTTTTTAATTTTTTAATCTTCAGTGCCACGAATTGACATTGTTCAGCCATAAATTTGAAACATTCGAATTTTACTGTGCTCTGTCTCTTTCACATGCATATAAAAAGTGAGTGAAAAAACAAACCCCTTCGAATTCGAAATTCGATTTTGGAATTCAACCTCAAAGAAAACACCTTCGGAAACGCAAATAAAAAAAGATATTTGTAATAAAGAAATTACTTTTTTTATATGTTATTGTTTATATGTTTTATTTATTATTGGATTTTAATAAAAATAAGTCTAATTAAAAGTATAAAATTGGTATTTAACCAATACATTTTTATTTGGAATTACAACAATGTATGATACATTAATTGAAAAATAAACATCAGGGACGCGGTATTAAAACGCGATTTAAAAAAGTAGCGGGAATAAAAATTTCGCTGATGCTGATACAGTATAGCGTATAACCAGAAGAGTTAAATCAACAAGTGATTAATACAGAATTCAATCTATTCCTGTTCATTTCTATGTCTCCTAAGTAATATGTGTTCTCACTGCTGTGGTGAAAAGTTATGTGTGCTACACGAGAGCAAAGTTTTTTTTGTATCTCTTGCTGTTGAGTCCCTCCCTACGCTCAGGATTCTAACTTTGATTCACTCGCTACGCTCGTGAATCAATCATAGAATCCTTCGCTTGCTCGGGACTCAAAATCAGCACTCGAAACAAAAAACAACTTTGCTCTCTTGTTGCACAAATAACTATTGGTAGTTTCTGGTATAAGGACGTTCAAACAAGCAAAATAAATCTTCAGATATAATTTAGTATAGGTCTTAAGATAACTTATCTTATACTTACTAATATATAAAGCTGAAGAGTTTGTTTGTTTGTTTGGTTGAACGCGCTAATCTCAGTACTACTGGTCCGATTTGAAAAATTCTTTCAGTGTTAGATAGCCCATTTATCGAGGAAGGCTATATATATTATAGGCTATATAACATCACGCTATGAGACTGCAAAGCAGTAGCCTTATATAACGCGGGTGTAACCGCGGGCATCTTCTAGTCTTTATTATGTCTATCTACAGACCACTTGAGGTTCTACCTGATGTGTAGTATAAATAGATTTAAAGAACGTTGATTAGCGATAAAACGTGTTTGATTTTAAATTACTACCTTCTATAATAAAGGAGAAATTATTATTTGAATGCATACCTAGTATTAAGTTTACACCTACAAACTTAAATAATAATATACTTATTTACATTTGATTTTACCTTTTTATAATCTGCCGAATTATTTATCTGTGGTAAATTATATTTATAGCCCTTTATGTAACGATAAATAAGAGCTCGATATATTTTTATTCGAGACGCATTCATTACGTATGCCATTATATTTCAATCAATGTAAAAATAAACTGTACCTTACAACTTGGATGAGTCGTAAATACGTTTGCTTGGGTAATGTATTTAAAAGAACCTCGTGTAAGATGCGCCACTTGACCCTTTGGTGTTTTGAATGATTTATTTGTTGGTGATTGTGTGTTCGATTCCTGCGTCATATTTAGGTTCTTTTATTTTTAAGTATAGTTATAGAAAATTGCATTTATGACGCATTGTGGTCACATTACGTGTGTAAAAGTTATCATTGATTGTTTAATAAAAACCGTGTTTGTCATAATTACAATAATGTCCTCAAAACCGAATTCCGGCCACGGCGGCCAATCTCATGATATGAGACTAACCAACTGCGCGGGGCATACCTATTATAGTGCACAAGGGTGTGCGCAATCACAAGTGACGTCACAAGCGACATGAACAGAGAGAGATTGGGCGCAGGACCAACCGCTTAAGGTGCTTTTCGAAGCACGGGGGTGTAACACCGCCAACTTCTCCTGGATAATTATTAACAGAAGAATCCATCATGACTTTTTGTTGACCCGGAAACGCAGTCATTATGACTTATGACATTTCACATTCCACTCGAGAACTAAAGGAAAAATGTGTAATGAGTACCTATTAATTTCCCATATCTTTCTCAAGCGACTGGCGAAATTTTTTATTTTTTATGCTGAATAATACTTATTATCGATTTTGTATTTAAGTAGGCACCTACTTAAATACAAAATTTTGAGATAAGGTACTGATAATTGCACTTGCTACAAAATGAACTTTGAACCGACGAATAAGTCTTCATAAGATAATGTATTTTTTTATTATAAATGCCTCCTGATATTTCTCGGTCCGACTTAGGGCGGCAAAATTTACAGTGTGGACAAATATACTTATCTTTAATATTATTATGGGTGCATTAGATTTGATGTATTTTAACCGATTAAAAATGAGACGTTTCTCAATTCGATTGGTATACTTATATTTATTGTATATACACTTATTACTCTGTGATCCTTAGCCAGATTTATATAATAACTAGAGGACGCCAGCAGCTATGCCTGCAATTTTTTTAAATTTACCCGATTTGGCCGATCCCGTGCGAATTTCGGGCAATTCCTTCTTAGTGCACCCCTACGGTCCCCAAGGAACATACATGCCAAATTTCAGCTTCCTGCGCTCAATAGTTTCGGCTGTAGCGTGTCTGTTAGTCAGTCAGTAACGCAAGGATTTTATATATTAAAATTTTCTTGTTTGATGTGGTATTGGCAAAATATTGTCAATACAATCAGTTTATTATTCTCTGTACTTCTGCATTCTGGTGTTAAAACCCAGTAGTATATCGTATTGGTAGATAATATCTCCTAAGAACCGTCAAGCATCCAAAACAAATATATCCCGCTACGTTTCTCCAAAGCGATTCAATGGCTTCATTCATTCGCGCCGATCATCGAATAACGGTATCGTTGGTCTATCACTCACACCACCAGAATAACATGACCTACCGTTTTGACACCCTTTTCCTTGGATTCGTCTAAGTTTATAGTGTTGGCGGGGGGTGAGGGAGTTGAGGTTACATTGGTTTGTGTAAGAAGAGGTGTTTGGATTCAGTGCTCGTCCGGTGACTTCCGCGAAGCAATGCCTCGTGTGCACGTATTACATACCGCTGTCAGCATGAATGGACGGCTGACGTACGACTCGAAAATTCCAATGATTGCCCCCGATCTGAAAGAGAGCCTATATCATTGAGTTTGTCATGGTAAGACATGGCAAATAGGAGGTACTTGCCATGACTTACCATCACAGTCCATAACATATTGCCTTTCAGAAATAAGTCAACCAAATTCGGCAGTAAGCGGGGATAAGCTAAGGTTTATTCAAGCTGCGAGTCCAATGATTACTCCATCAGTATACTAAACATATTTTCGTGTAAATAAAATTACCCAGACAGACCTAAGACCCTCTCAAACTTCAAATAAGTGTAGGTATAGTTTAAAGAACTATTTCAATTATGAAATGAACCTAGAGAAAATTTTGTCGTATGTAACGCACACATCTATGCTTCTACAAAAATATTATTATAGACTCTTACACTGTCCCACTACTGGGCAATGAATCTCTTCTCAGTATTCTTACCGACGTCAAACACATTGAAGAAAATAACGGAGATATTTCAGATACACCTATTTCCCACATTTTCCTTCACCGTTACAGCGATAATTAACAATTAAATACGCACGTAACTTCCAAAAGTCACACACAGTTAACTATTAAATTAACGTACGTAACGCATACGCCCAGTTAACGCATACACACAATGACACACATAGCATATTTTATGGCTTAATTTAACTGTCTTCACCTTACCTGAGTTTTAAATAAGTTGACTTTAGCATCACACTCACAGAGGTATTGGAACTATATCGCTTGGATTGCAAACGCGAAAGACTTGGACCGAGAGATAAGTAATAGGTGTATAAATTTTTAAGCATTCTATTTATAGCATAGTGAGAAAGCTCTGGGCTTTATTATCCCGTAATTCTGAACAACTTTTGTTCTGGGAGTTGGCTGAAACTGCAGAAAAAGCAGCTGTTCCATACATTTTGACGCGATTAAAGTTCAATTTAGTCTGTCAGCTGATTGGTTCTTAGCGCTTTCATATGTCCCAAATCAAAAATGTTTACTATAAATTATAATGAAGGCAATCGCTCTTAACTGTTGCCTAAAATGATCCAGATATAGATTACATATATACTTGTATTTATGCAGCGGGTCTCAAGCGAATATAAAGTATTTGGAAACAAAGATCTTCTATTTGCCCGAGGTTTGAGGTTCAGTCATTAGGTTACATCGACTGTGTAGTATATTGCTGGAGGACCGTAAACATAAATATTATTAAGTAGTTTATTTTGCAACAATTATACGATATAAACCAATACATACATTTTAGTAATATCATTTGTTTGTGGATCATAGGTTAGTTTACAGTTTATGTTATAATTATGTGCGCTATGTCCTACCACAATGTCGTGTACAAATTTTGTAGGTCATTCATTTAGTAACTCAATATAAAATTTTCTAAAGATTCTTTTCGGCTGCAGTCATTGACATATACCACCTGCCGATCAACGGACGAGGCTCTGGCAAACAAAATATCCCGATAAGCGGCAATAGGCTCGCCACCTATTACGTGGGATCAAAACACTGGCGAAAAGTGGGCGTTTAATATGCCTCTGCCTACTCCTTCGGGGAAACAGGCGTGAGTCTATGTATGTATGTATGTATGTATGTCATTGACATATAACGTTAGTACATATATAATTTATATATCGATGGCTGTCGTTATTATCCAATCAAACGAATGCACTATTCATGTGATTTGTTTGCGTACAAATCGCGAAAGTTTAAAAGAAAGACATATATTTCGCTACACAACAAAACAATGAAAACAACAAAAGCCTTATGGTCTCACATCTCACGAAAGGAAGTGGAAAAAACGGTGGCGCGGAAGCTTCGGGCGTTGCCTCCGTACGCCTCAAACATACTGATGATCAAGAGCTGAGATGCTAATGATCAATCGTGCTTGAGAGAGGACCCGACACAACTCATTTGCATTTACTCGACTCCCTGCGTGACTCGAAAGCTGGGCTACATGTCGATACACACTTCACGTATTATACCAGACGAATGAAGTTTTGTTGGAGTTTGAGATGTTACGAAATTTTTTGGTATTTTTTTTTGGTGGGATTTTCAAAACGATTTCAAAGCATTATTGGTGATTTTGGCAAAATGCGTGGTTCTTAATTTTTAGAGGTATGTAATGAAATAGTTGGGCTATTAATATGACACATGAAATAAAATACTATCTTGATTCTCCAGAACATTTTCAGATTATTAACGGTCTATTTTTTTCTTCATTCGGCAAGTTGTAAGCTTCTTACCCTTCTCATAGTGTGAAGAGTTCCCAGCAGTGGGACAGTTTACATATAGGGCTCATGATGATGAAGCTTCTTAATATATAATTTATTTCTTATTTGCTCAAAATTTACCATGTATGGCAAAAAAGCAATGGTATCTTGGTTCCTAAAAGTAGCGCGCGTTGTGAGATTCTTAATTTTAGATACTTTGGTTTGTAAGAAAATAGTGAAGACCAAATTTCCGAACTTTATTTTATTCAAAACTATTCGTTCATGTACGATGACGTTATAAGATTTTTGCTAGGGATGGGTCTTGACGACAAAATCTAGTAACAGCTTCGTCATCGTTATATTTGTTTATTACTTGTCATAGTTGGAATATTATCTATTTCAGTAACAACTTAGTTGGTGGAAAAGGTATGTATTACGCGATTACATAACACATACATACTCATCGATACTTCATATTGAACTTGAAATAAGGAGATATCTATATCATCATTTAACGGTCGGTCACAATATTTTATCTACGGATTTAGCTACTAGAGATGCATATTTTTAGTCTAGTCAAATAATAATTTATAAAACATATTTTCAGCACAATGGATGACTTTAGAAAACATTTACCTCGTAAGTCATACCAAAATGTTCGAGCCCGACCAGTCCTGTAAAGTAGCTGCAACATCCAGATCATTCGGTTTAAATATAAGGACAATAACGTCAATATAATATACCCTAACAAAATCCGTAAACACCAGGGAGCCAATTCTCCTATTTTTATATGACATTGATATTATATTTTGAATGGACTCAGAAGCCGTATTCTGATAACTTAATGTCATTATCGTATAATTTGAAATAAACAGTTCGTCGTTGACGACGTTGACACATATTTTGATACTTGTTTCAATTTACGATCTCGTTACAACTTCGTTCAATTATCAGATAATTTTTTTTTTTTTTTTTTTTTTTATTAATGGCAATCTGTCGACAACTTTTCGACAATTTCTGCCAGTGTCGTGTAATGACTAGGAACACTTATGGGCAACGAAGCATTAGGCAGTATTGATATACCATACTAATTATTGTGGTGTTAGATTCGAGCCTGAAACAAAAGACGATCACAGTTACAGATGTTAGTTAATACAATAATTGATATACAATAAGACAAACAATTAAAATTCTAATACATATTATAGTTTTATTGTGTTAATAGAGATAAATTTAATAAAAGCACAAATTATTATAGGATTTGGAAAGAAGGATAAGAGGTGGCGTACATTAACTGGGTACTGAATATTTAATTTGGATACAAGTTGTTCTAATGGGAAGGCTTTTTTTAATGGGCAATTAAGAAATATATGGTCCAAGGTACCCTCATCTAGGCCACATTCACACAAAGAATTGTCACGAACTCTGATCTTATGTAGGAAAACAGGGGAGCAGCAATGGCCAAGGCGGATTCTGCAAATAACGGAGGTTACGATTTTAGGAGTCTTTTTGAATTTATAAAACCAAGGCTTAATTGGAATGTCAGGTTGGATTGAGGCATACAAAGAGCCCTTTGTTTTACTTGACTCAGACCACAAAGACTGCCAGGAGTTGTGCAAATCTGCCTTGCATGTATGCAGTAAGTCATAAACTTGGATGGAATAGTATTTAAGGTCAACCAAGCTACTATTAACAGCCTCTTTGGCATACTCATCTGCACATTCATTGCCAGTAATGCCAGAATGACCAGGAATCCATACCAGTACAACCTCTATATCCTTGTCAACACATGAATGCAAGCAGTTCCTAATTGCCATGATAATAGGGCTTTGAATGTTATTCCTGAAAGGATTTTTAATGATAGCCTCCAGGGCACTTTTACAGTCTGAAAAAATTACAGCCTTAGAAATGACCTCATGAGAAAGGATAAATAAACATGCTTCAAGAATGCCTATACACTCGCCAGTAAACACAGAAGATTCAGGGGGACATTGAAACTGGAGGATAATTTTGGAGTTTTCATAGAATACAGAAATGCCTGTTTTACCATCTGGAGACAACTTTGAGGCATCTGTGAAAAATTTATGATATTCGCTCCAATGAGCTTCAACCAGGGTAGAAAATTGAGCACTGACTTGATGAGAATCTTTATTCAGGGCAGTGATGAAATAATTTGGATAGTAAATTAAGGCTTTATATGGAGAATAATAGAGAGGAATTTTGGAACACTGTTGAATATTAACATCTTCTTGTTTTAGCCGGATCTTTCTATAGGAGTTTAAAAATAAGGGGGGGTCCTTGTGTCTCCAGTAATCACTCTGGTCCAGAAGATTATCTAAGTGGGCAAGTTTGGGAAGAATATTGTGGTTGTTTATAAAAAATCTTTTAAAAACAAATTTGTCTGCAAGTAATTGCCTGCGCAGGTAAAGGGGGGGATCACCACTCTCTACTTGAAGACCATTAATTGGTGTGGATCTCATGCAGCCTAAAACTATGCGTAGACTCTTCGACTGAATGGAGTCTAGTTTAGCCATTGCAACTTTACTGCAGGGTTCCAGCAAAAATGTACCATAATCTAATAGACTTCTGATAGCTGCATGGTAAATGAGTTTAAGGGTGAAAGGATGCGCTCCCCACCAAACACCCGCAAGCGCACGAAGCATGTTTAGATTTTTCTCTAATTTGGTTACAACATAATTAATATGAGAAGCGCCAGATAGTTTTGAGTCTAAGATAATACCTAAAAATTTGACATTGTCCTCGAACTTTATGGGAGAACCTTCAATCTCGAGATGAAGCCTTGGAAGTATTCTCTTACGAGAGAAGACTACAGCCGAGCTTTTAGCAGGTGAAAGGCAGAGTCCATGGTAGTTGAGCCAATGGTTTAGGGAGATGAGGGATATCTGCATGGATTCCTGAGCATCCGCAATTGACGCTTTCTGTAAGTATAAACATATGTCATCGGCGTATTGTAGTATTTGACAGTCGATGTTGAGAGACCTATGTAAATCTGACGTGTAAATACTATATAGTAGAGGGCTCAATACCGAACCTTGTGGAAGACCGCGCCAAACAGTTCTCGCACCAATATTATCTCCTGAACAGTGTAACTTGACTTTACGGTCTGAAAGGAGGTTGCAGATGCAATTTAGCATTCTTGGCGGTATACTCAGCTGACGTAGCTTACTTCTGAGTACAGCAAGAAGGACATTGTCGTAAGCTGCTGAAATATCCAAAAAGACCGCAAGCACCGATTCATTCTTGCTAAATGCAATTCGAATATCTGTCATCAGGATGCTGATACTATCCATGGTACTAGAACCCCTACGAAAACCATATTGAGAATTAGCTAGGAGGCCTTGGTTTTCAACATACCACTCTAGTCTGTTTTTAATAAGATGCTCGAAAATTTTACAAAGCACGGGCGAGAGTGCTACTGGCCGGAAATGGTCTGGGGAATTAGGAGATTTACCGGGTTTTAAAATAGGAATGATCAGCTTTGTCTTCCATATGTCCGGAATATAACTAAGAGTGAAGCAGGTATTAATTAAGTTTAGAAGGAATTCGCGGCTCTGAGGGCTTACCCTTTTATAAAATGAGTAAGGGAAACCATCGACTCCAGGGGCGGAATCACGAACATACTTGAGGACGGCATCCAACTCCTGTAAGGAAAAAGGAGCATCTAAAGGGTCATTGGAGGCAGTATCTGTAGACAGCGGGAGTTCATCCTGTAAAGGGACATAGAAAGGAGCAAGTTTATTAAAGAAGAGAGAAGCCAAATCTGGAGAGATTGGAGAATATTTCACAGGGGAGCAGCCGCGACTAAACTTCTTAAAATTCTGCCACACAAAGGTAGAAGGGGTTGTTGGAGAAAGGGATGCACAAAACCTTTTCCAGCCCTCACGTTTTTTCCTTTTAAAAAGGCGTCTGGATCGAGCAACCGTCCGATTGTACTCAATCAAATTTTGGAATGTCATGTTTTTAACATAAGTTAGTTCAGCAGCATTTCGGGCTTTGATGATTTGAGTACAATCCCGGTCCCACCAGGGGGGAGAGGCTATCTTACCTGAAGCTGCATTCTTATGAGGAATGCTAGCCTCGGCTGCGGCAGAAATACACTCGGAAAATTGCAATAAACAGTGGTCAATGTTGGTATTAGAAACACTAGGAAGGGAGGGAATTTTATCCTGCATGATTTGTTTATACAAATCCCAGTCAGCATCTGCCAATCTGTATTTCAAAATGGGATTATTATCTCTCTGGGGTAGGGACCTTCTAACTAAAGTAATGCTAATAGGATAGTGGTCACTGCCATAACATAAATTTAGACGCTTCCAGTCCAGCTGGGCAGAAAGATTGGAGGAACATAGAGACAAATCAACACAACTCTTCACTTGACCAATTCTTGGTACACGTGTTGCTGACCCATCATTCAGGACAAATAATCCTCTGTCATCTATTAAGTCAACCAATTCATTGCCTGCACTGTCACTGTGAACAGAACCCCATAGACTGTGGTGGCAGTTAAAGTCACCTAGCAGAATGATAGGTTTAAAGAGAACGCAGATATTGTGGAGAAACTGAAAACTTGTAGTATTTGGGGAAGGAATATAAATGGAAATAAAATTGATACCGAGGATGTTAACTCCAACAGCATCAATCTCATTCCCATGACTAGGTAAGGAAAGTGGAGAAGAAGGGAATAAGTTGCTAACAAGGATAGCAGCCCCACCATAACCATCAGGACGGTCATGACGGAATGTGCTGTATCCTGAAAAATTAAAAGTTTGGGTTGGCCGAAGCCAAGTCTCAGCTAAGGCAATAATTGCAGGTTTATAATTATTAATAAGATGGGAAATCTCATGTCTTTTTGGTATGGCGCTCCTGACATTCCATTGTAGGCAATGTAGGGCCATAATTACGGAATTTAATGAGGTTTACAAATTCATTGGCAACGTTGTCCGGTAAACTATTTTTTAAAAGAAAAGAGGAAAGAGAAGAGTATAAATTATTAATTTCTATGGTAACAGGGTCATTAGAAGAAACAGCTAATTGGGAGGCGTTATTGAGAGCACAACCATTGGTGGAAGGATTAAACGAATAATTGTTAAGAATGCTTTCATGAGCTCTGCGGTCATAACCAGGCGAAAGTTGAGGACGGGGCTTGGGTTTGGAGAAAGTGGTTTTTCTGTAGGAAATAACATTAGGGGATTGGTGAAGAGATTTAAGGCTGGAAGGTAATTGAGTGAGATTATTGAAATTAGGAGACTGAGAAAGAGTAGGGGGGAGTGATGAGGAAACAGCAGCATATGACTTATAAGAGGGGGAAAACTTTTTGGAAGCTTCTTCATAAGACAAGCACTCCTCAGCCATACAAAGCTTAATATTCTTCTGTCTTATGAATTCTGGACAATCCTTACTGGTAGCAAAATGTGGACCAGTGCAATACAGACAGACAATGTCCTCCACGGAGCAACCATCACCAAAGTGTTCCTCACCACAGCGGAAACACCGAGGTTTGGAACGACATTTGGATCTGGTATGCCCAAATCTACAACACCCGTAACATTGAATGGTAGGGAATTGGTATAAATCCACCGGAAGGGAGTTGTAACAACAGAAAACACGCTTGGGCAGGGATTGACCATCAAAAGTGATGACTACCGAGGGAGTCGGTTTCCATTCTGCAGATCCTTCAGTTATAACCTTGTGGTTGAGTCGCCTAACCTTAAGAATTGGACAGGGGGATTTTAGGTTCTCAGCAATCTCCTCTTCAGACCAGTCAATAGGGACCCCTTTTACCACACCCATTCTTGTTATGTTGTAGCTTGGAATTGAGGTAACATAACCTTTAGCGAGTATCTCAGAGTTATTTAGAAATGCATTTGCATCTTCTGGAGTTTTAAACTCTACAGAGATCTTGTTTCGGCCTACTTTTTTGACTCCATCGGGGAGTATATTTTTAATGTTCAGTTTCAGCAACAGCTGGCCAAACTTCACCGGGTGGATGGTGGTACCAGAGGAAGTATCATCAGACTTAAATAAGGCATGTACTACAAATGGAGCTGAGTCCCTGGTCGAGTATCGAGACCGACTGTAGGAAGAAGGGGACGCTAGGGTCTGGTCATTGTTATTTGGTTTTTTTGGAGGGGGAGGGCCATCACTGTCAACAATGCGCTTACGGGCACGGTTTTCAATGTCCTCAAAGGACGATAACGGCACGGATAAGCCTGGGGAATACGGGAATAGGTCTTGGGAGGGATTTGTAGTAAGAATTTGTTGGGGTAGGTTGGAGTTATTTTGCGACGTGCCAGGATCGGGCGGACGACCATGGAATTCAAAATCAACTTCCATGGTCGCGACCTCCCCACATGCCGCAATAAAACACAAATAAACTTACCAAGCAGGTAACAAATAATCACACAACACAAAAAACAATCACAGACACGAATCTGACACAGAAAATAACACCAAAATTTAGTGATTCAGCCTAAGAAAACAAATTAAACGCTCCACATGTGCTTGCCATAAACACTTACCGGAGAATCGCATCAGATAATTTAGAAGAATACGCTTTTTGTGACGTCAGTATGACACTGACATGATATCGAAACTATATTTATTTAGTAGAATTGGGCCCCAGTTTAAAAAACAGTATTTCAATTTATCATACCAAACACTTTAGTAAGCTTAACCTTCAAGTAATAGTTCATTTACTTTTGGTGTACTCCGAGAGCGTCGGGCGTTTAAATTCCTGAGTGTTAAGAGCGAGCGGTGCCTCTTGTGACATGAATCTCTGAGTGGCTGCCACCACTGAGGATGTGTACATGTGTATGTGATAAAATCTGATATTGCTTAGAGGCAAGCGTTTTATTCTGACGGAATACGTTTGCAGAGGTGATTGGAAACGATGAGTAAGTTTCGGGGAATATTTTATGATTTAAAGATTTTTGTAAATGTTTGATAGATGACCATCATTGGTGTTTCAGAGCTGTGTTGCTTTCACGAGCATCGGCATTAGATTATATATACGTATGTGATAAAGTGACAGCAATAGCCTAGCGAAGATACCAAACCGCTCACTTTCCTAATCACTTTTCAGAGTTGGGTGTCTGACTGTCTGTGTTAAATAGTGTTGTTCCCAACTAGTCAAATCAAGCACTTTTAATGAAATGTCAAAAACGACCTTTGCCAAGGGTTTTGTATGAAATATGACGTAGTAACGTCATAGTATTTTGCTGTCAAGTAGAATACTTATTATCAATAAATTGACGATAAAAAATGTTAAATAAAGTTTTAACATTAATTGATGAATGAAACTACTATTATTTTGACATGTTTCACGAGATAAAAATACTTGCATAATTTATTTCACTTGCAGGAAACTTCCCAATTGTTAAATATGGGCTGTCAGTCCCGGCTGTCTACAAGATGTTTGACAGACCTTATAGAGGTCAGTACCTCTGAATAAATTGAAACTAGTCTAAGCCACTGCCTCGTTGGTCTCGCGGCATAAATGTGCGCGTGGGATTGGGAGGTCTCGGGTTCGATCCCCGGGTCGGGCAAAGTGTTATTGAGTTTTTCCGTTAGGAAATTCTCAGTAGCAGCTCGGAGTCTGGGAATGTGCCCGGTACGGCAATAGGCTCGCCCCCTATTACGTGGGACCTAAAAAATTCTGGCGAAATGTGGGTGTAATATTACACCTCTGCCTACCCCTCCTATCCAAAGGGTTGCGGAGGTCGTGCTGGAGACGCTAATATTCAGTCAAATCTGGTTGGACTAATAAGCGGCACCTGGGCTCCTGTGGCTATCTCCTATTCGTCTTATGGCTATCTGACGGCATAAATGTCAAAGGAGCGGCGATTAGACATGTTGAGTAAGATTCGGGGAATACTTCGGTTTCATCGGTATTGGATCGAAGCTATCGAATAGATAAACGTAATAGACACGTGTATAATCAAACGAGAAAAAAGAGAACTAGAGAACGCCAGCAGCTACGCCTGCATTTTTTTTAATTTACCCGTTTTGGCCGATCCCGTGGGGATTTCGGGAAATCCCTTCTTAGTGCACCCCTACGGTCCCCAAGGAACATACATGGCAAATTTCAGCTTCCTGCGCCCAATAGTTTCGGCTGTAGCGTGTCTGTCAGTCAGTCAGTAACGCAAGGATTTTATATATTAAGATTTGTAGTTTCATTGTAATTGTTACATCTCTCTTAGTTTATTTGTTTTAAAAAGATAGATAAAATCCGTAGTTACTCATAATCATCATCAGCCTTTATCAGTCCACTGCTGGACTAGGCCTCTCCTTTGAAAGGACGAATTGGCCTACTATACCACGCTGGCCAAACGGAATCCCGCTTGTACATCCCATATTTTCTTGTCGATTACTTTCATAACTCTTTCAATCAGTACCTTCGCATACAATTTTCCAACAATGCTGAGAAGGCTAATGCCTCTATAGTTTTTGCAGTCTTGTTGCGAGCCTTTTCCTTTATAAAGAGGCACAACTACTGCTGTGGCCCAGTCAACAGGTACTCGGCCGGTGCTCCAGCACAAGTTAAATAAACGCTTCAGCTGACTAACTATGATGCCCTGTCCAGCCTTCAGCGTATAGGGTTTGTATCAAGTTTTCCTTCTCTTACAGTGCTGTTCTCTGCATAATATGCTCCCTGTGTCGGCTCTTACGACACCCATGGGATGATATGGGGTGGTGACATTCAGTATTCTTAAACCGTCACCACACGGATGGTAGTTACTGCAAGGGATAAAGCTTAAACGACGCTGAAAATTAAATGCGACAGACGGATCACTAGCTCTAATTTCTTTAAATATACTTTTCGAGATAACGAAAATATATGACTTTGAAGTTGTTACAATACTATGAGTACTTTTATATATGAGTTGTTTTCTATGGTGGTTGTTTATTTTTCATACATACACATACATACATATCGTCACGCCTTTTATCCCCGAAGGGGTAGGCAGAGGTGTATTTCTACACCCACTTTTCGCCAGATATACTTTAGTCCCACGTAATAAGGGGCGAGCCTATTGCCGTACCGGGCACATTTCCAGACTCCGTGCTGCTACTGAGAATTTCGTGTCAGAAAAACCCAATAACACTGTCCGACCCAGGCAGGAGTCGAACCCGGGACCTCCCGATCCCACGAGCACATTTATGCCGCGAGACCAACGAGGCAGTCGTATAGGGTTTGATGTCGAGTTTTCCGTCTCTACGCAAAGATGGTATTTGCATCGTGTTATCCCTTAGTCGCCTCTTACTTAGGGGGTGGTGACACTTGTATTCTATGCCGTCAACCACACGGCTCATAAACACTTAAAATAATTTGTTTTATATCTGTGATGTCAATTCTTCTCATTCAGACTATGAAACCTATCCTCATTTCTTTACGTCTATATTGTCATCAATATTTTTCGGATATCCTCATTAGGACTTGTGTTAAGATAAGAAAAAATATACAATGTTACTTGGTTATTGCACAACAACATAAAAGTGTCATTATGACTGGAATAAATAAAAACTAAATGATAATGCATATATTATATGACAGCGAATAGCGGCGATAGCCCAGTGGTGTACGGTGTAACGGACTGCTGAGACGGTAGTTTCGGGTTCGATCCCCAGGCACACACCACTGACTTTTCGAAGTTATGCGTGTATTAAAAAAAATGTTAATTATCGCTCGCTTAACAATGTGCCCGGTAGATGGCAATAGGCTCGCATCCTATTACATTGGGACCGAATCATAACTGGCGGAGTGTGGGTGTGTAATACACCTCTGCCTACCCCCTCGGGGATAAAAGGCGTGAAGTTATGTTATGTTATGTTATGTTATGTTATGTTATGTTATGTTATGTTATGTTATGTTATGTTATGTTATGTTATGTTATGTTATGTTATGTTATGTTATGTTATGTTATGTTATGTTATGTTATGTTACGTTACGTTACGTTACGTTATGTTATGTTATGTTATGTTATGTTATGTTATGTTATGTTATGTTATGTAATGTTATATGACTGAATGTTTGCACGTATGGCGTAGTGGTTGAAGCGGTCGCTTCGCCGTCAAAGCGGGTTGTACGCTTGGTCACCTTTATTGTTAACCATATTTTTTATATAATTAAGCAAAGTGAGACCCGTCATATAAATATTATCAGCCCTGTATATATACTGTCCCACCGCTGGGCACAGGTCTCTTCTCACTATGAGAAGGGTAAGGCCATAGTCCACCACGCTGGCCTAGTGCGGGTTGGCAGACTTCACATGTCTTTCGAGAACATTATGGAGAACTCTCGGACATGGAGATTTCCTCACGATATTTTCCTTCACCGTTTAGCAAGCGATAATTAACAATTTAATACGCACATAACTCCGAAAAGTCATTGGTGCGCGCCGTGGATTCGAACCAGGACCCTCTGCGTAGCAGTCTGTCGGTCTCTCCACTAGGCTATCGCTGCCTCTGATGATGATATAGATATCATCAATGTATTACCATTTTATATAAAACTCTTGAGTTACAAACTCTGTAATTAGTCCTTAGGGACCATAGGGTTGCACTAAGTAGGGATTTCCCAAAATTCCCACAGGGTCGGCCGGATGTGCGGGTGTATCTGCGAACATCCTCTAGTTATAGATAAATCGTTATTTACCACAGACCATATAGTATTATTTACGTACTAAAATAACGGATAGCTTAGCATCGCAAGTGGAAAATTGTTTAAAGATAACGTGTTTTATCAGTTAAGTCTAGACAGATAGCTAATTTCACTGTTAAACTAATTTGACACCTGAAGATAATCTATAATGTATTTAATTAGTATATCCTTTGAGCTAGTAGTGATTATAATAATTGAAGGGTCCACTGCAATAATGATGAATGTCCAAAAAAATTCAAACTCTAAGTTCGAACGGCATTCGGTCACTTAATATATTCAATTAATAATCTCGTTTACAAAGTCAGCAATATCGCTTACAGTCCCGAGAAAATATAGTTTTTAATATTTTGCTACATGGCTAGAACGCTGAAAGTCACAGGCGTTCACGGCTACAATGATCAATGTCCAGGATATCTATCATTATTGACTGTGAGCATAGTGTGGACAATGATCGTTATTGTTCTTAATTTTTATAACTTACCTCAGATTATTTAATTTTTAATTAGTTTAAGTTACCTTTGAATGATTATTTGCCAAAGAATGAATATTATAATATAATTTCAGTTATAGGACATATTATGCCCTTTAACTGAAATAAAAATTATTTTCTTATCTCTAATTCTGAGTTTTTTTTTAACCGTTTATAAACTTGAAACCGTATTATCTCGGAACAATAAACAAAGGACATTCATCATTATTGCAGTGGACCCTTCAATTATCTACACAATGCCCTCAAAAGGCTGGCTGATGGGGCTGCCTCGCTACTGTAGCGCATCAGGGATGTTTGCAGTACTAAACATTGATTGTTTCTATACTCTAATGCGGAAAAGATGCGCGTCCCTGGTGCGCAGGGTGCGGGCCAGCCCTAACAGCATCCTAGGTATGATCTCAGAAAGATTGGACTGTCGTATTGATAGTCGTTGTTCCAGAATAGCAGCTGGGATTCTGAAGCAATGATTAACAATATTTGAATATTTTATTTTAATTTTATTGTGTCTTTTTATATATTTTATGCTGTAATTTCGCTTTGTGTATTGCCTGTATCATAATATGAGTCTTTGTTACTTGAAATAAATAAATAAAATAATAATAAAAGCAGGCAGAGTACTAAATGATTACAACCAAATTACGAATATTCGTATTTAGCATCCGAAAAATAACTGCCAAGGATTGACCTTTTTGCCGTCCATCTCTTACAGCTAGACATTCTTCAGGATATTTTCCTTCGTTTAACAAGCCATAATTGACAATTTAATACTAACCGAAACGCCAGTTAGGTCTCGGGTTCGTTTCCCGGGTCGGGAAAAGTGTTATTGGGTTTACCGTTAAGAAATTCTCAGTAGCAGCTCGCCCCCTATTACGTGGGACCTAAAAGATAAAAAAAAACTTGGCGAAATGTGGGTGTAATATTACACCTATGCCTACCCCTTCGGGGATACAGGCGTTAGTCTATAAATAATAATAAATAAAATATTCTTTTAACATACAGTTAACATTCTACGGGTAGTAGAGCCTTGCTGATTTAATCATTAATGGGCCGGCTCGGCCGGCGAAGTACTACCCTCTCACAGAAAATCGACGTAAAGTAACAGTACCTAAACTGTTGCGTTTCGTTCGGCGAGTGAGATTGAAGGAGGCCTTATCCCCTTTCTTTCTCCCTCATCCCACTCCTCATCCTATCCCTTTTCTCAACCCCAACGGGCGGCAACGCACTTGTGACTCCTGTGGTGTTGCTTGTGTCCATGGGCGGCGGTAATTGCTTACCATGAGGTGATCCGTCTGCTCGTATGCCGCCTATTACTATAAAAAAAAAAACATTCATCATCAGCCTTGTATTTAAATTCTTCCACCGATGGGTACGGGTATTTTCTCATTATAGAGAACTTTTTGTCATACAGCTTGTCTAGGTGTTTTCTTTCGTCGTTTAGCTAGTGATAATTCACAATTTAATACGCGAACTTGAAAAGCCAGTTGTGCGCGCCGTGCCTTTTAAAGTTTTCACCTAAAACTTACCGCGTGCAGTCGGGTCCCTCGACTAGACCATCGCTCTGTGATCTCACAAAGTTGGTTCTACATTCGTGTTAATAAATTGAACCAGTAGTACCACCAAATTATGACTGCCTCCGTGGTCCAGTCGATAGGGTATGCGACTACTGATCGGAGGTCCCGGGTTCGATTCCCGGGTCGGGTAAATGTGTTACTGGGTTTTCCGAATTCTCAGTAGCAGCACAGAGTCTGGTAATGTGCCCGGTAACGGCAATAGGCTCGCCCCCTATTACGTGGGACATAAAAATTCACGCCGAAGTGTGGGTATAATATTACACCTCTGCCTACTCCTTCAGGGATAGAGGCGTGAGTCTATAAAAAAAATATAGCACCAAATTCCCGAAGTACCTTCGTGCTCTTCCTAGTTTTTGTTCTCAGCCGTTACTTTTCCAGAGAGGAGAGAGCCTGCAGTCTGTCCTTCGACGATCAATACTATTATTATTATTTTCATACACAAATAGTCAATAAGTTTAGTTAAGATGTCGAGAATGTGAGGACGTTGGGCGACGATAGATAAGGCGTCGATAACAGATCGATGTACGGCGTCAATGTCAATATTAGCTCGCGAGATTTATTCAAAACCCGTTCCCAAGAGACGGACGTAGGTTTGTTCCGCATGGATCTGGAGGATTGTGTGATATTTTTAATCATTTTCTATGTTATCATCATCTTCAGGCATAGATCCCGTGTCACGCGGGATTTAACAAACATTAAATCAACAGACTGCCTCCGTGTTCCAGTGGATAGCGTATGCGACTGCTGATCGGAGGTCCTGGGTTCGATTCCCGGGTCGGGCAAAAGTGTTACTGGGTTTTTCCGAATTCTCAGTAGCAGCACGGAGTCTGGTGATGTGCCTGGTAACGGCAATAGGCTCGCCACCTATTACGTGGGACCTAAAAATCCTTGGCGAAATGTGGGTGTAATATTACACCTCTGCCTACCGGGGATCATATTCGGGGATAAAGGCGTGAGACTATAAAAAAAAAGAATCAACAAACATAAAAAATACCCAGAAACAACAATTTGTGCATTACATTACACAAAGTGTTGTTTTGTGGAAATTGAACTCACAAGACTGTGTCAAGATACGAGGCGACCATCTAATCCACTATACTAACCGCGCAGTCATTTGGATGCAGATAACACTAAAATCTTTAATACTAAGCGAAACAGGCAATCTTTACTTTTTTGGGCACTGTGTGGTCATCCTAATATTCCTCATAAATAATCTTTTCATCTTAATATATAAAATCCTTGCGTTACTTACTGACTGACAGACACGCTACAGCCCAAACTATTGGGCACAGGAAGCTGAAATTTAGCATGTATGTTCTTTGGGGTCCGTAGGGGTGCACTAAGAAGGGATTTTCCGAAAAATTCTACGGGATCAGCCAAAACGGGTAGATTAAAAAAATGCAGGCGTAGCTGCTGGCATCCTCTAGTCTCTTATGAATGTGAAAGTATGTAAGGATGAAAGACATGTGAAGTCTGCCAACCCGCACTAGACCAGCGTGGTGGACTATAGCCTAACCCTTCTCATAGTGAGAAGAGACCCGTGCCCAGCAGTGGGACAGTATATATACAGGCTGATGATGATGATGTGAGTATGGATGTCTGGCAGTTTGTTAAGCTTTCACGCAAAGTTATAAAACGGATGTTGATTAAACAGTAATATAGCTTATTCATAAAAATAGCACATAGGGTGCCTTTTGTCGCTACTACATTCACGTGGGTGGCATTTAATTTTCTATGAACTTCTTAGAAGACTTGTAATTCTGTCAAACTGCATTCGGCCATCGCTGTGGACTGTGGCCTCCCTCTTTTCATAGTGTATTACTTGAATTGACTTTATTTATCTCATAGTGTGCAGAGTGAGGCAGTAATTTATACACATAAATAAAATAGGGGTGTCTGTTTGTAATATTAAAATAACCGCTTATTACTCAATGCATATGGATGTATACACGGTACATATAACGAAATGACATTTTTTACAGTTTTAGTCTGTCTGTTTGTTCTCGCTAATCTCTGGAACGGCTGGACCGATTTTGACGGGACTTTCACTGGCGGATAGCTGATGTACCAAGGAGTAACTTAGACTATAATTTAACCGGGTACGCGAAGTAGTTCCCTCAGGACGCGGGTGAAACCGCGGGGAAACGGCTAGTAATAATTATATAAATTGAAACACATTTACCTTTTGCCGAAACTTCACGATTGCCTAAACTCGGTGTATTCTACGGTGAGTGCTGCTGAATTTGGCTGCACAGGTGACAGTAGCGGGCATAGAATAGCAGCAAACTAGCGGTCCCAAGCGGCGCACTTGTCATCGTAAACACTGATTCTCGGTATCACATAATGCAGCATTGTGACATCTCCGGCGTTATCAATGAACGCGACACTCCATTCTTTGCACATACATACATACACAGACACAGCTCGGAACAGGATACTTGTACTGCATAGATCATACCTACGGATATGTGAGCGTCAATATTACTTAAGAGACTTGGCTTGCCGAACACAACAGATCGCCAAAGTTAAGCAACGCTTGCACAGGTCGCCAGTTGGATGGATCACCGTGTGGCATTTAGATCAGAGCGCTACCGTGCTTCGGAGGGCACGTAAAGCTGTCGGTCCCGGTTCATGTCTAAGGATAAGGATCGTTAGGCCATGTCGGAGGCCTTCGGGCGATCTGAAAACTCCGCCACTAGAGTTGGCCACACACTCACATGATAAACACAACAAACAAAACAAAATATTACCTCCAGAGCAACATTTTATTAAACACTAAAGGTATGCGGAACCTTGCCGTTTTTAAAGACCGAAAAATTCGAAGCATCTGGAACGGGCTAGCAAGGTCTGCCTACCCCGACGGAAAAAGAGGCGTGTGTATATGTATGTACTATAGGATGCTACAACCACTGTCGTGTACTGGCCTCTTCTCATTATCACCTCATCTGCACGCTGGCCAAGTGTGCGTTTTCAAACTTCTTATGTCTTTCGAGAACACTATGGAGAATTCTCAAACTTGCAAGCTTCCTCACGATATTTTCATTCACCATTGACGAAGCGATAGTTAATAATTAAATACACACTTATTTTGTCATTGGTGTCACTAATGCGCGCTGTGGTTAAAACTGAGACCGTTTGCGTAGCATTATACTTAAGTCTCTGCATTAGTCAAATCAAGTCAAAATGAATTTTGTTATTGAAACTTAGTTCCACCCAGTCAATCCCCAATTTGATTGATCAACTGTAAATTTATCTGTAAGAAGTAAAGACATAATCTAAATAACCTCAAAGCGTGCAAAGCTTTTCCATGGTAAATTATAAAGACCCCACCAAAAAGTCCGAAAATAAACAAAAAATTAAAATTCTATAAAGATCGGGTACCAACGTACACGATTTGAATATTTTTGGAAGTGACTTGTTTTAAATCGATATATTTTTATCTTTTATAGTGATTTATAGAAGCACGTTTTTGTGATGGTTTAGCTTTAAGACATTTTTGCAGAGATACTGCGGCTTTTGAGGTATCAACCACAATGTGAATCCTTGCGTTACTTACTGACTGACAGACAAGCTACAGCTGAAACTATTGGGCGCAGGAAGCTGAAATTTGGCATGTATGTTCCTTGGGGTGCACTAAGAAGGGATTTCCGAATTAAAATTTCCGGAATTTAAGAAGGGATAATTCCCACGGGATGGGCCAAAACGGGTACTCACATGGCGCCCTCTAGTTTTAAATAAAAATAAGATCGTTTAGCCATCGATCCTGACTCTCATGATGATTTTTGTCAGTCGTTCTGTAGAGATGGCACCCTAGAATATACTGACACTGTTCTAAACCATGGAATATCGCTAACCCTGTGGGTTGCAGACGTCAGACGGCAGCCCTAAGGTTTCAAGGCGCTAGTCTTCGAAGCAACTGGGTTAACGCTAGGATATTTTTTATTTTCAGCCTGTAGCGTCCCACTGCAGGGCAAAGGCCTCCCTCTCCTTCTTTCACAGGTCTCTTTTTTGTGCCAGCACAGGCCAGTCCTTCCTGTACGAATCCAGTTCGTCGCGCCATCGTCGTCTCGACCTTCTACGCTGTCGCCTAGCACCTTCGGGGACCCAATTAGTGGCGATTTTGGCCCAAAGGTCCGGCATGCAGCAAACGTGGCCTGCCCAGTCCCATTTGAGTTTGCAAGTTTTGTGGGTGACATCGGCGATTTTCGTTTTGGAGCGTAGTATTGTGACGCCAGGATGATGGTGATGATCCTATCCTACTAATATTATAAATGTGAAAGTTTGTGAAGATGTATGTAAGGATGTTTGTTACTCTTTCACGCAAAAACTACTGAACGGATTTGGATGAAACTTTACAGTAATATAGTTTATACATCAGAATAACACATAGGCTACAATTTAAAACATTTTTGGATAATGTTGCCATAATATAAGGAAAAGTATCAACTAAGTCGGCAAAAATCCTGAGCTCTGAAAGTTATTAATTGGAATTTTACCCCCTTCCTGATGACAGATTGATCTGATTTTTGGTATACACTCATATTGTCATCAAGATTTAAAAGAATTTAAATGATTGTAAATTCAAGATGGCCGCCGATACAAAATGGCAGATTACATATTACTTCACAACAACCTCAATATGGGTATCAAATGAAAGGGCTTGATTGGTAGAAAAGAGCTCACTATGAAAAATCCAAGATGGCCGCCGCCACAAAATGGCGGATTACTTATTTTCCACAAATACTTCAATATGGGTATCAAATGAAAGGACTTGATTCGTAGAATAGAGCTCACTATGAAAAATTCAAGATGGCCGCCGCGACAAAATGGTGGATTTCTTATTTTCCTCAAACAGTTCAATATGGGTATCAAATGAAAGGGCTTGATTCGTAGAATAGAGCTCACTATGAAAAATCCAAGATGGCTGTCGCCGCAAAATGGCGGATTACATATTTTCCACAAATACCTCAATATGGGTATCGAATGAAAGGGTTTAATTGGTAGAATAGAGCTCACTATGAAAAATCCAAGATGGCCGCCGCCACAAAATGGCGGATTACTTATTTTCCACAAATACTTCAATATAGGTATCAAATGAAAGGGCTTGATTCGTAGAATAGAGCTCACTATGAAAAATTCAAGATGGCCGCCGCGACAAAATGGTGGATTTCTTATTTTCCTCAAACAGTTCAATATGGGTATCAAATGAAAGGGCTTGATTCGTAGAATAGAGCTCACTATGAAAAATCCAAGATGGCTGTCGCCGCAAAATGGCGGATTACATATTTTCCACAAATACCTCAATATGGGTATCGAATGAAAGGGTTTAATTGGTAGAATAGAGCTCACTATGAAAAATCCAAGATGGCCGCCGCCACAAAATGGCGGATTACTTATTTTCCACAAATACTTCAATATAGGTATCAAATGAAAGGGCTTGATTCGTAGAATAGAGCTCACTATGAAAAATTCAAGATGGCCGCCGCGACAAAATGGTGGATTTCTTATTTTCCTCAAACAGTTCAATATGGGTATCAAATGAAAAGGCTTGATTTGTAGTATATAGCTCACTATGAAAAATCCAAGATGGCTGCCACAACAAAATGGCGAATTACCTATTTTCCACAAATACCTCAATATGGGTATCAAATGAAAGGGTTCGATTGGTAGAATAGAGCTCACTATGAATTATTCAAGATGGCTGCCACAACAAAATGGCGAATTACCTATATTCCACAAATACCTCAATATGGGTATCGAACGACAGGGCCTGATTGGTAGCAAAGGGATCACTATGAAAAGATAATGAGAAGTATCAACTAACAACAAAAGCAAAAACTTGAAAATAAAATTAACTAAAAAAATCGTTTTGGGCGTAGCATATTATCCAGAGTAAACATTATGATAGAAATTTCGCTTGCCCAACTATTTTATATTTGTCTGATCAATACCCCACATTGATGAGAACATTAGTGCGATCTGGTAGCTAGGACTTACCGAATAAATTTTTAGCTTTTAGTACATAACCTCTAACTACATAATTTTTATTGTAATAAAACAGTTTAACATAAAACAAAATGTTTTTTACAATGCTCATTGTAGAGTAGTTATCAAATTAATAGATTTATTGCCTTCAGTATTTAATGTAGATGAACTTTGTCTTTTACAGTAAGTAGTTTGGACCTGTTTATATGTATGCTACACGGCTAATGTGCAGATCCGTTTGAGATGAAATTTGATATGGATAGTCTGAAGCCTGGGGAAGTACAAAGGCAACTCTTTATTTCACTTTCATGCGGGCGAAGCCGCGGGCGAAAGCTAGTTGTTTCATATAAGCACATTTTTGTGATGGTTTATCTTTCGTGTACGACCCTTTGCAGCGATTTAAGTTGTGGTTTATGATTGTGACATATGCACCGCAATGTTGGACGTAACTTGCGAGCGTTCTTAGTCAGTCAGTAGGTTACTGACCACTGACTAATAAGTCAGACCTTGAACCTTTTATGAGCTCACTTTGGTGAAAGTAATAGATTGGTATATCCTAAGTTTATAATACTAGCTTTTGCCTGTGGCTTTGTTTACGTGGAGGCTGGTTATCGAACAAGGTAGCCCAATTGCTATTTTGGCCAATAAGCTATATTACCTACTGCAGTCTTTCAAGAATTGTTAGACAGGAAGAATTTATCTTGCCATGGCGTGCCATTGGAGAGGCCTATATCCAGCAGTGGACTACGGCAGGCTGATGTTGATGATGATGATGTTGAAGAATTTATTTTTCCCTTCATTGGTTAGCAAGCGATAATTTACAATTTAAGCCACATTTAAGCACAAAGCTTCATTAAATACTCATTGGTGTGCGCCGTAGTTTTGCACCTAAATCATTTTACGTAACAATAATCTCTCCTCTGCTTACTAATAAAAAAACACTATTACAAATAATAAGGTCTAAAATAACCGAGCTTCGTTCAACACAACCAAGCAAACATAATCTCAAAGGAAATATAACTCAAATCGCATCTTGCGCTAAACATATGCGCAGCGCATACCAACACGTACGCATCGATCACGCATTCAGATGCTTAGGAGATGTGAGCCGATTTGAGGAAAAACCTCAGCTTGTTGTTATGATCTGGTTATTGAACCTGGCTTCTCAGAAATTAGGACGTTATGTGGTTAATTACGTGTTTAGTTATGTATTATTGACGGAAGAAACGTTTAGAAAATATTGAGTTGTGTTTTTTTTTTAATTTGGTAAGCTATATATCTTTTTGATCTTTGAATTTTTTTTTAAATATTCTCACGCCTGTATCCCCGAAGGGGTAGGCAGAGGTGTAATATTACACCCACATTTCGCTATGAAGTTTTAGGTTTCACGTAATAGGGGGCGAGCCTATTGCCGTACCGGGCACATTACCAGACTTCGTGCTGCTACTAAGAATTTCCTTAAAAAACCCAATAACACTTTGCCCGACCCGGGAATCGAACCCGGGACCTCCCAATCCCACGCGCGCATTTATGCCGCGAGACCAACGAGGCAGTCTAAAAGAAAAAATATAAATGTAAAAGTGTGTTTCTTCGTATGTCGTTCTTTCACGTCGCAACATATTGCGATGTTATTGTAGTATTTTTTGTGTGCGGAGATATGTAAGGAGAGTGTCATGGACTATTTACCGCCATAACTTACATCAACACCAGCGGTGCTAGCGGAGCTACGGGTGAACATTTGTATGTATGTAGGCATTTATATGTAGGTATAAAAAATTCGAAGACATAAGGGTGCGTCCACATCTGGCGAATGTGCCACAAATGTGCAGCACGCGAGCCGATTGCGAGCTGCCCGCGAGCTGCGCGCGTGCAGTCACTGATGGTTTGGTGCGCCTCTTTAGCGCAACTCATACAAGGCTCGTATAGAGCGCGCGAGCGGCGCGCGATCTGCGCTCACTCAGTTCTCGCCCTTACAGTTCCGTTTACTGGCTCAGTACTATCGAAGACGTCAGACGACACTAGATAAATGGACCGATTCGATTCGATTTTATTAGGTTTTCGGATTCACGACACAACTGAGCGGGTAAGTTATGAATTATTTAATACCGGCTGGTTTCAGAGTGACGCGCGCGGCACGCGCCGTCGGCCAGCGCGTCTCAACAGCGCGCGCATAACACGCGGAACACTGAAACGAGTGCGCGTTTCACGTAGGAGGAGCTTGGGCGGCGCGCGCTTCGGCCGCGCCGGCCGACGGCTTGCGTCTCACACGCGGCGCGTTTGAACTGCGTGACTATGAAACGCTGCTACTAATCTAGTGTAATTGTAAGCGCGCGCGTGTGGCCGGCGCCGGTCAAACGCGTGACTCTGAAACCAGCCTTAGGTCGCGCGCGAACTGCGCGCGGGCGGCGCAGAAGCGGCGCACGAACAAAAATGCACGCGCGCAGCTCGCGGGCAGTTCGCAAACGGCTCGCGAGCTGCACATTCGCGGCACATTTGCCAGATGTGGACGCACCCTAAGAGACGTTCTGTGGAAAGCTAGGTAATCATTTATAATTATGTATATCGCCAAGCTCCAAGATACAATAAAAAAATTAAGTCTTGGATGCAACCTGGATAACTCAGACCAATCATGCGAAAATACTGAGATAAAATACAACCAAATTCAGAACCTCATCTTTTCCTGAAACCGGTTACAGAGATGACGGAATAAAAACCTCAGAATAATTCGTCACAAGACAGTTTTGTGACAGGCGCCCTGACCTGTGGCTTACTTCTCGAACAATGGATCTTACTGAATCACCTACAAAAAAGAGGAAAATTAAAACTAAATGGAAATTCCAGGTCACGACTAGTTCCAAAAAGTCGTTGGAGCGATGATGACCACAGTTTTCCGTGTAAGGCCAGATACAGGTGTATTCTGGAGGGTTCTACGATGCAAATGCGATGCAACCGCAACGTGCAGCATGCGGGAACGAGTAATAGCTACGTTGATTTTGGTTGGAGTGTAGCATTTTTGGTGTAAGTATGTTTTTTTTTTATTTTTCATTTATTTATAGACTCACGCCTGTATCCCCGAAGGGGTAGGCAGAGGTGTAATATTACATCCACATTTCGCCATGAATTTTTAGGTCCCACGTAATAGGGGGCGAGCCTATTGCCGTTACCGGGCACATCACCAGACTCCGTGCTGATACTGAGTATTCGGAAAACCCAGTCACACTTTTGACCGACCCGGAAATCGAACCCGGGACCTCCGATCAGCAGTCGCATACGCTGTCCTTGGGACCACGGAGGTGTAAGTATGAAATTAAATATCTTCTGTATACACCTATAATATTATGGATGACTAACGGACAATGCACGTCCAAAACTATTGGGCGCAAGAAGCTGTAATTTGGCATGTGTCTTCCTTGGGGACCGTAGGGGTGCACTAGGTAGGAGTTTTCCATAATTCCCACGGTATCGGGCATTTATATCTTAATATATAAAATCCTTGCGTTACTTACTGACTGACAGACACGCTACAGCCAAAACTATTGGGCGCAGGAAGCCGAAATTTGGCATATATGTTCCTTGGGGACCGTAGGGGTGCACTAAGAAGGGATTGCCCGAAATTCCCACGGGATCGGCCAAAACGGGTAAATTTAAAAAAAATTGCAGGCGTGGCTGCTGGCGTCCTCTAGTATTATATAAATGTTATCGACATTTTATTTTGAGTAAAGATTTTTCCTTTTGTATTAAAATTACAATAATTAAAAAGATAGTAAAGATTGATAAGAAAAAGAAACGATGTTCACTCTAATCTATACTAATATTATAAAGAGGAAAACTTTGTATTTTTGTTTGTAATGGATAAACTCAAATACTACTGGACCGATTTTAAAAATTCTTTCACCATTAGAAAGCTACATAATATGCGAGTAACATGGGCTACCTATATTTTATTTTAGAAAAAAATTGGGGTCCGAAAGATATTTGGGGTTTTCGGGTACGCGAAGTAGTTCCCTCAGGACGCGTGTGAAACTGCGGGAAACGGCTAGTCGCTTATATTTGCAGAGTACATACTCCAGTGCGCGAATTCTGTACCGGCCGCTTTGCTCTTTAACACTGCGCCGAGTGTTGAATGTTTGATTCCCAAACGAGACAACACAGTGTCTGAAAAAATATCACAAATTGGTCCTTTGAGTTTTAGAGTTCTTTTCGTCAGCGTTGTGAAAGCCCCTTGATTCTAATGTCTAGAGCAGAAGTTACACTGTATCGTATAATTGAATCAATTGTAATAAAAAACTTTGCATGCCTGAAATTGTAGAACATAGTGAACTGCGCATTCACTCAACATCTTGTAATGTCAAGTAATTATGTACCTGTGTTCAGCAATAAATATATTTGAATTTGAATAGAAGTCTTTGAAATAATAGACACGTTTTTTAAACCACGACTTAAAAAGAATTTACCTTTCGGAAAAACTTAGAAGTGCATACCTAAGTTAAGCCGTGGTAATGTTGGGCACAAAATTATTTCACACCTGAATGTCTTATAATCTATGTGTATAAAAAAATCTTAGTGAAGAAATTGTCTATATTAGTATGTTAGTATAATAGTTATGTCATTAGCGTCAGATCTACCGTGCTTCGCAGGGCACGTAAAGCCTTCAATGCCGGTTCTTCCTCCTTAGCCAAATGGCATACGATTAGCGATATCGCTAATCACTAAGTGCAAAAATGTATGAAAATGACATAAGCCTTTGTTATATCACGTGGTCAACGAAGAAGGAATTCCTTATGTTGCCATGGCAACCAAGCGTTAGCGAAAGTAGATATCAGAGCGAATGCCGTTTGGCTAGAGCCCCCTTGTCTCATAGTAAGAATGAATATTCCAAGGCCACACACATACGTAATTATTGATATGTTTGTTTGTTTCGTGTGAGTGTGTGGCCAACTCTAGTGAGTTTTCAGATCGCCCGAAGGCCTCCGACATGGCCTAACAATTCAGACAAGGACCAGGACGACAGCTTTACGTGCCCGCCGTGATATACCTATGCATTAGTTTGACGCAAATTAGACCTATGTATCATAATTCTGTAAAACTATTTAAGTATTTGTTGTCCCTGGGGATTTTCTCAGTGTAACAGTTTCCTCACCGCAACAGTTTAATTAATCGAGTGTGCGGTATAGTATTTTAAGAGTTCCTTTTATGTGTAGGTATAGCTATTAAAACTTAGCTACTACCAATTGATTAAATTAGACATTAAAATAAGAAAATATGACAATATGTTGACTGAAATTGTTTAACCGTTTTTATCTAACCGTATTTACAAATTATTATTTTATGCCTACCTTAAAAGAAAATGTCCGTGTGGTGACGGATTAAGAATACGGAATGTCACCACCCCATATCACCCCATGGGTGTCGTAAGAGCCGACAGAGGGAGCATGTTATGCAGAGAACAACACTGCAAGAGAAGGAAAACTTGATACAAACCCTATACCAACCCGTTTGGCCAGCGTGGTATAGTAGGCCGACTCCTCATTTCAAAGGAGAGGCCTGGTCCAGCAGTGGACTTTTAAAGGCTGATGATGATGATGAAAAGAAAATAATATTACCTATTATGACAAGATTTTTCTAAAAATAATTAAAATCATTTTATCTAACCGTACATTATACAATATTAACATTTTTACTTTGTACAAAGATTTTCTAATATGTTTCCTATTCATAAATATTATTAAGTTAACAGGAAACAATATTATATTACTGTATCTAATAGTGGTAAGTATTTACTTATACCTAGTCGTTGAAAAGGAAAAGTCGCACGATTCAAAACGCGGTCAAACAGCTGTTTTCAATTGGTTCACCTATTTAGATGATTTTGGCAATGTCGGTTTGGAAGAAGAGATCTAATAAGTTAATTAACAAGATTTCGTAAATGCTTATTGAACAGTAGGAATGAAACTTAATTTTTATCGTCCATTACTATAGATCTGTGGACCATTCCTATAAACACGGTCTTTTTTATTTATTTATCTATTTAATCACAAACAATTTTTACATTGTGTTTGATATGTCATGGTAGAATTATGCGAACAACAAAATAGATAAATAAAAAGCAAATACAAAAACAAAGCAAAGAAAAATACACGAAAAGCAATATAAATAACTAGAGGACGCCAGCAGCTACACCTGCAATTTTTTAAAATTTGCCCTTTTATGTTATGGCCGATCCCGTGGGAATATCGGGAAATCCCTTCTTAGTGCACTCCTACGGTCCCCAAGGAACATACATGCCAAATTTCAGCTTCCTGCACCCAATAGTTTCGGCTGCAGCGTGTCTGTCAGTCAGTCAGTAACGCAAGGATTTTATATATTAAGATAATCAAAAACAACCTAGCAGTAATCAATATTAATAGAATACATTATAATCATTTACGTCACTTTAACTAAATAAGTTTATTAAGTTTAATAAGTATGTTAAGATAGGGGTGCATAGGGTTCCCACCAAGATCTTAGGGTCCCGCACCAACCTCACCTGCAAGTGGTGCACCTGCCGATCAACGGACGAGGCTCTGGCAAACAAAATATCCCGATAAGCGGCAATAGGCTCGCCACCTATTACGTGGGATCAAAACCCTGGCGAAAAGTGGGCGTTTGATATGCCTCTGCCTACTCCTTCGGGGAAACAGGCGTGAGTCTATGTATGTATACATGTTGTTAAGATAGCTGTTAAGGAGAATTAAATAAATAGATATATATATGATTTATCGTAAGAGCCGACAGAGGGAGCATATTATGCAGAGAACAGCACTGTAGGAGAAGGAAAAGTTGATAGAAACCCTATACCAACCCGTTTGGCCAGCGTGGTATAGTAGGCCAATTCCTCCTTTCAAAGGAGAGGCCTAGTCCAGCAGTGGACTGTTAAAGGCTGATGATGATGATATCTGATTCCAAGCTAATGACTTCCAAACGTGACAATCAGATGACTGACAAACATACTTAGGTATTTTTTTTATTTATAGTCTCACGCCTGTATCCCCGAAGGGGTAGGCAGAGGTGTAAATCTTACACCCACATTTCGCCATGAAGTTTTAGGTCCCACGTAATAGGGGGCGAGCCTATTGCCGTTACCGGGCACATCACCAGGCTCCGAGCTGCTACTGAGAATTCGGAAAAACTCAGTAACACTTTTGCCCGACCCGGGATTTGAACCTGAGACCTATAATCCCACGCGCACAATTATGCCGCGAGACCAACGAGGCAGTCTAATAATTTGTAATTCAATACTTAGGTATATATTTTTAAATACATACAAAATAAAGATAAATTACTCCCATGCACAGAGTAAATGATAATGCTCACCAATCATCACACAGTGATCTGTCCTGAATGTGAACCGAACCTACGATCTCCGACTTAGCAGTCAGCGTCTCAAACCACTAAACCATCACACCAGACAAAACAGTTAACACAAGTTATTGCCTATGATCGAAGTCCGCGCAAATGACTTCTATCCAAAACCAATTTCACTATGGACAGAAAAGATACTTAAAAACTGTCCACAGGATAACGCGCCGAGTGCCAAATACATAACTAATATCAGTTTCTACCAGAATAAGGACGCATACCATCGATTTCACTTCTATTGTATGCGGATTCTGCGTATGAGATCAGGGGCGTGCCGCGAATGTTAATGTGTGATGATGGACGAGGAAGGTGCGCGCTGTGTATGGGGCGATGACTGGTCATCACTGTCTGCTCATTGGTTATTCGATTGCGGTGAGATTGTTAAAGATCTTTATTAAAGCCATAACTGATGACCCTATAAACAGTGCTCGCGGTATTTCTGTATATTTATGTGATAAGTACACGGTAGAACAGGACAAATCGGACTGGTTAGAAGTACCCTAAACTGAAGTGCATGTTTTAGAAATTTTATGAGAGAATGAAGCAAGAGAGATTTGTCAGGATCGTTGCAAATGGCGGTCCGTAGTCTCTGCCTACTACTTTCTTCGAGAAATAGGCGTGAGTCTATGTTGTAGTTACGCGTTGTCGGGATCGAACCCAGAGTCGCAGAACACTCGACTCAGTATTTTATTCATTTTAATTATTCTTCAATTCATTTCTGTTTTGAGCCACAGGGACCAGTGCTTGTTAAACGTGTCAAGCGCACGGTGTTGAGACTGCGTCAAAAGTAATTCGACCAGTTAAGGAAAATTAAGATAGGTACCTCCTTTTTGCCATATGTGTATTTGACGGTATTTCACTTTCTTTGTCATATAAATATGTACGCGATAGACCCGTTACGTTAACTGAGCATTCCTAGATTTGTATAAATTAGCCGGCTCTATATAGCCATAGATATCCGACGCGTGTACATTACATGCATACATAGTCTACGGAAAAACCCAATAACACTTTGCCCGACCCGGGGATCGAACCCGAGACCTCACAATCCCACGCGCACATTTATGCCGCGAGCCCAACGAGGCGACGCGTGTACTATCCACCCATAAACAAATAATCAACCTGAAATAACCAAATCCTTCGGTGGGTGATGTTATTTTTTCTTCTTAGCGAGGAGCCCGTTGTCCCGAAGTAATTTTTCAATGCCCCCACTAATGTTCTACTTATTATTATTTTCATCTATAATGTTGACTGGCTGTACAGTCGACGCTCATATGAAACATATCTAATGATTTTATGCAAAACTAGAGGACGCCAGCAGCTTCACCTGCATTTTTTTTAATTTACCCGTTTTGGCGGATCCCGTGGGAATTTCGGGAAATCCCTTCTTAGTGCACCCCTACGGTCCCCAAGGAACATACGTGCCTAATTTCAGCTTCCTGCGGCCAATAGTTTCGGCTGTAGCGTGTCTGTCAGTCAGTCAGTAACGCAAGGATTTTATATATTAAGAAGATAAAGCATAAAAAATATATTAATTTCGTTACGTCATACGGGTGTTCTTGAGTTCATTGTTCCCCACAATTTAATAGAAATGATAGTAAAAGTTTTAACAATACTCACACATATACACAAAACCTCACACATGCTAAGGTTCTTGCGGGAATCCCTTACGTATAGACAAAACACTATACTTTTAATTTATAATATTGGTTCGAGATTTTATAGCATTTTTATAGTGGGTAAACCAACGTTCTGAGTTTTGCGGCCGCAGTAGAGGTGTGGACTATCAATGAGCAAAACTTATTACTTACAGTATACCTATTGTAAGCATCATATAAGAACTAAGAAAGCGACAAGAATATTATAAAAGCGAATATACTAAGAAAAAATCGGTGACTCTCTAAATTGATAAATTGAGCAATCGCAATCGCGATTCAGATATTAGAAACACGTGAAATAAATAAATTACATATATTAAAATAACAGACGCGCCTATAGTAGGGGAGACCGAGAGATGAAACAATTTTTACATTTTGTTTCATATACCATAGACAGATATCGTTTGATATTAGTTCCAATCCATAGGTCCTTGTCCTTGCGATTAGCTATCATAAAGAATATGTAACCTTTAAATATTGTAGTGAAAAATCGACTTAATCGCAACAAGTCAACTCCTCATACTGAGGTAAGATGAAACAGAGGTCAAGGAGAGTTGAAACATATGATTTTTGATAAGTATTAAGGGCTATACAATAAAAAAGACGATATGATTTAAAAGTATTTATTAAAATAAAGCTTTTCAAGTGCAAAACAAAATGTTTAATTAATATTTCGGACTTATATCAGTTAAGTAAGTATCTACAGGTTTTATACAGAGATCATATATTTCGCGGCCCGCCATACCTCTGTTAGTCTCTCTTTTATGATCAGTAGGCATGCTGAAACCAATTAAACATATTAATTTTTTTTTTTTTATACAAACAATCATTTTTTTTTTGTGTCAAATATTTTTTTTTTGTGCCAACCCTTTATTGACTGCTGTCTCATACAAATTTGAAAAACGAGGAGAGTTGAAACAGTCTGTTTCGAATCTCCTCAGGAGGAAAACACACAAACACACAATTGTTTAAATCCACAATCAGTAAGTAAATACAGAGAAATCAATTGTATCAAATATATAGACTATATCTATCGCTAATGAGCTTACGAAACATGTATAACTTAAACCAAAATACAAAACCTTTACATCGTAATAAAACGTTAAATTCTTACTTTTTACGATTTTTGTCATATGGCACCTAGAACTCCATAACCGCGCGACTTAGGCCACTGATGCGAACTGACACATCAGCGGGCGCAGGGAAGTGGTTGAAAAACCACGTTGCCAATTATTAGCTAACGGATAATAGTTTCGAGAAATCGGCACTATTTCAAATCACCTTTGTTTCAAATCCTCTCGGTCCCCCTTATTAAGAAATACATTAGGATAATTGTTAGGTTACTGGACAGCACCTGTACCCTGTCTTCTTCCCGTAGGGCGTCTTTGGTCGACAGTCGAGGTGGTTTTTAGTGGTAACACCACATACTCCGGCTCGCATTTCCCCCCAATAGCCGGAGATCCGAAGGGACTTTGCACCGCGTAAAAAAAAGGATAATTGTTAGGATAGGTAGGGCAAGCAGCTGTCCCGAATATACTCAAAGATGAAGTACTGGTTCTGGTAAAGGCAAGTATCTCCAGACTACAAGAAATAACCAGAAACGTAGACAGACGTTTCCTTGGGAGTAGTAAGTAGAGGCTCCTTAAATAGTCGAAGTGTGTAGGTACCAAATTCTATACCATGAATACATTATCTTCCAAACAACTAAGTAGTATTTTAAATTTATATAAACTAGTATACTCAAGAAATATGTTTTACATAAGCGATCTACTTGTGTTCTGATCTTTATCGTACATCACGCAACAGGCCTGTTTTTAACCATAACTATGCGCATATCTTTTTATTTTAGAAACTGATACCGTTTCGCTTTTATAATATTACTTACAAGTATTATTAGGTACTAGTTTCCCCGCTATCTGAGAAGTTTTTGTTAAATTAATTTGTCAAATAATTCATAAAAAATTGGTTTCAACCCTAGACAAATGATTGGTAGCGCTTCGCTATACCTATGCGAGACCAATCATTACTCTATGGTTTCAACTTTAAAATTCTCTGCAGGATAAGGCCTATCTAGAGCCCAGGAACTGGGCCTAAATATTATTTGGTTGTGTAAGTTGTTAAAACATTCACGTGAAACTGAATATTGAGTAAGAAAAATAGAAGTATGGGTTATGAAAGTCTGTGACAGTCCAAAGTCACACCTCATTAATACCATAGAGGCGCATTTCCTATGGGCGCTCTGTAGACAAACTTTCTGTGACCCCTAATTGCCGCTTGGCGGCGTGGTAGTCGCGATGTGACTCTATGAGTGCAGGAGAGACAAACGTTCCCCCTGTGTATCTTAACTACGAGAGCAAGAGAAACGGAGCACGACGCCAGCTCCGCCAACGGCGCCAACTACGTACTACACTGACGACAATCGCCAACTCGCCACTTGGAATCGGCACACGAAATCCTTAAGAAATGCGCTTCTATTGTTAATACAGACAAGTGTGGTTTACGGGGTTCGCCTTACCTTATTTATGTGAATGACGTGCCCCGGCGACTTAAGAAGTCGAGGACACCGAGGTAGTTTTAATGAGTACCTAGGTCCAAATTAAAATTTGGATTCACACGCCTTCTCTATCATGTTTCCAACAAAAAATTCGATTTAAGTGTATTTTCACTCCACTCAACAGGCATATGCAAGGCGTATTTTATTTCCTAGAGAATACGTTGCTACAAAAGACACTTGCTTCCTCAAGTAGCAAATAAAACAGGCTATCTATACCTAGAAGATAGCGAAATAATAGAGAAACGTAAAAATAATTACTGTTTGAGGGAAAATGGACTCTAGAAAAAGTATAGTTTTACTTGCATCTATCTTGCATGTATTTTGTATTTGATGAACATCTTCAACACGCCAGCTGTCACTTTTTAATAGGAAGTACGAATGTATTTTTTTGTATCTTGTGTATACAGAAAGCATTTTGTTTTCTCAGTATATGTATTTATTTCTTATTGGTAGATCATTATAGGGTTTTCTGAGTAGTGTTCTTGGTGCAACTTACCTATATCGATTCCTGGAACATCACTTCATAGTATAAAACTAAGTCTGTCTTCTGTCTGTCTGTCCCTATGTATGCTTAAATCTTTTAAACTACGCAACGGATTTCAATGCGTTTGTTTTTATAGATAGAATGATTCAAGAGGAAGGTTTACATGCATAACATTGCGCCCTTGCGAAGCCGGGTCGGGTCGCTAGTTGAATTATAAAAATAACTAGACTTTGCGTGCGTCTCCGCCCGCGTGAATTATACAGCTAAGCGTCAGGGATCACACCATCTATTCGTTATACCGCAGAAACAACAAATTATAAATATAATGAATTCGATAAATTCGACAGACAGGACGAAACGGGGACTTCATATGTTATAATCATTATATAAATCATTAGAGCAATAGTCCAGCGATAATCTCGCCAATTATCTATAACTAGATGATGCCCGCGGTTACACCCGCGTTATTTAAGGCTTCTGCTCCGCTCCCGTGGCTCATAGCGTGATGTTATATAGCCTATAGTCTTCCTTGATAAAAGGCCTATCTAACACTGAAAGACTTTTTCAAATCGGACAGGTAGTTCTTGAGATTAGCGCGATCAACCAAACAAACAAACAAACAAACTCTTCAGCTTTATATATTAGTATAAGATTAATAGACTGCTACATAGAGGAATTCGGATTCAAACCCACGTAACGGCGCGCACGCTGACTTTACTAAACTGCGGAGGAAAACATCGAGAGGAAACACATCTGAGTGTTCTCTCTCTGAAAATCACACTTGAAGGGTGTGGTGACTATGGGCACTGTGGCCTAACCCTTCTCATAGTGAGAGGAGGCCCATGCTAGCACAGCAGTGGGACAGTTTATATACAGGGCTGATATTAAAAGAAACATCGATGGTTCCAGAATAATAGACTAATAAGTACATCATACAAAAACAAACAAATACATAATTCCTTTGTATCTTTAATCTATATAAATAAAAATGAATCACCGAAATGTTTGTACGCGCATAACTTCCACGACTGCACCAAATTGGATAATTCTTTCTTTTAAGTATTCATTATGATCAGGAGAAGGTTTCTATGACAACAATATTTATAAAAAATAATAGCAAATATTAAAAAATATAAAATACCCATGGCGTTACGAAGTTCGCCGGGTGAGCTAGTAATATTTAAAAAGAAGGCATTTGGGCAAAATTGCCTCCAAATAAATAAGGAATTTTCCCAACTAGGTCAGTAGTTTCGTTGGTTATATATATACTTTTTAAATTGAAACTGCATTTTCTCCTTTTAATAATATTACATAATTATGTAATATTATTAAAAGGATAGATGTTTGAACTCTCGTCCGCCATTACGATAAAAAGTCGAACAAAGAACCGAAACTTTAATTACAAAATGGCGCATCGCCCAATTTAAAATGCAAACATACATATATTGTCAACGGAGTAATATATTCAAACGGAAATAAGAGACACAAAAGATAAAATGACTTGTTTCTGACATTCCACGTTAATGGTTCGCGATGTGGTTTCGCATAATATAAGCCAAGATGTGGGGGCTACATAGGTGAAGAGCTGAAGACGAAAAACAGAAATATGTGACAACAAAAATGACGACTTGTTTTATTTGCAACGGAAGAAAAGTCGCTTTGGAAAATGGAAATACACGTATGGCGTAGTGCTATGAGAAGCCACCTCACCGCTTAACACTGCGCTGAGTGTTGTAGGTTCGATCTTCGATTGTGTTATTCTGAAAGACAAGTTCTGTCACAATAAAATCCTGGGGTAGGTAAATTGTCTTGGAACTCGCTGTATAATTGGAGAAGTGCAATAATTGAATGTAAAGCTCTGCATTGCAAACGATTAAACAAATAACTAATTATCACGAGAAAAGATAAACACCATTGACATGAACTTTAAGGAAACCTAATATGTGGTTCCTGTTGCCAACAATGTCAAAAGTTCAAAACTAGGGGTCACATTTTTGCATGTTTCTGGATGCCTTGATTTACCTCTAAATTATTAATAGCTAGCTCTTAAGTAGAGTTTTAATTTCTCTTAATCCAACCGCCTGACGACTCATCACGAATTAACGTACTAATTCGACGCAAGCTCTTAGACTAACATGTTTTTTCCTCCCGTCTCGACATGCTCAGACCAGCGGAGCCACTGGCCCGTGAAGACATCGAGGGACACGTATCCTGCCTTCTCCTAATGAAATAAATTACATACAACCCACTACCAAAACAGCCAAACCACCACGCAGCCACACAAAGAAAAATAGACCTTAACAAATTGAGTTAAGGTTGGTTTTGACTTGTGTTGTCTGTGTCCCTGAGAGGATAAATTTGTAACCTTTTTACACGATACTTATGTAGTGCTGGCTCGTGAGAACAGGGAGCCTTTTCTATCTGAATAAGTAATGCTTGGGCTACGGCAGGTGCGGACTGGGTAGTGAACTTCGTACGATTTTTATGACCCACGCTATCGGCTTTACAGAGCGTTGTTTTGTTTTCACCTGTGTATAAACACGCTATTTAGTAGTGCAGTTACAAAATAACGTTTTGAAATTTTACTAAATATTATAAGGAAGGATCGATCACAGCTGGTTATAAAAGTTATGGATACCGATATTATAATTAGTGATTAATTTACTGTTTTTGGATTATTCTTTACAGCCTTGTGCAGTCCAATGCTTAACTTAAGCCTCCCAATTTGCTTCACAGTAGCATTGTGAGGCATTAGGAGGATATCATGGCCTCTTTACCACGCCTGCCTGACGGGTTAGTATAGGGTCTGATGTCGAGTTTTCCGACTCGCCGCAAATAGGTAGGTATACTTATTTTTTTTATAGTTATAGGCGGCAAATGAGCAGAGATCGCCTGATGGTAAGCAATTACCGCTGCAAGCAACACCACAGGAGTCACAAGATAAGGAGTGGGATGAGGGAGAAGGAATAGGGGATAGGGCTGCCGGCACTCTCACTCACCGAACGAAACGCAACAGTTAAAATAATGTTTCTTTACGTCGATTTTCTGTGAGAGGGTAGTACTTCCCCGGTCGAGCCGGCCCATTCATGCTGAAATCAGCAAGGCTCTACTACGTACTATTCACTTCGTGTAGTTTCCTTAGCTTAACCATGGAATGGGGTAAAACACTTTTTATTCTCAATTCAGCACTACACGGACGATCATATAATATTGGTTTGTCTAACATATAGCTACTGGCGCACCCGCTTAAAAGATGGGTGAAAGTCGTTCTTCTATCGACCTTAGACTAGATTTAGAACTAAGATCAGATATTCAAAATCTGAATCCGACCCTGTAATTACGAGATGCATTTGTCGGTCGAATGCGTTCGATAAAGATAAAATATAACAGAGGCGGTTATGTAAACCGATCAAAACCACAGATTATACTCTCTTGCGCTACAAGATGCATCTGATATCAAATATATGAGATTCCTATTGAAATTTCTTAGTAGGTAATTAGCGGTATTGCTAACGTTTTTGCAAAATATTGGGCTTTATCTGATTCTGTGGATCAAAGAATATATTGCGGCGGTTTTAGATTTAAAATATTTTTTTCTTTATGATGATGATGGAAGAAGAATGAAACATGGACAGTGGCTGAAGCTAGAAAGATGATTTTTTTTCTTTTCTTTTTCTTTCTTTTCTATTACATAAAGCAGTTAAACAACGATTAAACATGTTTAAAAAGCTGCTAATTTTGAAGCTTTAGCTATAAAAAATAGGCAATAACTAGCCTATACGGCATAACCTACCCTGCTGCTATTGAAAAGTTGTGAAGATGGTTTGGTGTTTGTTGCCACTTCACGCAAAAACTACTGAACAGGTTTTGATCAAACATTGCAGTAATGTAGCTTATACATCAGAATAACACATAGGTTACCATTTATCGTGATAACCAACACCCACGCGAGGAAAGCCGAGGTCAAAAGTTAGTATACAAAAAGGGGTTTATCTTGCAGATGTTTTCATATTAGTTTAGTTTCGTCACACGTCTTTGGGCAGCGCCCCTTCAAGCGCCGGATGGGGGAGATACCACCAACTTAACGTTTTTAACGGCTTTCCTCAACCCGCATGTCTTCTACGAATGTTATACTGTACATGTAAATTATAAGGCAGATGTCTTAACGGGCAAAATATGGTGTTACTCTATTTTGCTTGCAGCTCGGGCGGCTATTGTGATTGTGACAATATGTAGCCTTTGTGAGATGATGTATAAGCTATGTGCCTTACTGTGAAGTTACAGAAAAATCTGACAGCACTTTTGCGTACAGAATTACCTAGATCTCATTTATAGATCCTCAGGTTTCGAGTTCAATGCAGCGATAGCCTAGTGGAGATATCACAGAATTAATATATCTATGGGAGATACCAACAGACTGCCATGCAAAGGGTATGGGGTTCGAATCCACGGCACGCACCGATGACTTTGCGGAGTTATGTGCGTATTGAATTGTTTATTATCGCTTGGCCCGTGCCTCGGAGAGCACGTTAAGCCGTCGGTCCCGGTTGTCAGGAAGATCTTTGACAATCCTTCCAGGGCGTCAGTACCTTCTAAAATAAACGGACACTAGTCTAAACCATGGAATATCGCTTCGGGATGCGTAGGTCAGACAGGCAGTCGCTCCGTGGAAAAGCTAGTATTCAGCCAAATCCGGTTAGACTAGTAAGCGGACCCCAGATTAGAAACTGGGATAACGCTAAGAGGATGATAAGAAGGTTTCGAGTTTTAGTAAAGTGAAGTTCAATTTAACTGACCTTAAAACTGAGGAAGTTTGTTAAATCTGTCTTTGTCATTTATTAACCCATTGTAAAAAGTATTTTTTAATTGGGATGTTGCGAATGTAGTACGTTTATCAGTTGGCTGGTAGATAATATGATACAGTCTCTGCCTAGTTTGGGATAGAAAATGGCACAGTGTGACTTTGCCTGTGATATCACTATTAATGTTTTTGTTGCTCTCTGTGCAGAAATCGTACCCACATCACTGAACGTATTTGGCAAGACCGCCAATAACTTTCTCATTCGTTCTTCTTTCTCTTTCATTCACCATTATTCTCACCTATGTAAATAAAAGGTATCATAGGTGCGAAACTCACGAACACAAAAAAAACAGAAGGTAGGCCACATCCATAAATTATGCGAACTATTGATTGTCAAGAGTGTTATCTACATCTGTATCTATTCAGGCCACTCTTTATATAACGCTATCGTTTTCGGCCCAGCCGTTTCCATTGTCAGCCGTATGAAGCGCAACGTGTAATAAATATAAATAACATGCTCTAGATGTAAGGATGCGAAATAATTTGCCGTTTATATGTTTTGAGCAATGCAGTGAAACTGATTTCGGAGAAACAGCAGTCGTTATAAGCTTTATATTCATGAGAAACTTTATATTTGACACTCTACCATGCACCTACTATGACACAATGAATGATATAAGAAATGCATTTACACCTTTATGAATTGTCTAATCTTCAATAAAAATATATCTAATACCAGATAAAGCTGAAGAGTTTGTTTGTTTGTTTGGTTGGTTGAACGCGCTAATCTCAGGAACTACTGGTCCGATTTGAAAAATTATTTCAGTGTTAGATTGCCCATTTATCGAGGAAGGCTACAGGCTATATAACATCACGCTATGAGCGACGGGAGCGGAGCAGTAGCGTTAAATAACGTGGGTGTAACCGCGGGCTCATCTAGTATATATATAATAAGGAGGAGAGATTTGTATTTTTGTGAGTTTGTAACGAATAAACTAAGAAAGTACTAGACCGATTAAAAAAAATCTTGCACCATTATAATGCGACATTATCCCTGAGTGACATAGGCTATATTTATTTCAAGAAAATTTTAGGGTTCACCCGTGCGAAGCCGACGTGCCACTATTCTTCAATAAAAATAATCCAAACTGATCTTATAAATGCATTTCTGTTATCTCCTTTGTCATTCTTTCTCGCTAATAGGTACTACTGAATGGATTTTGACGAAACCTGGCAGTAACAGAGCTTATTCATCAAAGGAATAAATAAGTGCTTCCGTGGCCCAGTGGATAGCGTATGCGACTGCTGATCGGAGGTCCCGGGATCGATTCCCGGGTCGGGTAAAATTGTTACTGGGTATTTCCGAGTACTCAGTAGGTAGCAGCATAGAGCATAGATATTTAAATAGAGGCACATTTGTTATGGGCGCTCTGTAGACAAACTTTCTGTGACCAGCGTGACCCATATTGCCGCTTGGCGGCGTGGCAGTCGCGCTATGACAGCTGACTCTACGAGTGCAAGAGAGACGAAAATTTTTCCTGTGTATCTTAACTACGAGAGCAAGAGAGAAGGAGAACGACGCCAGCGCCGCCAACGGCGCCAACTACGTACTACACTGACAACCGTCAACACGCCAGTTGGAATTGGCACACGAAATCCTTAAGAAATACGCTTCTATTATGTAAATCTGTATTCATTGGTAGCAGCCTGAAGTCTGGTGATGTGCCCGGTAACGGCAATAGGCTCGCCCTCTATTACGTGGGACCTAAAAATTCATGGTGAAATGTGGGTGTAATATTTACACCTCTACCTACCCCTTCGGGGAGACAGGCGTGAGACTATAAATAAAATAAATAAAAGTAAATAAATTACCTTATATCGCAATATCTGACACCCACGCGGTCGAAATGGCGGGAAAATCTAGTGTATTCTACACCATAGAGCCAAGAGTAAACCATAGACAGGCTGTATAAAATGGCTACGTCGTTCAAGGACAGCGGTTATAATGATCGTCTGGCAGAGGGAGATGACTCGTCACACTCGGCTGGGCCGAGGGTCTCGCCTCCATCAATACAGGTTTGTGCAGACAGACCGTTTTTATTCATCCTACTGCTTTCTATTTTAAGAATAATTTCTGTTTGTAAAGATTACAAGTAACTTATGTTGAGACATCGGCCACTGGAAAATTGCCAGATATTTTTGAAGATTAATAAAAACATACGATCATGTAAAATCTGGTAGGAGGAATGATGATATTATAACTACCTATTTTAACTCCATATACCTTAAGCTCTGTGCTAAACTTTAGAAGCAATGCAAAACATTTGCATGAAAAAAGTTCTACAGTAAAGAAGTACTAATTTCAAGAAATTATTGTGTAATTTATTTTTGGTAATGGGTCAATAATGATGGATGATATTCGTAAGGCAGCGGCCAGAGAATGGAAGAGGCAAGCTGAAGACCGAACTCATTGGCGCGCCATAAGAGAAGCCTACGGCCAGCAGTGGACTAATACAGGTTGATGATGATGGTGGGCCTATAATAATTTTGACGTTCAATTTAACATAACATATCTTCACGCCTTTTATCCTCGAAGGGGTAGGCAGAGATGCATTACACAGCCACACTTCGCCAGTTATGTTTCGGTCCCAATGTAATAGGGGGCGGGCCTATTGCCATCTACCGGGCGCATTGTTGAGCGAGCGATATAGATTTTAATACACACATAACTAAAAAGTCAAAAAGTCAGAGGTGTGTGCCCGAGGTAACTAGGGATCGAACCCGAGACCATTGTCTCGGCAGTCCGACCACTGGGCTATCGCTGCTTTCTACGTTCAATTTACTAAGATGAGATTAACTTTTGAAGTTATTGAGGCATGTATTTCAATATTTTCAATACGTAAGATGCCCAAGTAAAAGAAAATAATATACATAATTACGTAATTATTATTTCATTGCAGTTTACAGTCATCCGAAAACAATAAGGTGCTTAAAATTACTTAACACACTTATTCCATTTTATGCTCGTAACATTTAAATATTTTGTTACTTATTAGGTATGCGACACAGATAATACCAATAACCATTACAAACGGTTGCGGCGTCATTTAAATTGAGTTTAAGAAGGAAAAGACCACATAGGCACAATCTTGTGACCTGCTTCTTAAAGTCTGGGTATAGACTACCCGTGAGATAGTCAATAAATCATATTAGGTAAGTACCTCATCATCAGCCTTTAACTGTCCACTGCTGGACCAGGCCACTGCTTTAAAAAGAGGAATTTACAAGGAGGAAGGCCCTCCATACCACGCTGGCCAAACGGGTTGGTAGGTACCTATATCGTTTGCATCAAGTTTTCTTTCTTTTCCTTGCTTTATTGAATTGTTTGTGCAGAAATATTTTATAGAAATCGAATTTACAACCTGCTTACGAAAAAACCGTGTACCTTTGTCCTTATTTTAAAAGCCCTCACACGACTTTTGGTGAAACACTAAAATCATGATTACTTTAATAACAACCAGACAAGGGAATAAACCAATAAAGTATCTAATTTAAAATTCGCATAATTATCGACAAGTTCACATTTATGCTGTCACGCAATCATTTATACATATTATAGTGTAAAAGTCCGGTGAGTAATTAATTTCAATTTATTTATTCTGTGGTAATGTCGAGAAAGGACGCCATGTTGAATTTTTACGCGCGCAATTTATGCAGACAGTTAACCCATATTCTAATTAACGCACATAATTTTATGAGCACTTGTACGAATGTACGATTAGTAAATATTCAAAACAAAGTATTAATGTCTGTTTATTATTTATAAACAGCAATATTATTACATTTTTGCAATAAAGGTGCAGGTTTTCCGGTCAAGAAGAATAAGTAGTAGGTAGGTATATACCTAATGTAAGGAAAATATAAAAAAGTACTTACATACTTAATTATTGCTCTCATCATATGAAGTAAAAGTAGATCTATATGTTTTTATATATTTTGATACCTATATTTTCATTTCGATATTTACACAACAGAAACAATAAACAAATATAATAATAAAGAAAAATCTTTTCAGGTAAAATTTGATAACTTGTTTTTGTTCCGTAGCACATTACCTACTACAAAAAAAAAGAATTAATGGCCGAAATGGCGGGAATGAGCAAGTGAATTTTTTCTGTATCTGTATTTTTCATTCCGAGTCCTGTCACGCGAACGCCGTGTCGGAATATGAATATTTTTTTGTTATTGTTTCGTGAAACTGTACTTATTTCGTTATCTCTCGCTATGTTGACGATTAATTGTGTTTTTGTTTTTTGTTTTGTAAGTATAACGGCATTATGTGGAAGTTATTGAATTAAGTAGGTGTTAGGCTGTTTGGAAAACGCGTGGCTGTGTACAACAAATATTCAGCTATTTTTCAAGAACTTTGTGAAATAGGTAATTGATTAATAACGTACCTATTTTTATAGTATTTGCTAAGGTAATATTAATATGGGATACTTATAACATTTAATAAGTATCCAGCGATTAAAGTTCTTAGTAGGTATAATCTGGGATGTAAATGTAGAGCAACTATTATAACATCTTTCAAATACTAAGTAGTCCCATGTCTTTGTTTCCTTTGTGAAATTCATATTTTTATGAATACCTAAATGATAACATAACTGATAGATACCAAAAGATATTCTCGTACAACTTTTCCGGGTCATAAAATCGATCTGCCCATTCCACACTATTCTCAAGTAACCAAAAGAAAAAACAAAAAAATGAAATTGGAAAACAAACAAGATGAGCGTCCGGCTATTGGTGGACGCGACGTTGCCGTTCTGGCATCCCGCCGAGATGCGCAGCACCTGTCCTTATCGCACTAACCCCGATTCGTTATACCGTCTCTTTCTACACATGTCCGCAGGATCGTCTCGCTTGAAGACGCAACAGAGATAATTTTATCCGAAAGCTTTGAACTTCGAACGTTTACGTTTTTATTTTTGTATCGACGAACCAATGAAATGGCGGGAGAGAGATTCTTTGTTTGTGTTTTTGTTTTAAATAATTAGGTGCATTCAGAAATTCTGTAGACTGTATGGATACAGCCAAAGATTTTTGTACACGAGCATGATAAGACAGTGCATGAAAATACAGACCTAGAAAATTTTCTTTGCATTTTCTGACAACAGTTTTTAGGTAAAATTGGCACCAAAATTGAAAAATATCAATCTTGTATCAAATCGTATCTAATCTTATATCTTATATTACGAAATTCTGCAGGTAAGATTACACAAAAAATATAATGATCGGATCTTCGGCAGGTCGTGCCGTCGTCTCGGTAAGTTCAAGGCCAGGTATTGTTTCTTTGTTCACGGAGCAAAGGTTCGCACACACAAAGTTTTGTATGCGTTAAACATCAAGCTTTAGATAACACTGAGATGTAAGATATATTCGTAATAAGTGTAATTGGATTTCTGTGTTACGAAATATCTATCTAACTTGCTATTTACTGGAATAAAAAGTAGACTCTACTTTTGAAGGGAATATATTGTATCTGTAACTGCTTCATATTAAGTAATTCCATTTAACTGGGGTAAAGAAGTGCCAACCTACTTAGATATTTTTTTAAATGCGATGAGTAGGGAAAGGGTTTCTAAGGTGTTTAAGGGTTATCTTGAAAGGAACTTCTCGTTTAAAGAATGGTTTTCTAGCGATCACCTAATTTGCTTACAAATTTCTTTATGTTGTGAGAACTTTCGACCACATGGATAAGGCAGTATTTTAAAGTGGCCCAGCAGTGGGTTTGTCCCACTTTCCTTCTCCGTTTAGCATTCAGCTTTTAGTACCTACGATAAACTATCGTTTTTAGGGTTCCGTACCTAAAAGGTAAAAAACGGAACCCTATTACTAAGCCTCCGCTGTCTGTCCGTCTGTCTGTCCGTCTGTCCGTCTGTCTGTCACCAGGCTGTACTTATCTCATAAACCATGATAGCTAGAAAGCTGAAATTTTCACAAATTATGTATTTCGGTTGTCGCTATAACAACAAATACTAAAAATAAAAAAAATGAAAATATTAAGGGGGGTCCCATACAAAAAACGTGTTTTTTTTCGTATTTTTTGCTCAAAATTACTAACTGTAACAGGTAGACGCTTTAAATTTTCACAGAATATGTAGTTGTATATTACCTTTCAAAATAAGTAAATAAATTTAAAAAAAGTAAATAATAAAGGGGGGCTCCCATACAACAAACGTAATTTTTAAGCAATTTGTTACTCGATCTTAATAAACAGGTAGAAACTTATAAAGTATTTAAGTATACATACAACGAACGTGATTTTCTTTTATAGATGATGGTACGGAACCCTTCGTGCGCGAGTCCGACTCGCACTTGCCCAATTTTTTAAACTGGTGTGCCAGTGCCGCTTGGTACATTTCTCACAGCTTATAACATTACTGTGACGCCATCGATAAGGCATACAGATGGCTTTTCACAATACTTGCCTTGACCAAGTGTCATCTGAGTTGTATTATGTCCATGGTCATTGGGGCTCGAGCCAATTTACAGGGTAAAACAGACCGTATAAATTACGTATTACCAATTCTAGTAAATATATCGTCTAAAACATAGGTATCTAGGTACCATATAAAGTGTTGTATTGGTGTAGACTTAGACAATCTTTGGGTTCAGAAGGTCCATAGGCACTTATGACAATGCAAACGAAACATTAGAACTCCTCCTCATACTGTCTTCAAAATAGTATACTTAGTCATCTATCATCTCATCTCATCTGTCCGTTGCAGTACACTTCTGGACGTAGGCTTCCCCTGAGGTATCCCGCCATAAGACCCGATCTCCTGTTTTGGAAGTCAATCGTCGGTTCATCTTAGTCATACTGTGTACATAATTATATGAATAATTAACCTCACTTGAAACGTTTTGTTATTTTAAGTCGGAGCTAGCTGAGCCGCCTTTACACCAGCGTTATTTAAGGCTTTATAACTGCTCCACATTCGTGGCTCATAGCGTGATGTTACGCAATAAATGGGCTATCAAACACAAAAAAACAAACAAATCGAATGAGCAGTTTCTGGATAAACAAACTCTTCAATTTTATTATATTAGTATAGACAAATAGTTGCCTTCATCTAAAACCGTTTCAAATTTTTTTTTATAAACTCACACCTGTATCCCCGGAGGAGTAGGCAGAGAAGTAATATTACACCCACATTTCGCCATGAATTTTTAGTTCCCACGTAATAGGAGGCGAGCCTATTGCCGTACCGGGCACATTACCAGACTCCGTGCTGCTACTGAGAATTTCGTAACGGAAAATCTCAATACCACTTTGCCCGACCCGAGAATCGAACCCGAGACCTCCCAATCCCACGCGTACATTTATGCCGCGAGACCAACGAGGCAGAGGTTTCTTATTTTAAGTATGTCTAATACGAATATTAAGCCAAGTCTAGATGTAAATACAATAAAGTGTCTGCGTAAGAAGCGTGAGTCAGTTGTGTGCACACGGGTGGTAGTTAACGGTCGCGTCTTTACAACTGTCTGCAGAAAGGGATGCTTTGGTCGCGTGCGCACTCAACTGAGACATAGACGCACTCAGCGATCGAGCTGGCAATACATACGTTTATTTAAAAACAATTTCTTTTTTAACTATTATTTCATTTTAAAATCTGTTATAGATAATTTTAATTTCGGAAAATGACTGCCTCGTTGGTCCAACGAGGCAGTCAATGTGCGCGTGGAATTGGGAGGTCTCGGGTTTAATTCCCAGGTCGGGCAAAGTGTTATTGAAGCTAGGCACTTTGTCTTTTATACTGTTCTTATTGCGTAGGAAATGAGAATTAAAATCTGACTGCAACTGTTTAGCTTGTCACTGTGAGTACATTCCAAGAAGTCGATAAATCAACATTGTTCGAAACGCCATACATAAGGATCATTATTATTAACATTGATCAATGCGTTCGAAGCCGCCCCGAAAAATGTTGCAAGTAACTTTGATAGTTCAAATTTAAACATGTGTCCTTAAAGTAATACTCGTATTTAATAAACAATAAAAAGCACTTTCGAAGAACTATCTATGCATTCTGAGCTCTACATTGACAGGTGCGCGCGCGCGTCACCTTTGAGAAAAAATGGCGTCGGCGGGGAGAGACCCTTCACCTCACGATATACGTTTACACTCCAATTTTATTAATGTTACTTACTTACACTTTAAGAGCCACGTTGGATCCTAATGGGCTAACACGTGAGATGTAAAAAAATGTTATGTTAAAAAATTACTTAAAGATTACTTGTTACTTAAGTACCTACGTACGCTGAAATGTTGTTTTAGCTGCAAACATTAACTAAAATTTAACACTTCCTCGTCGTCCCCGAATAACTTTCGCATTGCTGGGCACGGGCCTTAGTCTGCCATGCAGGTTTAGGCTCATATCACATGTCTTTAGAGAGGCTACGAAGAACTTTCAGACAGTAAATTTCCTTACTATGTTTTCTTTAGCCGTTTAGTAAGCGAAATTTATAATTTTATTTTTAGTTGTGGTAAGAGCCGAAAGTTTGAACTGGAGATACTAGTCTACGGAGCAGTTTTTGTAAATTAGGGAACAGCCACAAAAATCCCAGCTGTCATAAAGTCTAAACGGGGCGACTTAAATACCCACTGGTTTAAATCCTAGAAATAACTTGACATCTGGGTTGGTCATTTAGGGAACGTCTGTAGGTACGTCATAATGCGATCTGATTACACTAGAAAGTAAAACTTGGACTCAAGGCCGCTGTTAGCAGCTAGGGTAATTATGTTAATATATCTTTGTATATTGGACAAAATTTACACATCTTATCTGAGTAGTTGAGCCACGCCCAGGCGCAATAGTTTTCTGTCACAGCATGTCTTGATGAAGTTACGGTACCAATTTATACTCCTCTACCTTCGATAAACAGCTAAATTACTAGAATGTGTTACTTTAGTATTGCGTCCGTAAAACTAAAATTCCAACTCATCTTTTACAAATAGAAGCACTAAAACATCTCTAGGTATCCTGCAACCAAGACTAGTCGAGCAAACCTTACCAGACAGACAGTCTAAAATAAACTACACAAATTAACTCTTACGCAGGTGTAAACCTTACTAACGAGACGCACTGCTTAATTCACACAAAAACAACCTTCCAATATCAATACTTTCTCGTCCAACTGTCCAAGAACCCTTTAAAAAGCTGATCAGAATACAGATAGTTCATTTAGTCAGGCACCATTTATTTTAAGTACTTTATCGTGACGGGACAGCCCACGCACAACTCAAGATCTATTTTGAATTTAATTTAATTCTCCATTACACCTGGCTAGTAAAAAGTTATTTTAATATATAAAATTACGTAAAAGGTGAACAATATATTATTTAGTGAATATTTTATCGTAAGGTATTGTACCGTCTCTTGTGTGACTTGACGTCGTTTATACCAATTAACTGTTGATGCAGTATGTTTAAGTGAAAGTTGGCGAAGAAAATTTAGTATAGGTCACATCAAATTTATGGTCATTCTAAATGTTAGCGGGGACCGTTTGGCAGTGTATAATTTCAGTACAATATCTAATTTATACTACGTGTTTAACAAGATAATGCCTGAAATGAATTATTGCATCTTTGTTGACTACCAATAGATATTCGAGAGGTGATCGACAGGAACGAAATTATGTCGCCTTCACTGTGTAAATAGCATACTAGCTAGCTAAGTATAACTAAGAGTTCCGCTGCTTCAATCCTATGTATCGATATCAAAACGATACGTAGTTGCAAAGCAATTCTATTAAACACTGACATTTATAGGTCATCATTTTGCTTATAAAATGCAGATTTATCACAAGGAAGGCGATCTGGCTTTTTAGTGACTAGCTGCCAAGGGTTTCATCCGCGTAGATGTCGGTTGTCGAGGAAAATTTTATGTGCTATCATATGATGTAGGTATAAGCTATATTAATGCAAAGTTTCATCGAAACCCAGTTCAGTAGTTATCACATGAAAGGGGGACAAACATCCATCTATCCATGCTCTTTCACCATCTTTTTCATTCCAATGTTGTAATACGACGAGTACCTAGTTTTATTTAATAGGTAGGCTCTAACGGCCGGTTTCAATATTCGATTTGGAGGTTCGACGTAGGTACAAGTACAAGTTTATATACATATATTTTGTATAGAGTTTATGTCAAAAATGAATCTAAAATCTAAAAAATGGATACTTAGATTGAATATTGAATTCAGTGGTAAGTCTCATGTTGCGTACCATGGACTCTTAAATGAAAAGCCTAGGACGATAATGCTCATACCCTTACTTACTAATTTAATAAATCCGATAGTTTCTTTGCCTATCTGATGCTCAGGTTCCCAAAGATGTATCTAGCTCCTGTAATTTGGGCTCTACAATGATATGCCAGTCACGACAAGTACTTTTATTAAATTATATCGTTCATACCAGCAATTCACAATGAAGACGTGTCCTATTACGTCAAACTAATCTAGTTAAACGCAGTGAGCTAGCGCCACGTCATCATTATATAGGGCGCTCACACCAAATACTAAGAAAAGAAACCTAGCTGTGGTTAATAATTAGCAAAATGGATCGTTCCCAGAACCGACTGTCATTATAAAGCTGTTTCTATCGAAGTTATAATGTATTTACTATGGAGGTGTACCTACCATCTTCATTAAAATTTATGCATTTTATAGTTTAAAATCGATGGGAATAGTTTAAAATTGAAACGGCAGAACAGTCGTAGAATAGATAAACGTTTATATGAAAATCTAATATAACCTGCCTCGTTGGTCTCGCGGCATAAATGTGCGCGTGGGATTGGGAGGTCTCGGGCTCGATTCCCGGGTCGGGCAAAGTGTTATTGGGTTTTCCCGTTAGGAAATTCTCAGTAGCAGCACGGAGTCTGGTACTGTACCCGGTACGGCAATAGGCTCGCCCCCTATTACGTGGGACCGAAAAATTCATGGCGAAATGTGGGTGTAATATTACACCTCTGCCTACCCCCTCGGGGGTATCCCCGATATCACGCCTGTATAGGCGTGAGACTATAAATAAATAAATAATATAACCTGCTAGTCTAGTGAATGTTCAATTCGCAGCCAGAAAAGAGAAGAGTATAGGTCATATAGTCAACCAAGTTTAGTGTGAGTTGATAGACTTCATGTTTCCCGATGAACATTAAGTTGCCGAGAATTCACAATTGAATACGCAAATAACTTCTAAAAGTAAGCAGTGAGCGCCGTCAGTTTCAACTTGAGTCCATCGAATGATCAGTAAGTTGGCCACTAGGTTAAAAAGTATTATCCTAGGACAACTCACACTTACAGTTATCTGATCCCAGACTAAGCAGAGTTTATACGTATACTTTAGCGACCAGATAACTGACACAAACATACTCATATATTCCTGTAACACATATCACCAAGACATTATTACGGTAGTAGAGCCTTGCTGATTTCAGCATGAACGGGCCGGCTCGACCGGGGAAATACTACCCTCTCACAGAAAATCGACGTAAAGTAACAGTACCTAAACTGTTGCGTTTCGTTCGGTGAGTGAGAGTGCCGGAGGCCCTATCCCCTATTCCTTCTCCCTCATCCCACTCCTCATCCTATCCCTTTTCCCAACCCCAAGGGGCGGCAACGCACTTGTGACTCCTGTGGTGTTACTTGTGTCCATGGGCGGCGGTAATTGCTTACTATCAGGCGATCCGTCTGCTCGTTTGCCGCCTAATGCTATATAAAAAAAAACATATAAAAAATTATGCATGCTCTCAAACAAAAACATATCCTGGCTGAGAATCGAATACCTGACCTCCAGCTTAGCAGTCAGGATCTCTAACCACCTAACAGGCGGATCAAGTACGTCTGAAATAATTATCCAATGACTGTCCTAGCGCCATTTACTTTAAACAATGTATGTACCCACATAATTATTATAAACAGTGAGCAAAAAAGGAAAATATTATCGGATCCATCTTGAGATGTTATGGTAGCCGCACGAGCCAAGTTATAACAAGCTCAGCGAAGAATAAATGTTATATTATACGTGAAGACAATAGCCATCGTTATTTGAAAAATAATCCCAATAATTTAATGTTTAAATTGGAAATTGTTTGGATTTTACCTGATTCGTGAGTAATATATAATGCGGTTATTGCGT